>CM076580.1:1757810983-1758345983 GCA_034641835.2 Pinus albicaulis
ATTAAACCAAGCACTATCCCGAAAAGCACTTATCGTGATGGGATATCGGGAGCGCTATTAACCGTCGATTTCTCGACATCTGACGGCCATCGCAAGCACCTGTTGGGGTTCTGTAATTTATTAGCAAGATTGGCAGAGTCCAATTACATAAACAACATCGTTTCAACCAACTTTGGGATTCTAGGATCTAGGCCCTCCCCGAATCGCAGAGGATCTCTCCAATATGTACAAAGATGGATATTGTCTCCGAAGTTTGAGATAATGATATTAGGCTAAAGTGTGAAGGCCAAGGGTTTTGTTTTGTTTTCGGATGGTTGAGCATGATTACCGTTTGAGGTGGAAAAGTCCCGAATGCAAAAAGAGTTTCAAAGGTGAGAAGTTACAAGAGGGGAAGAGCCAGTCATGGCTAGAAAGATAGATATAACACTCGGTAATCCATTGGGCTATGGAGTCATAACAGGCTTTAAATTTGAACAACAACACCGAGAGTGACCCAAGGGGCAAGTCATCTCATACCACAAGATTATTGAGATTGGAGTGATAGTGGAGGAACAATAAAGTGTTGGAGGGGTGGAAATCGTATAATAATCGCAGGATTTATAGTCAGGTCCAAACAAGAAAAGCTCTTGAGCACTGCTTTACAAACCAACCAAGGACAGGAGCCAACCATACAACTTCTTAGGCAAGTTCTATTAAAGCAAATTTTAATCGACAAACAATCCACAGAATCCACATAATCACCTTTCGTAAAGTATGAGAAACACATAAGAGAAACAAAGTGTAACTGAAGACTCGATAAAGTACTTTTAAACCTAGTCTCAAGTCACACCAACACCGTAGGGCACTTTCAGTTTAATCGCCTTTTGGAGAAAATGATCTCAGGAATCCTGTGGCAAACCATATCATCTCTAGTCTAACTTTAATAGCAACAATGGAAATCACATTCAAGAAATGCTGTACAAGCAAGCATGACCAGGGAACGCTAACATTCCTAAACTCGTCTAAACAAAGATTAAATCGTCTCGTAACAACAAACCTGAGGAAAACATTAAGATAAAGATTTCTCAACATGAGAAGATACCGATATACGAAAGATCCCAACCCCGTTTAAAACTCGTTCTGCAGCGAGGAATACGAACAATATGGCATACATAGAAGGAAAACAATAACAAAGAGAGAGTGCACTTCACCGATGACATAGACCAAGATCCCAAGAAACAGACCTTTTAGATTGATGTGTCAAACCAGCTAAGGGTTTCTCAAAGTCCAATGTTTCCGCAAATCAAAGCAATCATCTTCGCTATGTCTTGTACCCTAACTAATCTCATCACAAGCGTAGCCCATGCGAGCCGTTGAACACTATTTACAATCGTGGAGTTTAGGCTCAAATGTGCTTTCAAAGCTCCAGTAAGCATCCCAACTCGACAATTTCTCATCTTCTACCGTAGGTATTGTAGAAGAATGAGGAGGTGAAATCTAACAAAAATATATCTCAAGATAATAAATACGATTCAAGACTTCTCGCCCTTTCGAGGGGCCTCGATGGAGAAGTGAACAGTGGACCATTGTATTAATGTTTACAATTTATGAATTTAAAACTCGGGTGGGAGTCTTATTTGACTTTGAGGCTCGTGTAATGTGTGGAGTAAATTCTCATATTTCCGCATTGATTTCTAGTAACTCCCCCGTCGTGCCGGAGGTGAATATCGGATTTTCTTTAATAACTTCGACCTTTGTTTGAAATGTTTGAGGCAAATGTGTGGCTTTTTATGGTAGCCGAGAATTTATTCGCCTTTGAAGCTGTGTTAAGCTCGTCGCTGAAACATTTATGATTTTTAAACCGTGTTTTGAGTTTGTGATTAGGCTTTGATAACCGTCTTAGCCGTAATCCCCGTAATATTGTCTTCAATCTTCGCTTCCGCCGTGCCTCGTCTTCAAACTTATACTCTTTAACCGTGTTTGAATTAAAATAAAAGGTATTGTCGATGTGCGCAGCCGTCGCACTGGCTTACGGCATCAATGCTCAGTAGAGCACCGACGAAACATGGAATGGAGCCCCGTGGATGGCTTTCTTTAATGAAACGAAGGCATGAGAATCGTCATTCCCAAATTTCCTCGCATTTCTTCGTAATACAATGGAAAACCATTTAAAACACTCCGCATCAAACACAAACAATTAAGAAATCTTGCGAAATGGGTTAGACCGCTTCAAAAAGGTGAGAGAGGAGCGTAGCCGTTGGATGAAGGCAACCAATGGTGGAGATTCCACGTAGAAGAGGTGATAAGGAGAGCGGGGAGATGAAAAAGTCGTAGTACTTATCGTCCGATCCGGACACATGGACGGTCCGATTCAACTGAGGATCACAATCGGGTAAACAAAAAGTGGACGCGATTGAAAAACTCCGTGCAATTGTGGCAACCAGTGAGGGTCAAAGCGATTGAAATGATGACCGTTGATATGAGGATCAGACCAACGTGGAAAAATGAATTCTGGGTTTTGAAACGGCGAAGACTCAGGATCGAGGGAATATGACCATTGGATCTTCGAAGGCGGAGAGAGATCAACTACGGACAACCAATTCGGGGATCGTCAACGGAGTGAAATAAACGCGATGCGGTTAAAAGCTCATGCGCGCGATTGATGGCAGTCCCACAATCTAAGAACAAGATCAATCGTGGAGATGAGCCTGAAAACCCTTATCACTTTTTATGAAATCCAAACTTTTTTGGAATAATCAAAGGTTTTTATGACCCTGTGGAAAATATATATATAAAGCGTATAGGCGCCTCGATCGCGGGCCTTCGAATATATGGAATGTAATATGCCCGAGGCGTATTAAAACAAAGGGGTCAATCGCAACTCGGGTCATCGCCTCGGTCTTTCCGATCAACCCATTTGAAACGTTGTGATGCGACAACGCGGGTCTTTAACCTCTGGTCCCGTAGTCATATGAAACAGGCGGTGGGAAATTTTTAACACACGAGACCCAATCGCATCGGAACTTTGTTGCGGGTCTTTTTGATCTACCCATTTGATTTCTCCGATTGCGATCGCACGATCGGCCTTTCAATCAACCCATTAAAATTTTAAACACGGACTTTCAAGTTTTTAAGTTGAAAGTTTGATAAGCGAGTTTTTGGGTTTTTATAAAGAAAAATGGATTTGGGAATGAAATATTCACAAGGTTCCAGGCGCCGAGAGCGGGCTCGTGGTTACATGAAAATAATATGATCGGGGGTCTTAAGCAGTACAAGCACCGCAATCGGAGTTCTTCTGAGTATGGCAAAGACTTGTACATTTGATTCTTTCCGATGCGATTAGCGCCTTAACCAATTAGCAAATGGTTCCGCACTCCAAAGCGTATGGTGGGGAAGTGGTTAGGACTTAGCTCAAAGGCTTAAGTCCATAGTCATAATACTTGTATTTTTTTATGAATTTTTTCATAATTTTCTAATGGAATTTGATGGTTTCTGGATAGTAAAAAAATGGGTTTTTTAACTATGTGAAAGTGATTTTCATAAATGGAAGAAGAGGATTTATGAAAACAAGGAAGTTTTGTGGAGAAAAAGGGGAGCAGACTGAAGGTTTGAGAAGGGGGAAAATGAAGGTCTTTTCACAGCTTTTTACTTGGAATCACCGTAATTTCTAAGTATAAAGCTGCAATAAAGAATGAAGATTTTGGACAGTAGGCACCAGGCCTTCTAGGAGTCTTCAAGAGCCAACAATTTTTAAGTGATAAAATTTGTTCCTTGAGGCTCAAAAGTCTTAGCCACCTTTTGGTATAACAAAATATTATAGGTGGCTAACAAGGCTCCACTTGGGGATGATGCCTTTCGAAGGTATCAAGAACTTCGACTTAGATTCTCTCGGGAGGCCGATCAGGCCCGATCCATTGGGTTGTGCTTCTATTTGCCGGATGATCTTCCTAAAGCATATTAGCAACCATGAAAACAATGGATTTTTATCAATACAACTTTCTACCTACCCAATCCTATAGATCTAACATTTTTTCTTCTTCATTAGAGTGCACTTGGATTGGAAAAACTCTATTCACAAAATTTTTATTCTTTTTGAAAGCATAAAAACTAATCTAATGCTACTTCTTATTTCTCCCCGAACTCAAATTAAACAACTTGAGCTTCCGTATGTTTCTCTACCTAATCTACCGTATGTTGGGATTAAGTTGTCCAATAGACTTTCATTCTCTAATTTCTATGACAGAAATGGAAAAACAAACAAGTCAAGATTAAGTCGTTTCGACTTGTCGTGATCTATGGCATAAAAACAAGTCGCACATACATTATTATTTGCAGAAATGAAAAATCAAAATGGAAGGCTTAAGATCCGGAAAGTCTCTTATCATGGCCTTCTTTTCTTCATGCAAATTTCCGTTTTTGCTTTGCTTTTGAGTCGTATTTGTTTTTCTTTTGGTTCGTGATTTTAGGTCGATTAGAAATCTCGTATCTCCTATCTTGTGACCGTAAAATAAAAATAGTTGTGAGTCATCTTTCTCTTTGGAAACTTTGGTTCGCATTTTGAGCTTGTTTGAACCTTCAATTTCTATCCTAATCTATCTATCGATAAGCCAATATTGAACAAGCTTTTGCAAATCGAATTTTCTACGCTATCGCCAGGTAACTTTAAAGCTAACTAGTCAAGATTAAACAGCTTGACTAACTAGAAGTGTGTTTTTTGAGGAGTGGCATTTGAGCTTGCACACTTTCGATTTATTTCTCTTTTTTGGCATGGGGTCTCTTGCTCTTTCTTTTTTTCATTCTGCCCTCTTTTCTTCCTTTCTTTGTTTTTTGTATTTTTTGATTTTTCATAACTTTGAATGCAATGGTGAATGGAATATTCATAATGGAAAAAAAGATAAAAAGGCTTCAAAACATAACATGGATCCAGAGAAGTAATGCTTAAGCATCCTGCCATTGACAGGACCCCCAAACAAATCTGTTCCATCCAGCTTCGCAAGAAAAATGCATTATTTCCAAGAATGTATCGAATAGAGAAAAAGGGCTAAGCCATAGGTTGTCAAATTTTCCATGCTTGCACTTTTCTTCCCTCCTTGAGTCCCACTTTAAAACTTTGTCCCCGATCTTGAAATCGTCGGCCTTTGTTCTTCCGTCAAAAGCTTTTTGATGCTGTCCTGCTTTCTCGTAATGCTTTGTTATATACTTCCTCTCTCGATTTTCTCGAAGATGAATGGTCCGATTTATTCTTTCTCGATCATGTCATTTTCTTCACTCCGTAACCCCGAATCAACTTCATAACCGGTACACCGAGGTCATAGGAAAAAATTGCATCCGTACCATACACAAAACCGGAAAGGTGACATACCAATAGATTTCTTCAAAGTTAATCCGTCAACCCAAAGTGCATGGACCAGGCTTTGTGTGCGAAGACTTCTTGTTGTCCTCCAATAGTTTCTTGATTATGTTCACTAAGCTTTTGTTGGAAGATTCTCGTAAGTCCATTACCTTTGAGGGTAATAGGTCGTGGAATGCTCATCGTTATCTCGGTATTTATTACGAAGTCAACCATTTTATTTGATCCAAATGTCACTGCATTATCGGTGATAATTTTGGAAGGATGACCAAATCGGAGAGAATATTAGTCTCCATAAATTTTATGATAACTAAATCATTGGCCTCGCCTACAAGGAATGGCTTCTATCCACTTAGTGAAATAGTCCGTAAGGCGTAAGGATCCATCTATGCCGGCGTAAATGGGGGATGGATTTCTCCTATGAAGTCAAGTCCCCACCGTTGAAATGGGGCTTCAACAAAGGTGATTGGATGCAATGGAAGAGGTAGCAATTTTCTCTGCCTTCAAACAATTGGCATTTATGGCAAGTAGTGGTCATCTCATGTATATCGAGAAAAGAGTAAGCCAATAGAAACCAAATTTCCCTCAAAATTTTGTTGGTTGTTGACTTCCAGACAAATGACCTCCACACTCTCCTTCATGGAATTCCTTCTTAACCTTCTCTCGCATCAAACTTAGTACAAACATTTAAGCAATATACCACTTGCATTTTTCCAATAAAGACATCTATCAATAATGCAATAGTTTATCCAGTTTTCAACTTCAAAAAAACCTTGCCTTTGTTTTTGATAAACCAGGAGGTGTATTTAATTTAAGCAAAACATAAACAATATCAACATACCAAGGAGAATTCATAAAATGGTTTTTCAACAATGGGAGTTGAGAATTCTTCTTGGTTATCCAAAGCATTAATCATATGAATATCAAGAACTTCACAATTTGACTCAGCTCATTAATCTAGCTAGACCTTGGCCTTTGATGAGCTTAGTGGGTTTTATCTCTAAATCATACTCAAGAATAACAACAATCCGCATACCTCTCTTCACCATTCCGGGTCCCGTGTTAAAATGTCTTTAACAACCGAATTTGGGACAAAGGCAATGATGTGTGAGTGAAGGATGTATACCTCAAGTCTTTTAGCCTTAACCAAAGAAAAAGCTTGCTTTTCCATAATTTTGTACTTCAATGGGGCGTCCCTCAATGCCTTACTAAAGAATGCAATAGGCTGCTCCCCTGTCTCTGTGGATTTTTCTCGTAAAAGGACAACAACTATGGTATGTCTCGATGCAAATGAGAAGATTTAAAAATCCTTTGAAAAAATCAGACTTATGAGAACCAAGAGTTTTAGTTAATGCGTTTTTCACTGACTCAAAGGATGTCTTTGCTTCCAAGATCCATTTTACTCCCTTGCTCCTTCTTTAACATGTTTGTGATATTCCTAAGGAGCTCTGGCTAAGTTAGGGATGAACCTTCTCAAAAAGTTAATCTTCCCAATGAAAGATTGCAACTCTTTGATGTTTCGAGGATGAGAGATTTGCAATATGGCCTCAATCCTCTTGGGATCAATCTTAATACCCTCCTCCTCGAAATAATGTGCCCAAGAAGTTTACCCTCTCGGGAGACCAAATAATGTCTTCTAGGGTTTAAAGAAATCCCAAACTTTCTACATTTCTCAAAAAATTTTCTTAAATGTTCCAAGTGCTCTTCATCTCGTTTTTTGAAAACACAAGAACATCATCAAGATAGATAATGATGAAGAAGCCCAATTCTTCCGAGAATGCTATGTCCATGGCTCTTTTGAAAGGTTGCTCCAAAGCATTCATTAGACCAAAGGGCATTTTTCACATACATGAAGGTGCCCCATGGTGTAGTAAAGGTTGTCTTTAATTGATCAAAGAAGGTAAACCAAGATCCCGATTGTACTTCTCGAATAGCCATCCAAAGAAAGAAATTCTTTCTGACTCCCTACCACCCTCGTAGAATGTGATCCATATTTGGTAAAAGGGTAGTTGTATTTTAATGAAGCTTTGTTTAAGTCTCTAAAGTCTATACAAAGCCTCGATTTCTCCATTTTTCTTCCCTAACAGCATACCGTATTAGATACCTATTCGTAATATCTAACAGTGACAATAATACCAAAGATCATACATTTTCATGATCTCCTTTCTGAACCAACATGAACCTGGACAGTGGTTTATTCTGCATGCAGTCGTTTGAATGGTTTTTGGTTTTCTTTAAGAGGGATTTTGTGTCGTATTATTTCGAAAGTCATAGAGATTTAAGATCTTCGTAACTCCATGCAAAAACATCCGAAAATTCTTTGACAACTCTATGTATTTGAGTTTAATGTGAGTCAGTAAAGTTTTGGAAAATTTGATCATTTTCTGCTTTCTTCATCGCCTATATTGCATTCCTCCACTTCGCCTCTACAGGTTCCAGCTTTGGTTTCTTAGCCACGTCGTCAAAATCGAACAACTCTTCCAAAGGTGCTAGACCTCTAGGCAAACTTTCGTCTCTTGGAGTGTAGAGTTTCTAACTCTTCTGCTTTCGTACTCTACATTCGTTTCTCGTTTTACTTTCAAGTTTGCCGTATAACAGGTTTATATTAGCGAGTTCAGGGGACGGTTCTTCTTTACCAAGAATGTTTTTCTTCGCCGCAATCCGTATCATAATTTGAGTTCGAATTATGCGCTTGAATTCATTTCGAATTGCATGAAGTCTTCTATTTGTTTGTCATTTTCAAACACTTGCCAATATTTTTTGTTATCGAGCACTCGCCTGTCTAAATTTCGTCGAAGTCGTGTTGTCTTCGGTTTCATATGGCGTTAGACATGTCCCGCCGCAAAAGCTAAATTGTGAGTCGCAATGTTTCTTTTTCTTGGGACAAAAGACAAGCTTTGGACTCCTCGAATGTTTGTAAAAGGTCCATGACATCGTTCCGATAGGCTCTAAGTCCTGGATGATTTGCGTTACACTCCCCGTTGACTTGCCTAATGATTAACCTAATCTCCATACACATTAATTCTTCTGCTCCTAACTTTTTTCAAAAAATGTAAGCCTAGAAGAAGGGATTCGTATTCGCTATGTTGTTGGAACACCGAAAGTTTAATTTACATGAAATGCATTATGTATGGTTGTTTTCAATGTTAGTAATCCGCACTCTCGCACCCGCGTTATTCCTAGTGCATGACCCATTGAAATGCATATTCCATAGATGATCGTTTTCGGCTTTCATCCGTTAGATGAATGTCCTCTTTAAGTAACGTGCTTTCTGATTGTTGTTGAATGTCTGAATTTAGCTGTATTTGTTTTGATTCCCCCCGATTTTCGTTCATTTGAGGATCGTTTTCTTTAGTGTCCAGGTTTAAAAGCAATGGATGCATGACTTGTAGTTCAAGACCCATATTTGGTTTGCTATGGTTTAAAGGTTCAACAAACTATTTTGAAAGTCTTGTGGTATTTATCTCCCCTCTCAATCGGCCATTAATTCCCGTTAAAAGTTACTTGTTCATCCGAAGCTTCTTCATTAAAAAGGATAAAATAATCAAGGCCTCAGTATTTACGTAATAAAGGGGAGAGTTTTGTGGTCCGTCTTGACTAGTAAATCGTGTATCGCATATGAGACTCCCCGTAAAGTCTTCGCGTTTGATTGAAAACAGGGATAGTCGCATATGTCATGTCCATTTGCATCGTCCTTGTAACTTAGCCCCCCAAGATCTTGATAAAAGCATTCCATACTTTGGGGGGCACGTCAGCCCACAACAATATCCATAACTAAAGACTAATGAATCGAGCAAGCTAACACGTATGTCTTTGATCAATCCTAGACATTTTACCTCGCTGAGTCAAAAGAGTAAAGATCTTTATAAGGTCTCGGTGATTTCAAGACCCAGGGCTCTCCATTACGACTTTTTGGCATTAAATTATGAGAAGCCCCCTAATCATGCATAGCGTTGTGAAATTTTTTGTCATGAACGTTTAAACTCACGTAGAAAGGAGGAACAGGTCCCTCTTGGTATCTACCTTCAATCTTTGGACCAAAAATAAGCTTGGGTCAGTCATCACTAAGATTGATCGTATCTCCATTTTCCTCTATATTTAAAGCCTTAAAAATTTGAGTTCTATATACGTGTTGGGCAACTAACTCGTTTAAGGGAACAAAGATTTTAATCTTGGAAATTTCCTCGCTCCAGTCGAAAGGAATTTGATTCTTTGAAGTGTTGGTTTCAAACTTTGTTAGTCTGTCACTTTATCGACAACAACAACTCTGCTGATTTGTTTTATTTACACTTGACATAACTGTTGTAATAGGAGTACTAGTCGAAGTGTTAGTACTCGCTAGAGTCTCGTACTCTATTTTTTCGAGTGTTTTGAGTGCCTTTCTCTTTACCTTTATCGAATTTACAGCCCACCATTTTTTTCCTTGTGTTTCGACCATTTTAGGTTTGGTTGATGTGCTATTTTGTGAAGATTTGTCGAGGTTTTGGTGTTGGGGGCTTGTTGATTAGTCTTGCTTCTAAGGTCATATTCCCTTTGAGTTTCTATGATGACATTTTCCATGTCTTGATAATGATTTTCATCATCATCTCTTTTGTCATCATACGGTGTATATAGACCTTGTTTTTTTATCATAATGAATCTCAAAATCATCATCATCGACCTCCAACATGTTGATAGCACCTTCCTCTATTATTTCGTCCTGTTTCCTCAACCTCACTTATATAGTTCGATGAAAGGGAGGAGTGATCTATTGATCATCTTCCCTAGGTCTGCTTTGGAGGTTGGTTCCTTCTAACATTCTCGATTCTGGGTTTTGGTTTCTATTTTGAGGAGCAGCTTTTGATTTTGACTTGCTTGTGCTCTTTTTAATTATGCTCATCTCTTTCATCATCTCTTCCATCATCCTTTCCATCTTTGAGTTGGAAGTAGAAGGTGTGGACTCCTCTCTAAAATATACTCTCTTCTCGCTCTTCATTCTTTTCTTTTCTCCATCAAGTTCACTTCTGCGAAAAGAGCACCCTTTGCATGTCTTCAAGAGTTGCAAAATCTCTCTCTCTCGCTGAATAGGTCATTTTAGCGTCAAAACCTTCGGGAAATTTGTTTAAAGCCGAACCTTGTGGAGGTTTTAGTTCGGGGAAAGTGCGTTGTATACACTCGTTGAATCCGGTGCGATAGGCTTGCACACTTTCCCCCGGGTTCCTATGGAGATTGTTGTAATCGCAAGAACTTGGAGAGGGTTCTTCCTTACTTCCCACTTGTTTAAGAATGTTTGATGGAAGCCTTGGAGATCATTTATACTATGGGGGGACTAAGCCTTTAAACCATTTTCTTACTTCTCCCCCTAAGCTTTGAGCAAATAATCCGAGCTTGACAGAATCATCATCAATTTCGTTTCGTCAAAGTAGTCATTCATCTTATCCACATGTTGTGATGCAGCTTGTAGCATTGCTAGCATCATACAATGGGATTTTGGACTCGATAGTCCCGTGGAAGGTTGACTAATGGTACGTAAAGGACTAAGGGAGCATACCATTAAGCCATGGTAGGAGGTGGAGGTGGATTCACAAGAGGTGGATTAACAAAAGGGAAAGTGGGCTGAGGTGTGGTGGTTTGAGCAGATGGATGTAGGATGAGTAGAAGTGGATGGATCGGGAGTAGATCAGCTGAGTCGATCTTGGATGAGAGACACCTAGGTTGTGAAGGAAATGTTAATCAAGAGGTGTTGTTTCTCTACTACCAAGATGTTTACTTGTCTCCGGGGATGAAAGTGAAGACTCGAGTCTAGTCAGTATTATATCATCAAATGACCTAGTTCTGAATGGATTTACTAAGTCAACTTGTGATTGTTGTAGAGCCGAAAGATTTTCAAGGACCGAATTAGCTCTCAAGGGTGATCGCGAAAACGATCTGATAATTTAACCTTAGGAGACTTCCAAATGATATTTTCTAGGGTCATCAACTATCTCGGGTGGATTAGGGTCGGGATGGGCTCTAGTGTGAATCTTTCTAGAAGCCACTATGCTCGTGTTTTTAGACCCGAATAAACAAGACAAGTTCAACCAGTATATGACAATCTTTAAGAGATTAACTAATGCATTTACGCAAATTTAATCCTACTGATCCTCTAACCGAGTTTTAAATGATGTTATGATGATAATGGTTCTTCCCGGTGGAGTCTTAAGGTCCGTTAAGGATTGTGGAGTCGCCAAGTGGAAGTTTTTAGCTCCTTTGGAGGTAAAAGGTTTTATGGTCCACCACCATGTTTATTGAATACCAATCTGAAATTTTTTTAGGTTTTTTCTCGAGTTGTTTTTAGTAGTGTGGTTTTTAAGAATATCCTAACTCTGTTTCAAAACTTAGCTAAGGTTATGAGACAAAGACGAGTCTACTCTTATGGCTAAGCTAGCTATTTTTTTCAAGGTTATATGAAGCCTTATCGAATCTTAGGGTTGACCTAGTTTATCATCGATTCAAACAAGTTTCATCATGATTACCATTTCGTGGTAGTGCTTGAAAAGGCTGCTTCTTACTCACAAAAAAAATTTCTTGAATCAAGGGTTTTCTCGAGGTCTCTAAAGTCTTATACAAACACTTAGCTCCCCCAAATGAGTCGCTGAGAAATGTTGTTTGGTGGCTCAAATCCCGGTTAATAAAGCAAATGCTCTATGAACCAAATCTCCCGAATATCGTATAATTATCCCTCGAAAAAACTTATGGGTTTGTAATTCCCCACGGAGTCGCCGTGAAATGTTGGGGTTCTGTAATTTATTAGCAAGATTGGCTGAGTCCAATTACGGAAACAACATCGTTTCAACCAACTTTGGGATTCTAGGATCTAGCCCCTCCCGAATCCCGTGAGAGGGATCTCTCCAATATGTACAAAGATGGATATTGTCTTTGAAGTTTGAGATAATGATATTAGGCTAGTTATGAAGGCCAAGGGTTTTGTTTTTGTTTTGGATGGTTGAACATGATTACTCGTTTGAAGTGAAAAGTCTTGAATGCAAAGAGTTTCAAAGGTGAGAAGTTGCAAGAGGGAAGAACAACTATGGCTAAAAGATAGATATAACGCTGGTTTTTTAATCCATTGGGCTATGGAGTCATAACAGGGGCTTTAATTGAACAACAACATCAAGAGTGACCCAAGGGGGCAAGTCATCTATACCACAAGATTATTGAGATTGGAGTGATGGGATGGAAACAATAAAGTGTTGGAGGGGTGGAAACCGATAATAATTTCTCGGAGGATTTATAGTCGGTCCCAAACAAGAAAAGCCTCTTAAAGTAACTCGTTTAAAACCAACCAAGGACAGGGGCTAACCATAAAATTCTTGGGCAAGTTCTATTAAAGCGACTTAATTGACAAACAATCTAGTAATCCACGTAATTATCTTCGGAAAGTATGAAAACATATAAGAGAAACAAAGTGTAACTTAAGATCGGATAAAGTACTTTTAAACCTAGTCTCGCTTTAGACAACACCAAGGGAAATTTTCGTAGATCCGCCTTTGGAAAAAAATGATCTAGGAATCGGTGGGCAAACCATATCTTCTCTAGTCTAACTTTAATAGCAAATAATGGAAATCACATTCAAGAACAGGTGTTTAAGCAAGCAAAAGGACGAGGGAACGCCAACATTCCTAACTCGTTTAAACTCGTATTAAATCATTCTTGAATAAACAAACTTGAGGAAAACAATAAGATAAAGATTTCTCGACCAGAGAAGGTTAACGATATACGGTAGATCCTAACCCCGTTTAAACTGCTCTTTCTGCAGAGGAATATGAACAATATGGCATACATAGAAGGAAAAACAATAACAAAGAGAGGTGCACTTCACCGATGACATAGACCAGGGATCCCAAGAAACAACTTTTATATTGATGTCAAACCGGTTACAGCCTTCAAGTCCAATGTTTCGAGCTCAAAGCAATCATCTTCACTATTTAGCCTAACTAATCTATCACAAGCAGAGCTCCAAGGGCCGATGAACACTATTTACAATCGAATTTTAGGCTCAAAATGTATTTCAAATCTCTCGTAAGCAACTCAACCAACAATTTCTCATCTTCTACTCGAGGTATTTATAGAAGAATGAGGAGGTGAAATCTAACAAAAAAAGATCTCTTAAGATAATAAATACAGATTCAAGACTTCTCGCCCTTTGAGGGGCTCGATGGAGAAGTGAACAGGGTGGACCACTCGTATTAATGTTTACAATTTATGAATTTAAAACTTGATGGGAGTCTTATTTGACTTTGAGGCTCGTGTAATGTGTGGAGTAACTCTGCGGATATTTCGCATTGATTTCCTTGCGTGAGTAACTCCCCGGCCGTCGTCGGAGGCGAATATCGGATTTTCTTTAATAACTTCGGCCTCTGTTTGAAAGGTTTGAGGCAACAGGTGGCTTTCATGGTAGCCGAGGAATTTATTCGCCTCATTTGAAGCGGTGGAAGCCCTCCCTGTCGATGAAACATTTATGATTTTCTTTAAAAGCTGTGTTTTGAGTCGGGGATTAGGCTTTTGATAACCGTCTTAGCCGTAATCCCCGTAATATTGTCTTCAATCTCCGTTCTGCCGTGCTTTGTCTTCAAACTTATACTCTTTAACCGTGTTTGAATTAAAACAGATGTCTTGTCGATGTGAAGAGCCGCGTTGGGCTTTTATGGCATCAATGCTCATAGAGCACTCGACGAAACATAGAATGGAGCCCCATGGATGGCTTCTCTTTAATGAAACGAAGGCATGAGAATTGTCATTCCCAGACCTCGACATTTATTCGTAATACAATGGAAAACCATTTAAAACACCTGCATCAAACACAAAACAATTAAGAAATCTCGCGAAATGGGTTAGATCGTCTGAAGGCTGGGAGAGGAGCGTAGCCATTGGATGAAGGCAACCAACGGTGGAGATCTTGATAAGGAGAGCGGGGAGATAAAAAAGTCGAAGTAATTTTGGACCGTCCGATCTAGACATGTGGACGGTCCGGATTCAATCGGAGGATCACAATCTGGGGGATCACAATTGGGGGGTAAAAAAAAATGGACGCGATTGAAAAACTCCGATGCGATTGCGCGATCGGGAGGGTCAAAGTGATTGAGCGATGACCGTTGATCCGAGGATCGATCAACGGTGGGAAACGAATTGGCGGGTTTTGAAACGACGGTAAGACTTGTGATCGGAGGGAATAAGGACCGTTGGATCTTCGAAGGCGAGAGGAGATCAACGACGGACAACCAATCGAGGATCGTCAATCGGGAGTGAAATAACACGCATGCAGATTTAAAAGTTTGCGATGCGATTGAGCGCAGCCGTCGATCTAAGAACAAGATCAATGGTGGAGATGAGCCAGTGGAAACCCTTGTATAATTTTATGAAATCCAAACTTTTTTGGAATAATCAAAGGTTTTTATGGATCTAGTGAAAATATATATATAAAGCGAGATAGGCGCCCGACTGCGAGGTCTTCGGATATATGGAATGTAATATGCCCGGGCGTATTAAAACAAAGGAGTCAATCGCAATCGGGTCATCGGGCTCGGTCTTTCCGATCAACCCATTTGAAACGTTGCGATGCGATTGGCACCCGGGGTCTTTAACACTTGGTCCCGGGGGGAAAGTCATATGAAACAGGGCGGCGTGAAACTTTTAACACACGAGACCCAATCGCATCGGAACTTTGATGCGGGTCTTTTTGATCTACCCATTTGATTTCTCCAATTGCGATTAGCGCGATCGGTCTTTCAATCAACCCATTAAAATATTAAACACGTGACTTCAAGTTTTTAAGTTGAAAGTTTGGATAAGCGAGTTTTGGGTTTTATAAAGAAAAATGGATTTGGGAATGAAATATTCACAAGGTCTAAGCGCCGAGGGCCGGCTCAGTGGTTACATGAAAATAATATGATCTGGGGGTCTTAAGCGAAGCAAGGCTAATCGCAATCGGAGTTCTTCTGAGTGTGGCAAAGACTTGTACATTTGATTCTTTCCGATGTGATTAGCGCCTTAACCAATTAGCAAATGGTTCCGAGCTCCAAAGCGTATGGTGGGGAAGTGGTTAGGACTTAGCCCAAAGGGGCTTAAGTCCATAGTCATAATACTTGTATTTTTTTATGAATTTTTCATAATTTTCAATGGAATTTGATGGTTTCTGGGATAGTCAAAAAATGGGTTTTTAACTATGGGAAAGTGATTTTCATAAATGGAAGAAGAGGATTTATGAAAACAAGGAAGTTTTGTGGAGAAAAAAGGGGGAACAGATGAAGGTTTGAGAAGGGGGAAAATGAAGGTCTTTCAAAGATATTTTACTTGGAATCGTAGAATTTCCGAGTATAAAGCGGTAACAAGAATGAAGATTTTGGACAGAGGCACGAGGCCTTCTAGGAGTCTTCAAGAGCCAACAATTTTTAAGTGATAAAATTTGTTCCTTGAGGCTCAAAAAGTCTTAGCCACCTTTTTGGTATAACAAAATATTATAGGTGGCTAACAACACCTTCGTTTCACGTTCGCCCCTCCCATCACATCACAACCGTCGATCTGATCCTCAGATCGACGGTCCATATTTCATCCACCCCGGTGGTCCCCGCGCCAAAGCACTGTACAAAACCGGTGGTTTCTATCGCACCGCCTTCGGAAGGAGGGCAGTATTTTTCATTTGGCAGTGATTAGCACCACCGGTCGACACGTGTCCTCGAGTCATTTTGGGAAACCGCTCTCATCGCGCGTTAATGTTCAACTGCGGGCTCGGCGCGATATTGTCGTGCACCATCCAATCTGAGGCCGGCTATCTGATGGCGTTCGCGCCCCAAAGATGCTCGGGCGATAATCAAAGCAAAAAGGACCCCAGGCCCACCATCTGTCACCCTCCAATGCCCTTGCAGCCATCGATCTCCTCCTAAGATCTGACGGTCCAGATTAAATGCACGCCCCACCATTGACCAAGTCCCGCCACGTCACCCATTTCATATGTTTTCGTCGCATTTTCGTCCGTTCCCTTCATATTTCATTCCAAGGTCAAATTTTAATGTTTAACATTAAAATTTCTATCTCGACGTCTTCCAAATGCATCTCTTGTTGTTCCATGGCGTTCCTCCACAGTATCCTCTGCATTCATCGTCTTCATTCATGCCGCGTTGCCATTTTCGTAGTCATCCATAGCATCCGACCCCATGCACGATTTCTTAACTCGTTTTTGTGTTTTGTAGGGTTACAAGCAGTGGAAACCACCATGGTTCATACCCACAGTTATCATGGCACAGAGCACAGGGAAGAAGGCCGAGAGGGCCACTGTCAGAACCCGATATAGCGAAAAAATATTCGGGGGTCTCTGCAGGAAAGATTTTCATCGAAGTACAAGGTTCGACCCTGCAAAACCTCTCTTACATCATTTAAAGTTCCAAGTTCGCTGACAGAGACAATCATGAGATAGCAAAGAGTGTCAGTTCAGAGTTAAGGAGTTCTATTGCGCATTATTGAAGATTTTCGAGCCTTAATTCAATGTTTTAAAGGCAATATACCAGATTGAATACCTCGAGACTAACGCAGAGGGCCCAATAAAACCTAAAGCACAAAAAAAAACGATATATCAGTGTCACCATCGTGTAATGTTCTTTTCATAAAAGGACAAAGTGCCCATACCGTCTCGCATTCTATACCGTGTTCCCCGAGGAAATTTCTGCCTTGACAACAATCCTATGCTATCGAAGCATTTGTAACACAAGATGTGGCGGACCCGAATCATTGATCCGTTTTGTTCGGGCTCACCGTAGTTCTACAAAGTGCTACATGCAAGTACCTCAAAGACATACCTGGAGTAAATTGCAGCCTAACGAAGACCACTCTTTCATCCAAAGAGTACAGAAGTTCAATGCATAGACATTAAAACAGAATGGGTTTCGACCCACTGCTCCTACTCTGTTTAATGTTTCATTTAGTGTTTCGTCTACCTCCTCTGCCTCTCTTTCTATTATAAAAACTCATGGGAAAACATTGTAAAGGTTGTTGATCGGATATCTGTGAATTGCAAGTTGTTTCTCTTGAGACATGTTCTCTGTGTAAAGTCGTAAGATAGGCCGAGGGAGATGTTTTCAGACTGAATATCAAGCTATTGGTAATGTTGTACTTGACTGGTGTTGCTCTTTAATACGACAAGCACATTTCTTTGGATCTCGATTTAAAAGCGATAGTGATGTTTTTCTCGTCTTTGTCTCTGTTTTCCTTTTTTAGTTCATTACATTTCATTTTTATTGGCTCGCATCAAAAATCTGGCATAGGATTTACCCTTATTAGGTACCCTATGTTTCTGCTCTCCTTGCCTTCAATGTTTTCTGCTGTATGTGTTATCTAAGGATTGATTTTAAGCTAAGTTAACCAGTGTAGTGGTCAAATATATACTACTAGCTGATGTGTGAATTAATGAAATCTTTTCCTTAGATGTTCTTGTTAGGTTGTAATTGAATGAATTGGGATATTGGGAGTTTAGAACCCAGTCTCTGTCTCACCAAGGTCCTGTTCAATTAATTAAACCTCTCTAAGTTCCCTCAAGCTAGATACCAAAGCATTGAGAGTTCAAAGTCTCTCTCTGATCTCAGGTTTTCACCTTTGTGTTCTAAATCTTTAATGTTTCCTTGTCTGAAGAGTTAATCTTTCAGGTTTTGGATCACAGGTTGTCCAATGGCATGTCCTGTCCCTGGATCTGATTTCTGAAAGGTCACCTTGGAGGTTTCCTTGCTTTCACCTTCTCTCTTACCATTTCATGCCACACTGTCATCTTTAAGATCCAATGCTTTAGATGACTAGCCCAACTAAAACCCTGCATATTGAATAGCAAATAAACCCTTTCCCGACTCCATTTCCCAATGGTTTTGAATGTTCTCTGAATTATCTCTCCTTTGCCTAAAACCCTCTTTTCTCAGCCTTGTCTTATACTGAACCCTTCTTTCCTGATTCCCAACAACTAAACAAAATCAAACAAACAAAACCATGAGCCTATAACTAGCCTAAAATCTTAACACCGAGCTCCAAAGACATAAAACCTTTGCCTATATAGAGAGATCCCTCTCCTGGGACCCGTGAAGGCTAGATCCCGAGGTCCGAAAGTGGTTCCGATGTTGTATCATCTTTTGGTCTTGCCAATCTGCCAAAACATGGGAACCCAAACATAATGGCGACCATACTGGGGAAGGAACTTTTAATACCCTTAACTGCTATATCCGGTCTTGTGTCCCATTGTAGTCACCAACATAATGGCGACTCCACTGGGGAGTTTCTAAGTATTTTCCATCTTACTACATCACAAGAGCCTCAGAAAACCCACAATCTCTGGTTAGGTTGGCAGTGAAACACTTCCACTTGCAATTCACTTTCTACACCACTTGTGGTGTTTATCCCCACACTCTTAGACAAAGTCCGGAAAGGGCAGTAGCCTCCAGATCCAACTCTCTTTCAGAGGTGAAATATCTGGTAAAAGCCCTCCCAGTCCATCTCTGGTTAGAGTTTGTTGTGTTTTTAGGATCCCCTTGAAAAAGGGACATTACATAAGCACTGTGGTGGACAGTGTATCTCCTAAAAACATCCTAAACCTCCCACCTGGCGACTCCATAGTTCCTTAAAGATCAAAGAATCCACTGGTGATCAGTAGGCCTGTTGATTATCTTGGTTCACATAAGACTCCACTCGGAGACCAGCCTCCATAACAACATCAGCCATAATAGAAGTAATAAGTAGAGTTAAGCTGCTTTGTTGGAAAATAACATTCTAGCTTCAAGAACCATTCACATAAGAGCTTATCCCAACCCAGACCCACCTGGAATAGTTTATAACCCTGAGAGCATCCTCAAGAAGTCTCCTACGCCTAAAGGACCAACTTTTTCCAGTCATATCCATAGAGCTAACTATGCACCAAAAGAATTTTCAGCTCTATCAGACCCACTTTTTGACCTAGACTTTCAAAACAGTGTACTTAGAACTAGGCCATTCAGTGTTCTAGACCAGCCAGACCTTGAGTTGCATGGTTCACCATCTCATAGTGGTCAACACATTAGGGACAGAGAGACCCCTCCATCTACACCTCCTGATATTCACTTCATTCAAAACTTGGGGCTCTGCCACCCTAAATCTGCTCAACAGACTTCTGCTGGTCCTTATATCCCTGTCATCCATATACTAGCTACTCAAGCCAATCCCTTACCTCCTTAGAACATCATGGCAGCCTAGTATGCACCTCTGGTTTTACCCCAGCCTCTAGTTCCCCTACCCAACGATTATCAATCAAAGATACCCCACTTCACTACAAAGGAGTCTACCACAGCTCAACACCATGTAGACAGGATGGAGGATTCTTTTGACTACATGGAGATAGATGATGATAAAGTCAAAATGAGAATCTTTGCCCAAAGCTGAGGAGGTGATGTGAAGAAATGGTTTAAGGGCCTACCTCCTAATAGCATCCAAGATCTACCCTATTTATATCAGACCTTCATAAACAAATGGGAAGTTAAGGCCAACCCTCTCCAAATTTTAGCAGAATACAAGAACTTGAAAAGAAACACAAGAGAGAGTATCCATGACTACTCTACTAGATTTAACAACATTTATAACTCTCTTCCTCCCCATATGAAACTTCCCAAAGGAATGGCTCTAGTGAAATATCATGAAGGCTTTGATGCTGACATGGCCTACCAGCTTAGGGAGAGAGATTACAACACATTGGAAAACATGCAAAAAGGAGCAGTGAGTGTAGAGGCCAATCTGATTGAGAGCTGAGAAAAGGGTAACATATAGAGATGACACTGTAGCCTCCACATCTGACCCCAATTATGACCGTCTATCTAAAAACGTGGAAAGGTCGCTAACAAATGATGGAAAAAATGGTTGTCACGTTTAGTAATCGAACAAAAACCAAAATCATAACCGGAACCCAGAGCTTTAGAAGAAATAACACCATTCCCAACGAGAAAAAGAGACTTAGATTAGCGAGTGTTATTCCCCCATTCCAAGAGAAATTTCTTGATGAAGATGAGGGAATCATAGAAGAGTCTGAGGGAACCACAATAAACATGTTTGAAGTAGAAAACTCAATCCACAGCTATTCCACAGAAGAAGATCAGCCCTCGCCCTCATACTAGGATGAGGAGAGATTAGAATTTGAGGATTACATACTTGGATTTGAAAATGCCATCATGCAGGTCAGAGAACAAGTATGAACTTAGAAGCAAAAAGAGCCTAGACAATTCCAAACCCAAAACTTCTGAGACTACCATTAAGAAAATGCCTGAGAAAAATTCTAAAGTAACTCATCGAAAGTAATAAATAAACAGATGAGAGTTATGGGAAGAACAAAGAAAAAGACAACCAAAACACCGATAAACAAATCCAACCAACTAGCAAGCACTAGCACCGCAGCTTAGTGCTCCCGATAAAATCGTCAGCAAACATCGTACATAGTGAGAATCAGCCCACTAATTCTGCCACCAAGGAGGTGGCTAACAAAGCAGAGTCGAACATTCCAAAGAGTCAGTCCACTTTCAATTTGGAGAGTGAGATTGCGAAAATTAAAATTTTTGTCCCACTCTCTGAGCTGGCCACTCAGGATGTATATAAAGGCAAAATTTTGAAAGCACTAAACCTAGATGAAAGCAGTGACATGGTCAATCTGAGTGATGATCAACCAGCCCTCCTGTTTGGTCCAAAGATAGAAGGGAAGTTTTAGGAAGGGGTAGTTCCTCCTTTTTATATCAGTCTCAATATCCATGATAAGATCCTTCACAATGCAATGCATGACTCCGGGGGCATCACACAACCTAATCCCTAAGGTAGTTATGGAGAGGTTAGGCCTAGAGATAACCCGTCCCTATAAAGACCTCTATTTGTTTGATTCTAGCAGTGGGTAAAGTGTCTCGGCCTTTGATCAAGGACCTTTGTGTGAACTTAACCCAGATTCCGGAAAAATGTATGGTCATGGATGTTGTAGTGGTAGATGTGCCACCTAAGTATGGCATGTTGATGTCAAGGTCATGAGGAGCCAAGCTGCAAGGTACAATGCAGATGGATGGGGCATATGCCACAATCCCTGTTTTTAGTCAAATTAGAAGACTGTATAGAGAGACACAAATGAAATTCCTGGTTAGCAGCCCTGAAAAGCTAGAAAATTCTCCTCTGTACTCTGTGCAAACAGATTTAGATTCCTTTATCCTTTGCAACGATGAAACCTTAGAGGGGCCAGAATTCAAAAACAGAGATTCAAAAAATGAAACAGAGCCCATAGATTTTAACATAATGTCCACTCTGGACTTGAAGGAAAACGGAGAGGAACACTTTGGTCAATGCACTGAAACAAAAACTCCGAGTAGACAAGAAACACAATGTGAACAGCTGGCTAGTCACCCCTCACTAACTCATACACTCCATGAAGAACGAAAACATTCACAGTCCAACACAGATCCTGTAATGCAACGGACCAGTGAAAATCACATTAGGGATGAAAATGATGATAAACCTGATGAAGAACCCTTATGGGAGATGAATTTCGATGGGTCACGCACCAGGAGGACTGTAGGAGCAAGAGTGTGGTTACATAACACAGAGAGTGACTATGCAGAAAGTCATGCCTTCAACCTAAACTTCAAATGTACAAATAACATCGCAAAGTATGAGGCTCTTATCCTAGGCTTGAATCGTTGCTAAAAATTAGGAGCCCATAGGGATAGCTTTCGTGCATGGAGACTCTGAGTTGATCATAAAACAAGTGAACGGTGAATACACATCGAAACACCCTAGGTTGAGAGCGTATAGGAATGACGCTATGGATTTATTAAAGACCTTTGTGGAATATGAACTAGTGTTTATTCCTAGGAGTCAGAATGTAATTGCGAATGTATTAGCTTGTATAGCTAGTTCATATCACAAGCCTCCCAATGATCAACAAATCATCATTCAGACAAAGTTTAGGCCTGTAGTACCTGATAATGAAAAATATTGGTAGGTATTTGAGGGCGATAAGCAGATTGAGGATTTCCTGATAGGCAGGAATGAGTTTGAATTCTCTGAGTCAGACTCGAAGTCCGATGATAGATGCCTAAGTGAAGGGCCCTCAGACAAGGAGGAACCACCCTGTAACATAGAAATAAACACTGTGAACGAACATATTGGAAATCCAACCAAAGAATGCGAAAACACAGATAATGAGGAAATATAGGTGCTTCAAGCAAAATATAAGAACATACCCCGAGGTCTGGCACCTTTAGAAGATCTTTTCGACTTCGATGACGTAACAAAAAAGCCCACCATAGAACACGCAGACTCTGATGTCGAGGAATGCAACATAGGCACTGAAGATAAATCCAGGACGATTAAATTGGCTAAGTCCCTACCCGCAGACATGAAAAGGAAATATATTGACTTATTCAAAGAGTTCATCGATGTGTTTGCCTGAAGCTACGAGGACTTAAAGGCCTATGACACAAACATCATACAACACAAAATACCTTTGAAAGATAACTCGAAAACCCTTCGTATAGAAACTTCGTAGGATCAACCCAAAGCAATTGCCTCGTAGTAGAAAAGGAAATAAAAAGGATGTATGAGGCAGGCATAATAGTTCCTGTGAGGTTCTCTGATTGAGTCTCAAACCTTGTAGCTGTGAGAAAGAAAACAGGTGAGTTTAGATTGTGCATAGATTTCAGGAACCTTAATAAAGCCTCACTTAAGGACAACTACCCGTTACCAAAGATGGAACATATCCTACAAAGGGTAGTTGGCTCAAGGTGGATCTCCCTGTTAGATGGTTTTTCAAGTTATAACTAGGTTCTAGTACTCCCAGAAGACCAACTCAAGACTGCTTTCACTACTCCATGGGGCACTTTTATGTATGTAAAAATACCCTTTGGACTGATGAACGCTGGCGCAACCTTCCAACGGGCAATGGACATAGAATTTTCAAAGGAAATAGGGCACTTCATTGTCTTCTATCTGGATGACATAACAGTCTATTCCAAGACTGAAGAGGAGCACCTAAAACATCTGAGAAGAGTCTTTGAGAAATGTAGGAAGTTCGGTCTTTCATTGAATCCTAAAAAGACTGTATTTGGGCTGCAAGAAGGTAAGCTTCTCACCCACATCATATCTGAGAAGGGGATTAGGATAGACCCATAGAGAGTTGAGGGAATACTACAGATCGCACACCTAAGAAACATCAAAGAGTTACAGTCCTTTATTGGAAAAATCAACTTCCTAAGGAGGTTTATTCCCAACTTAGCTGAACACCTTAGTAATATGACAAACATGATGAAGAAAGGTGTAGGAGTTAAGTGGACTGTTGAAGCTAAAAAATCTTTTGAAATAATTAAAATTTCACTCACCCGGACTCCTTTCCTAATCAGCCTTGATTTCTCTAAAGATTTCCTAATCTTTTCTTTTGCCTCCGAGGATAGAGTGGCTGCAGTTCTGCTGTAGAAAAATCCAGAGGGAATGGAACAACCCATTTCTTTCTTCAGAAAAGCTCCGAGGGATGCACCCTTGAAATACAAAATAATGGAGAAACAGGCCTATGCCTTGGTAAAGGCCTTGAAAGACTTTAGGGTGTACATACTGCATTTCCACACCACAGCCTACGTGCCAAACATAGTAGTTAAAGACATCTTGTCTCAAGATCCGGATGGAAAGAGGGGCAAATGGATTGTTGTAATATTAGAATATGACCTTGACATAAAACCCACAAAACTGAACAAAGGTCAGAGCTTAGCTCAACTAATGGCTGAATCAAATTTACAAGCCCTTGACATAAACATGGTAGATGCCTTGGATGAGCATGAAGGATTGCCTGATCCCATTGTTGAGGAGAAGTTTTAGAACTCTCCATGGTATTCTGCCATTCTGTATGTGCTCACACACCTTAATGCCCCTTCTGACTGTCAAAGACCAAGGCCAGATTCCTAAAACTAAAAGCTAGAAGCTATTGCAAACTGAATGAATGCTTATACTGGAAAAATACAAATGGCCTATTGTGTATTCAATTTAGTGTCCTAAATTGTTAACATAAATTATCAACCAGGGCTAGTAAACTGATGAAGTGTGGTGCAATATATGTGCTTAAGTGACCTCTTCCTTACTTCGTTGTATGTATTTTATTGATGTTTTTGGGGGTTTTGTCTTTTTAGTACTTATGTTCAAAAGATGAAATCAAATCTATGTCAAAAAGAAAAGAAAAGGAAACCTTAGACTCAAAACAGAGTGTAATTGTAAATTCTATCCTTAATTAGGAAAATGGTGAAAAACAGAACATTCTAATCCATGGATATCCTAGCTTGCAAATGAACATGAAATGTAACTCAACATAATGCAACCAAGTCTCTTTCATCTAATATTGATATGTTGGAAGAGCTTTTAAGAAAAAGAATGGTTGTAAGATAATGATGATATTTTAATCTAATTGCAAAACATAAAATGCCAATTAACTCAATATGATACAACCAAATCTCTTTCATCTAATATTGATATGTTGGAAGAGCGTTTTAAGAAAAAAAATGATTGTAAGATAATGCAAATCTTTTAATCTAATTGCAAAACAGAAAATGTTAATTAACTCAACATGATACAACCAAATCTCTTTCATCTAATATTGATATGTTGGAAGAGCGTTTTAAGAAAAAGAATGATTGTAAGATAATGATGATTTTTTAATCTAATTGCAAAACAGAAAATGCTAATTAACTCAACATGATACAACCAAATCTCTTTCATCTAATATTGATATGTTGGAAGAGCATTTTAAGAAAAAGAATGATTGTAAGATAATGAAGATCTTTTAGTTAAACAAATAATGCAGGACATGAATTAAAAGCTATTTATCTAGAAAGCATGTAGAAGCCTCCTTGGATAGCAGGGGCCCTCTGCTACCAATTTGGTAAAATCCTTAGCTTCAACTCCTTAAAATTGTAATCAAAACAGCATCAAAGAACTGAATTTCTTTATTGAAAACCTCACAAATCTACAACCCATTCCATTTTAAGATTTGTTACATAAGACTCTCTATTCCTTTCTCTCCTCCTCCTATTTTTCACTACTTTTTCATTACTTTTTCATTACCCATGATAGGAGAAAGCTTCTCCTATTTATACAAAATATGAGGAGTTATCTCATTAATGGAAGTCCATGAATCTCTCCCTCCATCTCTAGAGTTACAATCAAAATAGGAAATGATAAGACACATGTCTTTTTAGAGTTTCAACACAACTAAGAAATGAGACACATATCCTCTTAGAGTTTCAATACAACAAGGAAATGAGACACATATCCTCTTGATCCCATGATCTTCTCCAACCAAATTCGAATTTGTCCTTAGAGTGCCACATAAGGGTCTTCTAGAAGTCTCCTTTTGACCTACACATGTCACAAAACTCATAACACATATATAGATATATGAAACTACGTTAATTTTCTAGTTTCTAATCATAAATTCACTTAAAATACATAAAATAAATAACTTTGGAAAACAAGGATCCTAACCCATATATTTATGAAAATGGTTACTTGATGTAGGGTTTTAGGTCAAATGGCTATGAAATAAGAGCTAAATGGTTATGACATAATGGAAATATGTATGAATATGGAAAACACTTTTGAGACTCAACATCTATTTATTAAATGTTTGCCTGAAACTGAGGCAGAAAGTGTGGATATGAAATGATGTCCCTTCCCCCCCAACTAAAGATATGACAATGTGAAAAAGGGAGGGAGGAATTTTTCCAAAGTTACAATTTTAGCATTATAATGAATTACATGACTAAAAATTAGAAAACAACATACCTTTACTTACCTTAAATATAGATGCGTTGTGTATGTGTGGTGGCTGCAAAATTCTGATCATATTCTTCTTCAAGTGGCTGAACAAGAGGAGTCATGGATAAAGAGATAAGATGACTATTTATTGCTCCTACTAAAACTTGCTGAATCTGCTCCAAAACGCTGAAAATAATAGTCTTCATGTCTTCAAAACTCATTGGCACAATTCCTACTATGTGAAAAGATGTTTTGATGTCGAACATAGTAGAAATTGTTGGCTTCGTGGCTATTAATGGATGCCACTAGTCAACACGAGAACTCTCACCATTGATGACAATAAGAGTCAAGATGCCCAAACACATCTTGCTAGGTACGAATGATTTTGATGATGTCAAGTCACCTAGAAGATCTGACGAATAAGAGACGTTAATGTATTCTCATTATTTGTCAGCGTGAGAACTTGCCATTAAGGCATGCAAGCCTCAAGGTGTTTTTACAAAGAACTTAGACTCAAAGGACTATGGACTCAATAATTTGCATTGAACTAGGGCTTATTTGCGAAATGAAAATGACAAGAAATGGCAGATTAAAATGGAAGATGGAAATGGAGTAGAAATGGCAATGGGCAATAAGCATGTAAATGAGCCTCTTGCTTTTATTTGTGGGTTATGAATAGACAAAAAGAAATGGGAAGTGGATATGAATGTAAATGGAAAATATTAAGTGAAATGAGGTGAATGGTTTATTATGAAGTATGGATGTGATGGAAACAATAGTATCTGAAAGTTTGTCAAGTGTTTAGATCTGATTTTGCATCAACATATTTCCTCTTTGTTGTTGATCATCCTCTTATGAAACAAATTGGTCTCTTAGAGAGACACCATTCTCTTGTAGTCATTTGTCCTTCCTCTTGGAACCTGCAAAAAAACTAATACTTCTTCTGCAATGGAATGTAAGATTATCAAAGGAGAGAGGTGATCAATATCTCTAGTTATGATATTTACACACAAAACTAAGAATTTGTATTAATGAAACAAGTTCTTAAAGGAAAATCAAAATAATTTATACCTGTTTTGGAATTAGTGCCTCAAGTTGAATGTTGCTTCTTTTCAACAATTTATTTCATTATTTACTGTTTCAAACTCTAATGATGGATTTCTCACTGTGTAGATCTTGTTGAGACCTTTCCAACGATACTTGAATAATCAAAATCTGATTTTGTATGAGAAAGTTAGGCTGATTTGAACAATGAGGTTTTTTTCTGCTGCGGAATTGGACTTTAGCTGCAAAATGTGGACGGTTTCTGTAGCTAAAAATCTTGAATAAAAAGTTAGCCATTCGTCTTTAATTATCAGTCTAAAATTAATCAATACCTTCAGAAAAGTGAGCAAATAACTTATTCATTTCATTGATTCAAAATTATTAATTTTTCATTTT
The DNA here is from genome assembly GCA_034641835.2 of Pinus albicaulis. NCBI lineage: Eukaryota > Viridiplantae > Streptophyta > Pinopsida > Pinales > Pinaceae > Pinus > Pinus albicaulis. The sequence continues at coordinate 1,757,838,531 of CM076580.1, forward strand.
TTTTTTATATTTTTTATATTTTTATTTTTCATAATCGGAACAAAATTGAAAAAGAGAAATGCAATTCTTTTTTTTTTAATAACAAAATTGAAAAAAAAGAAAAATGCAATTTTTTTTTTTTTTTTAAATATGCATAACTTCTTGCTGAAGCACATAAACTTTCACACGGCAAATTAAAAATGGTAGCCATTGGTTTCAGATTGTTTATGGACTTCCATTGTATACTCACGCCTCCAATCCGTAAGCTTTCAGCACCCTGATCTTGCGCTATTACCAGCATTTATGCAGCGAGCTTCGAAAATTCACAGTATTTGTGGATCTCATCTTTCAACCAATCTCTGAAATGCATGATTCATTCAATAGACTGGAAGGGATAAAGGAGAGAATATCTGAGAGTTCTAAATCCATGTATCATCGGTGCATAGACACGGGAGTGGGAGCTACGGTGCTGTATGTTGTTGATTGGCTTCAATAGAATTTGTTTTCAATTTAGATTCTTCTTCCTGGAGATCAGGAAACCGTATTATGGGTGAAATCAATGCAGAGTGCCGTTCTCAAACTCTCCACTGTGCAAAAACCGTTTTTCCTCACGCGGCAAGCAAAAATGGGCTTCAAAGAACCGATAAATTCTCCCAGACCGCCACGAATTTCTTAAAACTATTTCTGGGTTATCTAATTGACCCTATTGGAAAAAAAACCCATGTTTTATTTTTTTCAAATTCACCTCCGTTTGGCCAAATCGTGCTTTCAAAGTTTGACGTTTTTCTCTGTTTTGCGTTTTCCTAAATTGCTACATTCGGCTGTGAAATTGATTTTGATTTTTTTTTTTTTAGATGCGATCACAGTCCATGTAGCAATTGGAATAGGATCTTCTACACTGAACAATTCAATTACGACATCCTCCTCTGATTTCAACTTGCCACTATTGTCAACAGGAACAGGTATGAGAACATCAAAATTGGGCCTATCAGGATCAGTGGCCAAGGCTTCTACTGACAGTAGATTCTTTGCGTTTCAATCTGAGAATGTTGTTGATGATGTCGTTGATCTGCAGATGATTATCATGAGCTTCTGCAAGGTTCAATCCAGCCTATGTGCATGCACATTAATGCCTTTATAGAGCCAATAGAGACACTTTCAAAATGCAGATTTTCCCATTTGTTTGCAGCAACAACCTTTTCTGAAACCTTCTCTCTCAAAAGGTTGAGGACAGGTTCTTCATGTTGTGCCCAATATGATGCCACAAGTGCCTTGAATTTATTTAAATGAACTACAATCCAAGGTGGTAGCAAAGCTCCATATGCCTTGATTAAATCGTCTGTCTTCGCTGCAGCGTCTGCTTGGGCCCTTAACATGATTGCCTTAGCTATATGGAGAGCCTGTTCTGTTTGTCGAATCTGAATCCAGCGTCCATCAACATAGTTTTCCATCTTTTCATATTTAGATAATTGCTCATGTGCTTTCATTTTTGCTTCATTTGTCCTCAACTCCAATGAACTAATTTCTTTCTTATGGTTTCGATATTTAGGCTTCTGCACTCTTTGAATATAGAATATATTTTGGAACACTAAAGATTCAAGCCTTATGAAACTCGACAAACACAAGATTCATTGCAATTCGAACCAGTGAAGTATCTAAATTTGTGTTTTCATCAGTGATGCATTTTGAACTATGCTATCAACCTTTTTCAAATGATGTATTTTTATTTGTTTTATTATGTGAAATGTGTATTTAATTTTTTTTTTGTTTTATTGTTCAAAGTTTTTCAAAAGGCCATGGTTTTTGTTTATTGATTTTTTGATTTTTTTTTTTTTTTTTAATGATTTGTTATTAAAATTATATATATATATATATATTTTCAAAAATTTAAAAATATACATATATATTTTAGTAAACAAAACAATTAAAATTTTTTATTTTTTCATTTTTTTATAATTGATTTGTTAATAAAATTATGTATGTTATATTTTCAAAAATTTTAAAAATACACATGTATATTTTATTAAACAAAACAATGTATTGGATTTTTTTTTTCTTTTTTTCTTTTTTTTAGTGATTTGTTATTAAAATTATATATATATTTTCAAAAAATTTTAAAAATATACATATATATTTTAGTAAACAAAACAATTTAATTTTTTTAATTTTTTAATTTTTAATTTTATTTTTATTTTTTATTGAATCAATTGAAATGATGAAGTTTATTTTGTCTCTTTTTTTTTTTTACATAACAATTCTTTTTATGATCCTCCAGATCACAAAAACTGCAGGAGGAGAGCATACTCAAGAATCATTATTTTTTTTTTTTACATAACAATCCTTTTTCTAATCCTCCAGATCACACGAAGTGCAGGAGGAGAGCATACTCAAGAATTATTAATAATTTTTTTTTTAGATGTAAGAAATAAAGTCTCCTAATTACACTTCCCCGACAACGGCGCCAAAATGTGTAGTCAATTTAGTGTCCTAAATTGTTAATATAAATTATCAACTAGGGCTAGTAAACTGATGAAGTGTGGTGCACTATATGTGCTTAAGTGACCTCTTCCTTACTTCGTTGTATGTATTTTATTGATGTTTTTGGAGGTTTTGTCTTTTTAGTACTTATGTTCAAAAGATGAAATCAAATCTATGTCAAAAAGAAAAGAAAATGAAACCTTAGACTCAAAACAGAGTGTAATTGTAAATTCTATCCTTAATTAGGAAAATGGTGAAAAACAAAACATTCTAATCCATGGATATCCTAGCTTGCAAATGAACATGAAATGTAACTCAACATAATACAACCAAGTCTCTTTCATCTAATATTGATATGTTGGAAGAGCTTTTAAGAAAAATAATGATTGTAAGATAATGAAGATCTTTTAATCTAATTGCAAAACAGAAAATGTTAATTTACTCAACATGATACAACCAAATCTCTTTCATCTAATATTGATATGTTGGAAGAGCGTTTTAAGAAAAAGAATGATTGTAAGATAATGAGGATCTTTTAATCTAATTGCAAAACAGAGAATGCTAATTAACTCAACATGATACAACCAAATCTCTTTCAACTAATATTGATATGTTGGAAGAGCGTTTTAAGAAAAAGAATGATTGTAAGATAATGAGGATCTTTTAATCTAATTGCAAAACAGAAAATGCTAATTAACTCAACATGATACAACCAAATCTCTTTCATCTAATATTGATATGTTGGAAGAGCTTTTTAAGAAAAAGAATGATTGTAAGATAATGAGGATCTTTTAGTTAAACAAATAATGCAAGACATGAATTAAAAGCTACTTATCTAGAAAACATGTAGAAGCCTCCTTGGATAGCAGGGGCCCTCTGCTACCAATTTGGTGAAATCCTTAGCTTCAGCTCCTTAAAATTGTAATCAAAACAACATCAAAGAACTAAATTTCTTTATTGAAAACCTCACAAATCTACATCCCATTCCATTTTAAGCTTTGTTACATAAGACTCTCTATTCCTTTCTCTCATTCTCCTATTTTTCACTACTTTTTCATTACCCATGATAGGAGAAAACTTTTCCTATTTATACAAAATATGAGGAGTTATCTCATTAATGGGAGCCCATGAATCTCTCCCTCCATCTCTAGAGTTACAATCAAAATAGGAAATGATAAGACACATGTCTTTCTAGAGTTTCAACACAACTAAGAAATGAGACACATATCCTCCTAGAGTTTCAATACAACAAGGAAATGAGACACATATCCTCTTGATTCCATGATCTTCTCCAACCAAATTCGAATTTGTCCTTAGAGTGCCACATAAGGGTCTTCTAGAAGTCCCCTTTTGACCTACACATGTCACAAAACTCATAACACATATATAGATATATGAAACTATGTTAATTTTCTAGTTTCTAATCATAAATTCACTTTAAATACATAAAATAAATAACTTTGGAAAACAAGGATCCTAACCCATATATTTATGAAAATGTTTACTTGATGTAGGGTTTTAGGTCAGATGGCTATGAAATAAGAGCTAAATGGTTATGACATAATGGAAATATGTATGAATATGGAAAACACTTTTGAGACTCAACACCTATTCATTAAATGTTTGCCTGAAACTGAGGCAGAGAGTGTTAAACAGGAATTTCATGCAGGAGAGTGTGGAGGCCACTTGAACTGGAAAGCCACTACTAACAAAATACTCAGAGCTGGCTACTATTGGCCTACAATATTCAATGACATCCATAAGATGATAATTTCCTGCCACAAATGCCAGATTTTTGAAGGCAAAAGAAAGCTCCTCCCCCTACCTTTACAACCCATCACTGTTGAGGGTCCCTTTACGCAATGGGGCCTAGATTTCATAGGAGAAATACACCTTGTTTCTTCTGCACAACACAAGTGGATCCTAACCGCCACAGATTGCTTCATGAAGTGGATAGAGGCCATACCTTCTAGGAATGCTACAGATTTAGTTATCATTAGGTTCCTAGAAGACCACATCCTCTCCCGGTTTGGCTGCCCAAGAAAAATAATCACTGATAATGCTGCTGCTTTAGGATTCAAGAAAATGGTTGATTTTTGTCACAGGTATCAAATAGCACTCGGTCATTCAACTGCTTATTATCCACAAGGTAATGGGTTAGCTGAATCATCAAACAAGAGCCTGGTGACTATCATCAAAAAACTGCTTAAAGAGAATAAGAAGTCATGGCATAACAAGTTAGTGCATGCTTTGTGGGCTAACAGGCTTACCATGAAGAAATCCATTGGCATGTCACCATATCAGCTTGTCTATGGAACAGAGGCAGTGTTTCCTACCAGCCTGGGGGTACCAGTGATTAAATTTGTCCAAGAAATCCAGAGAGAATAAGACAACATGGTGAGGAGGATAAACCAAACAATCCATCTCCAGCAAAAAAGGGAAGAGGTCTATAATAGAGCTGTGATCATTCAGGAAAATATAAAGAAGTTATTTGACAAAAGAACAAAAGCATGTGACTTCAAAACTGGAGATAAAGTTCTAAAGTGGGATTCAAGGAGAGAAGACAAAGGAAAGCGCGACAAGTTCGACAGTGTGTGGCAGGGTCCATACATCATCCAGGCCACTGTTGGGCCGAATGCATTTTTTCTGTAGGAGTTAGATGGTACAGAGCTGTTTGGGGATCCTGTCAACGGCAGGATGCTCAAACATTACTATTGCTGATTTCCAATTTCCAGTTTCCATTTCCATTGTAAATACCATTGCTATGATTTGTTTTAAAAAAAAAAAGTGAAAATGTTTCAAAAAACAAAGGGAAAGGAATGTTCAGACACGCTCAAAACATGAACCTCTGAGGTGCAAATATTGGCTCTAATATGATCAAAACCTGAGCCAAAGGAAGTAAAACAGTTGGTTCTAACATGCTAAAAATCTAAACTAGCAAATGAGGAAGAAGAGTCAGCTCTAACAAGCCCAAAACCAGAGCTGAAATAAAGAAGAAAGTGACTCTAACAAGCTCAAAACTTGAGTCACAAAGAAAGGAAATATGCTTCAAAGTTTTAGATTTCAAGCCTTTCAGATTTTGTTTTCAGATTTCTGCAAAGTTTTCAGTCCAAGAGCAGTTTTGCCTTATGCCTTGGATCCACCGCAAACTAGACTATCTAATCCTAGTTTGACTGTTTTAAATTTATGTTGTAGAATGTAGAGAAGGAATCTACTGGAAAGTTTAATCCCAACAGATATTAGAATAGGTAGAGAAACATGTAAGGCCAATAGTTTAATCTAGTCTCGTGGAGTAATAAGGGTAGAAATAGAATAGGTTTATTTTCCTGCATGTAAAAATTGATGATGTGAAGGGTCCGCAAGTCCAAATGCACCCACAAGAAAAATGTTAAGACATAGTCTATAAGGTATTTGTTTGGGATAATTTTACTACTGACATGATGTCTTCATGATTTGTGGCATCTGATCCAAGAAAGAAAATGGATGTTCAAGTACCAGGCATCTGGCCTACACCAAAGATCATTTTCTGAATTCTTGACTCCTTCAAGAAGAAGCCATCCCCATGTGGAGCCACTATTAGCCCCCTATGAATTTTTTGACAAGAAAACATGGGGCTAAATTGTTTGTTGAGCCTTCAAGGAATGCATTTCCCCTAAAAACACATCATCCTTGAAAGCCCTTCATGCCCTCTTCCCTTTGATAAATTTCCACCGCTGTTTCCAAGTCAATAAGCCTCTCTATGGTGAAAAGAATGCCCAAAATCCTTTCCCCTTTTTTCATCCTCAATTAGCCTATGATTCCCTCTCTTTTCCCTCTCCTTGTTTCTCTAAACCATCTCGAAATCCCCTTTAAACCATGCACACACCCCTTGTTTGATTTAAAACCTCCTATTCCCTTTACCGAAACCTTTCCCTGGCCTTAAATTGCATTAAAGGGGCCGATAACCCATATTTTAACATATATCGGGCTTAGCCCCCTTCGGCCAGCCCCCTCAACCTTTTCCCCACACGACCCAGGCGCTAAAACCAAGTGCTAGCCTGAAAAGTGCTTATCGTGATGGGATATCGGGAGCGCTATTAACCGTCGATTTCCCGACATCCAACAGCCATCGCAAGCACCTTCATTTCATGTTCGCCCCTCCGATCACATCACAACCGTTGATCTGATCCGCAGATCGACGATCCATATTTCATCTACCCCGGTGGTCCCCGCGCCAAAGCACTGTACAAAACCGGTGGTTTCTATCGCACCACCTTTGGAAGGATGGCGGTATTTTTCATTTGGCAGCGATTAGCGCCACCGGTCGACACGTGTCCTCGAGCCGTTTTGGGAAACCGCTCTCATCGCACGTTAATGTTCGACTGTGGGCTCGGCGCAATATTGTCGTGCACCGTCCGATCTGAGGCCGACCATCCGACGGTGTTCGCACCCCAAAGATGCTCGAGCGATAATCAAAGAAAAAAGGACCCCAGGCCCACCATCTGTCGCCCTTCGATGCCCTTGTAGCCATCGATCTCCTCCTGAGATTAGACGATCTGGAATAAATGCACACCTCGCCATTGAGCGGGTCCCGCCACGTCACCCATTTCGTATGTTTTCGTCTGCTCCCTTCATATTTAATTCCAAGGTCAAATTTTAATGTTTTACATTAAAATTTCTATCTCAACGTCTTCCAAATGCATCTCCCGCTGTTCCACGGCGTTCCTCCATAGTATCCTCTGCATTCATCGTCCTCATCCATGCCGCGTTGCCATTTTCGCAGTCATCCACAGCATCTGACCCCATGCATGATTTATTAACGCGTTTTTGTGTTTTGCAGGGTTACAGGGGGTGGAAACCACCATGGTTCATAGCCACAGTTATCATGGCACAGAGCATAGGGAAGAAGGCCAAGAGGGCCACTGTCAGAACCCAATATAGCAGAAAAATGTTCGGGGGGGTCTCTGTAGGAAATATTTTCATCGAAGTACAAGGTTCGACCCTGTAAAACCTCTCTTACATTATTTAAAGTTCCAAGTTCGCCGACAGAGACAATCATGAGGTAGCAAAGAGTGCCAGTTCAGAGTTAAGGAGTTCTATTGCGCATTATTGAAGATTTTCGAGCTTTAATTCATTGTTTTAAAGGCAATATACCAGATTGAATACCTCAAGACTAACATAGAGGGCACAAAAAAACCTAAAGCACAAAAAAAATGATATATCAGTGTCACCATCAGCAGAATGTTCTTTCCATAAAAGGACAAAGTGCCCATACCGTCTGCATTCTATACCGTGTTCCTAAGGAAATTTCTGCCCTGACAATAGTTTTATGCTATCAGAAGCATTTGTAACATAGTATGGCAGACATGAATCATTGATCTGTTTTGTTCAGTTCACCAGAGTTCTACAGAGTGCTACAACAAGTACCTCAAAGACATACCTGGAGTAAATTGCAGCCTGACGAAGACCACTCTTTCATCCAAAGAGTACAGAAGTTCAATGCATAGACATTAAAATAGAATGGGTTTCGACCCACTGCTCCTACTCTATTTAATGTTTCATTTAGTGTTTCTTCTACCTCCTTTGCCTCTCTTTCTGTTATAAAAGTTCATGGGAAAACATTGTAAAGGTTGTTGATCGGATATCTGTGAATTGCAAGCTATTTCTCTTGAGACATGTTCTCTGTGTAAAGTTGTAAGATAGGCTGAGGGAGATGTTTTCAGATTGAATATCAAGCTATTGGTAATGTTGTACCTGACTGGTGTTGCTCTTTAATACGGCAAGCACATTTCTTTGGATCCTGATTTAAAGCAGTGGTGATGTTTTTCTGTCTTTTTCTATGTTTTCCTTTTTAGTTCATTACATTTCATTTTTATTGGCTCGCATCAAAAATCTGGCATAGGATTTACCCTTGTTAGGTACCCTATGTTTCTGCTCTCCTTGCTTTCAATGTTTTCTGTTGTATGTGTTATTTGAGGATTGATTTTAAGCTAATTTAACCAGTGTAGTAGTCAAATATATACTACTAGTTGATGTGTGAATTAATGAAATATGTTCCTTAGATGTTCTTGTTTGGCTGTAATTGAATGAATTGGGATATTGGGAGTTTAGAACCCAATCTGTGTCTCACCAAGGTCTTGTTCAATTAATTAAACCTCTCTAAGTTCCCTCAAGCTGGATACCAAAGCATTGAGAGTTCAAAGTCTCTCTCTGATCTCAGGTTTTCACCTTTGAGTTCTAAATCTTTAATTTTTCCTTGTCTGAAGAGTTAACCTTTCAGGTTTTGGATCATAGGTTGTCCAATGGCATGTCCTGTCCATGGATCTGATTTCTGAAAGGTCACCTTGGAGGTTTCCTTACTTTCACCTTCTCTCTTACCATTTCATGCCACACTATCATCTTTAAGATCCAATGCTTTAGAGACTAGCCCAACTGAACGCCTACATATTGAATAGCAAGTAAAACCTTTCCTGACTGCATTGCCCAATGGTCTTGAATGTTCTCTGAATTATCTCTCCTTTGCCTAAAACCCTCTTTGCTTAGCCTTGTCTTATACTGAACCCTTCTTTCCTGATTCCCAAAAACCAAACAAAATCAAACAAACAAAACCCAGAGCCTATAACTAGCCTAAAATCTTAACACCGAGCTCCAAAGACATAAAACCTTTGCCTATATAGAGAGATCCCTCTCTGGACCCAGGAAGGCTAGATCCTGAGGTCTGAAAGTGGTTCTGATGTTGTCTCATCTTTTGGTCTTGCCAATCTGGCCAAAACATGGGAACCCCAACAAAGTACACATGTAGATCATGAGGCATTGTTGATTGACCTAGGTGCATCCTTTCATATCACTCCCTATAGGGAGTGGTTTTATGAATATGAGAAATATGATGGTGGTGATTTCTTTCTAGGTGCTGAAAATAAAACCATAATCATAGGAAGAGGAAAAATCAAGTTGAAGTTGATATGTGGAAGGATTAGAACACTTCATGGTGTTTTACACATTCTAGGATTGGCCATAAATATATTTTTTGTAAGCAAGATGGATGATGCAGGTGTAAAGATAGTATTTGAGAAAGATATCTGCAAGATTATTCGAGGAGCACTAGTATTGATGAAGGGATTTCGGATCATAACTCTATACAAGATTTTAGACAATATTGTTATTGATGGGTGCAACAGTTTTGTTGTTCCTGAAAGTGGAGCAGAAAATCTTGTAGTCTCTAGTGAAAAGACTATGTTGTGGCATCAAAGTCTATGACATATTGGAGAGAAGGGCCTTTGGATACTACATGGTAATGGTACGGTAAAAGGTATGTCTAATTGTTGTATGGATTTTTATTTATGATCCAGATTCGATCATTATATTGTTTGTCATCCATCTCGATGCATTCAGAGTGGGAAAAGTGGAGGAACCAGCTCATAGGCATGTTTTTACTGATGGGACCTAAATTGGAAAAACAGGGTCTAAAACCTTCCGGGAGAATTTTGAGGCATCAAACAATGTGTTTGGGGGGTAAAAATTTGTTGTTGTGGTGCCAAAAATTTCATGTTATTCTACATAGAGATCTTTCGAATGATGCAAGAAGTGTGTCAATCGAAGTTTGTATGCGAAAGTTATGTTGCTCGAAAGTTGACCTTCAGGTTTTCACCATCATGGTTCAGGAGGACGTCGCATCAGCCCCCACTGTATTCATGGAAAAGAGGATAGCCACATGATTTTGATGTAAAATACTCTAGAAGAGTCTATATTGTAACTCTGGTTAAGGGTTGATGTAGTCAAACTTAATCACTAGTAGGCTATCGGATTGTGTTATAACCGAGACACTAGGAGGAAGATGAATTCCATTCTTTCAAGTGCATTTATTCTGTAGCGAAGCATAAATAGCCGATGGAGGATTTACGGTTGGTATTCCAACGATGCTGACATTTCAACCTATGCTTTAACCCTCTCAAGTACGTATTTTGCATCAATGCAAGTAGACTATTAGGGTTCATCGTATCCCAACAAGGGATCAGAGTGGACCTACTCAAGGTCCAGGCAATCAAAGAGGTGCCACCACCCAAAATTCTCAAGCAACTTCAAAGCTTACATGGGAAAGCCAACTTCTTAATATTCTTTGTCCCAGATTACGCCACTTGTGCACAAGGATTCTTACATCTACTCCTTCAGGATATCCCTTTCAAATGGGATGATCAGGCTCAACAATCGTTTGAGGTGCTAAAGGACACATTGTCTTCAGCCCCTTTGATCAGCCCAAAAAATTATGACAAATACTACACCCTATACCTATTAGCATCAGATACTGCCATAGCTGGGGTGTTAGTCCAAGATGGACCAAATGGTAAAGAACACGTAATCTATTACGTCAGTAAGAACTTATCTGGCCCCTCTTTAAGATATGAACCTAAAGAAAAAAATTTCCCTAGCCCTCGTACACGCAGTACAAGAACTTTGGCATTTCATCATCCTGCGAACTACAACAATCATAGTAGATATCAACCCCATGAGATATTTTCTAACCCATCATTTGATGAACCATAAATACACTCGATGGGTAGTCATACTACAGGAATTCAACCCACAGTTTAGCTCCCCCAAGAGAAAAAAATATTTAATCGTAGTTGAGTTCATCACTGACCTCCCAAGTCTGACTAAATGATCCCTAATTAACGACTCACTACCAGATGAACATCTATTTCTAGTGACGACTGAAGATCCTTGGTACAGTGACATCCTCCTATTTCTACAAACCCAAAAGTTGAAGCCAATGCTCACGCGTGACAACTGAAGGCACATACGCCACCAAGCCCCCCAATACCTCCTCATGGGGGACATCCTTTATCGACAATGCATTAACACTATCTTACGTCGATGCCTCACGCACGATCAAGCTGAGCAAAAGCCCAACAACCACCTCTCAAGGATGGCTACCGCCCAAAAAAAAAACAGGCGGGTTATTTTTGTCCCACCCTATTCGACAATTGCATTCAAACAGTCAAACGATGTAAGCGATGCCAACGCTTTGCCCACAAGGCAAGAGCACCTCTAGCTCCTCTACACCAGGTCATTGTAGCCGACCCCTTTTGCAAATGGGGAATCAACTTTATGGCTTGAAACCCTATGTCGTCTGGAAACCACAAATACATCATTGTAGTCATCGACTATTTTACCAAGTGGGCAAAAGCCATGCCCACATATGACTACACGATAGAAATTGCAGCATGGTTTCTCTTCAACCATGTCATTGCAAGATTCAGTGTGCCTAAGGAATTAGTCTCTGGTCATGGAAAGCATTTTGAAAATGAAATATTCCAGGAGCACTCTCATCACCTAGGATTCACATATGAATTTGCGTCACCATACTACCCACATTCTGATGGACAGTTAGAAGTTGTTAACAAAGTACTAAATTTTTTTTTATAGTGTATGGTCAGTAACCATAGAGAAAACTGGCACCATATGGTTTTTTATCCATGTGGGAATATCACACGGCAGTTAAAACCTCAACAGGATTCACACCTTTCCAACTAGTGTACGGAGTAGAAGTTTTGATTCCCATTAAACACAAAATCCCCAACTTAAACACAGCCATTGAACTCCTCAATGATACCCAACCTTTAGATCAATGGTTAGTATAGTTAGAACTCATCGACGAGAGGCACTCTAACATAATGAGGCACATAAAAAATGGGTAAAAGCATCATTCGACCACAACATCACCCCTCGCTAATTCTCAGAGGGGGGGGTTAGTCCTCCGCTACGATGTTGAAAAAGAGGCCTTAGGACCTAGGAAGATTGAAATATTATGGAAAGGACCTTACATCATAAAACATTGCCTCCTCAAGGGAGCATACATCCTATCAGAGCCCAATGGTACATGCCTATCTAACCCCGTCAATGGACTCTACCTCAAAAAATTTCACTCATAATGGTAGGAAATCTCAACCTTAGAGATAAGATGCATGTAACATAATTTTTTGAGATGACCACAATCATCGAGGACTTGTTCTAAAAAAATTCTCTAGTGTCACAGATGGATCGTCCCCCCATCCACTATTTTGGATTCGTTGATGGAGCCTCACGATGGTCGCAAAATCTAGCAGCAGCCACCTGGGCCATATACTATCCTAACCGTTCACCATTCCTCACCAACGTAGTATGTATCAGATCAACTACCAATAATCAAGCAGAATATGATGTCTTCAACTAGGGCATTCACCATATACATTTGTATCTGGATTCCCAGCTAGTGGTATCGCAGTTAAACCAAGATTTTGAAGTACGCAATTCATGCCTATTTAGGAAGTACTTGCATGCATGACAATTAAGTCACCATTTTGATCATATTACATTTACACATGTACCAAGAAATCAAAACCAGACAATCAATCGCATAGCTAACCAAATCCTAGACTGAAATGCACACAATGAGTACTTTCTCTAAACAAACATGACATACCAAGATTATGCATGTCGGCACCATATTCAACTTTATTTTAAATAAAAAAAACACCCCTGAGGGCATCAGTAACCATCGTCATCAACCAGCAGTAGGTCACTACCTAAAAGTGACATAAACAGAAAAACTATATGTCAGATAAGCTTAACTAGTCAATGTAGAAATTAGCTGAATAAATCACTTATTCAATGGAGATTAACCCGATTACACATCAATTTTGAATTGTATGCATAACACATAATCTCTTCTACGATTAATTGTCACATGCGGAAATAACAGAAGCAATCTCACATCAAATCATTCACACATTAACTCAGAATATATGGGGAAAGCCTATAGCTGAAAACCCCGCAGCTATTGTGTATATTATAATGGAGAAATCATGTAACAAACTCGGTCTCGTACTCCTCAGTACAATGAGGTACTTTCTCATAAAGTCACACAATCACTCAAGTTGTGAACGGATTCTATACTTGGTTCAAAACTCACCGCCAATTGCCTTGCCTCATTCGCAATCCAGGCACATCTATATATAGATCCAAGGTTCGAATCTCCTTGGCTTCGCTGCGCGTGTCATGGAAAAATCCTCCCAGTGTGGTTTTAAATCTCATGCAAACGTGTCTGTTGATAGCTAACTCCCACCCTTTCATCTACCTCTTTCAACGGTCTCCAGAGCGAAGTCATGCAACGTAGTGAGCGTGTGTTCTTTGAGAGATTTAATAAGATAATGAGTTACTAATTAATGAATTAAATAATATTTAATTCACTCCCCTCATAACTAATTGATTAGCTAGTTAAACTAATCTCAATCAGTTCAACTAAAATAAACAGAACACAACTCCACTAGCTGTCTCATTAACTCCTCCAAACTTCTGCCACTGAAGTCCAACTGAAGTCAACCATGCAAGATGCCATCAAACCCTTGGGAACCACGTGATTCCTCTGTCAGATGCATGAGCCACTTCTGTAGCTCGAACTAAAGTGCTCCAAGAGAGTAAACTGCTGTTTAGAGTCCAAATATTATTAAGGGTAAATAATATTTGACTTCCATATTTTTAGGAGAGGCAGTCTAAAAATAGACTTCGACCTCTTTCGACCTAAAATATGAGTCTCATCTATTTTTACCAACATGTCGCATACTCCAAGAATCTCAAACTGGAATCCCCGAACCATGCTCCGTATGTCTAAAAATAGACATAGTCTAAAAATAGACTTTGCGCCAGAATTTGCCTGCGGGCCCACTTAGTAAAGGCGACTTCATTTCACTAAGCTCCATCATCTTGCTGCATTCTCAACACTCCCTCTCAGCAAGATATGGATTATCTGCAACCCCTATCCTGCCTCTGTGGAATTCGAACTTGCTCTTGGTGAGCGCCTTCGTCAGGAGGATGTCGACATCCTGATCCTCCGTGGGAACATATGAAAGCATCATGATTCTCCGCTGAACACAATCTCTGATATGATGGTACCTGATGTCGATGTGTTTGGACCTATCATGAAATACTGGATTAGATGAGAGTTTAATGCAACTCTGGTTATCACAGTAGATCACTGTAGGCTCCAAATGCAACCTGAACAAACCTGCGAGGATCTTCCTCATCCAAATAGCCTCGCATGCAGCCAAGCTTGCTGCCATGTACTCGGCCTCTGCTGAACTGAGTGCCACGGATCTCTGCTTCCTGCTGTACCAGGAAACTGCTGTCGACCCAATGCTGAAAACTCCTCCAGAAGTGCTCTTCCGGTCTGTTGGGCTCCCTGCCCAATCTGCATCAGTGAAACCAGAAAGCTTCACTCCATCCTCCTGTCTGTACCATGGACCATATCCCGATGTGCCTCTGATATAGCGCAATACATGCTTGCCCGCCTTCCAAAAGAGCTTGGTAGGCTTAACCATAGCTTGCGAAAGCTGGTTAACTGCATAGCATATATCGGGTCATGTATCTGCATAGCATATATCGGGTCGTGTATTGACCAAATACATAAGCGACCCCACCAACTGTCGATAGACAGTGGCATCCACTACCTCCTCCGAAGTAGCATCTCCCTTCCTCCATCCTCCAGGAAGAGGGGTATCAACAGGCTTGCAGCCTCGCATGTTGAACCTCTCCAGAATCTCCCGGGCATACTTGCCCTGAGAAACAAACAGTCCTCCACTGCGCTGCCAAATCTCCAATCCCAGGAAATAATGAAGGATGCCTAGGTCCTTCATCTCAAACTCTCGTGCAAGATCATCCTTGTATGAAAGTATCAACTGCTCGTCGCCAGTCAAAATCAGATCATCTACATACAGTACGATGATCAACAGCTTCCCCTCCACCACAATCTGGTACAGGTTTGGATCCGCCTCACTTTTGGAGAATCCAAGCCCGGTGAAGTAGCTGTCTATCCGAGTGTACCAAGCACGAGGTGCTTGCTTCAGCCCGTACAATGCTCTCTTGAGTCGGCACACATGCGACTCACTCCTGAAGATCTCAAAACCTTCAGGCTGCTCTATGTACACCTCTTCCTCAATAACTCCATTGAGGAACGCAGTCTTCACATCCATCTGATGAATGTGCCACCCCATCTGCGCTGAGAGAGCAAGGATCGTCCGTATGGAAGAGTACTTTGCGACAGGTGCAAAAGTCTCCTCATAATCGATCCCCTCGATCTGTGAAAAGCCACGGGCGACAAATCTCGCCTTGTACTTCTCCACACTCCCGTCAGCCGCCTGCTTCACCTTGTAGATCCATCGCGAACCCACCACTGATTTCCCAACCGGTCTTGGGACAATCTCCCATGCACTGTTCCCGACGATCGAATCATATTCTTCGATCATGGCATCAACCCATGCGGGTTCCTCCACAGCTTCCTCAAAAGAGGATGGCTCCGTCACAACACATTGACCCACAAGAGCCATGTATCCAGTGTACCGATCCGGTGACTGTCTCTGTCTGCGCTGTGTTGTAGGTGGTCCTACAACCTTCTCTGCATCCCGAGCCAGTCGCTCAGCTTCTGTAGTGCGCATGCGCCCTCTGATGGTTGGCGCTGCCTGGGTGGTTTCTTCCACCTCCCGAACCTCCTCTTGTGGCTGATCCACATCCGGAAGCTCCTCCTTAGGAACTAACAGCTCCTCATCTGCATGCAAGTGTAGCTCCCTCTCAAGCGAACACCGCATGGCTTTCTCCTCCTGAAATTTTATATCCCGTCGCACAACAGTCTTTCGACTGTCTAAAAAATACACCCGATAGTTGTGAGGTGTATCAGTGTACCCCACAAATATTCCAACCTCAGCAGTTGGATCCAGCTTCCTTCTCGCATCCTTCGTCACATGCATGTAGACAAGAGAACCAAAAATCCGCAAATGGGAAATATCAGGCCTCTTGCCAGAATAAGCCTCCTCCGGTGTACTCATGCCAAGAACCTTGTGAGGACAACGATTCTGCACATACACTGCTGTATTGCATGCCTCAACCCACAAGTGAAGGGGTAGGCCCTGATCATGCAACATCGCCTGTGCGGCACCCACGATCGTTTTGTTCTTCCGCTCAGCCACCCCGTTCTGCTGTGGGTTATGGGGTGCGATGAACTCTCTCCGAATCCCTTCTGCGCTGCAGAACTCCTTGAATTCAGCCGAGATGAATTCACCACCGTTATCACTCCTTAGAGCAATCACCTTCTTCCCCGACTCCTTCTCGACCAGTGCTTTAAACTCACAGAACTTCGCGAATGTATCGCTCTTCTTCTGCATGAAGAAGATCCAGCACTTTCTAGAGAAATCATCAACAAAGATCACATAATACTTGTGCTTTGCTGTCGAAGCAACTAAGAAAGGACCACACACGTCTGTGTGAACTCTCTCAAGGATCGTCGTGGCGCGACTATCCTTCTCGTGAAAGGTGGCTTTCACATACTTCCCTAAAGTACACCCCTTGCACTGATCTGACTGCGCAAGAGTGCCCTTAGGAAGTCCACTAGAAATCACCAATCTTCAAAGCCCATGTGAAGGTGAGACAACTCCTGCTGCTAGCCACCGACCATCTGGCTCACTTCTCCTGCTAAAGCAGCATCACAAATATTCACTGCAACCTCCATAAAGGTTCCGAGTTCGAACCCTATCTTCCACCTCCATAGTTCCCATCGTAGAACTCTTTCTTTCTTCACCACACCACATCATACCCCTTATCCTCCAACATCGCTACTGAAATCAGGTTCTTCTTCAATCCAGGTACATGCATGACATCCTTTAGTACAAAGGGTTTACCAGACTCCCTCTGAAAGGATACGGTACTGATACCAGTCGCACTATATCTACCATCATCGCCCATCTCGATGTGCACACCCAAATCCTTGTCCTCCAGATCTGAGAACAACTCTCGATCTCCCGTCATATGGAATGACACACCGCTGTCCAAGAACCACACCGATCCCATCACACTTGAAACCAAGCATGCAATAAGTGAAAATTCAAGCTCGAATTGTGAAGCCAAAGCTTCTCCATCTGCAGATCTTCCCGCTTGCTTGTTCTTCTTCTTCTTTGGACAATTGGTAGCATAATGTCCGTGATCATGGCAGTGAAAACACTTCACTTTCGCCATATCCTGCTTCTTGCCCTTTGCACCAGAATGAGAGGTTTTCTTACCCTTCCCCTTCTTTGATTTGGCAACCAAAGCGCAGTTTTCTTCATCAGCTCCCTTTGATGAAGATCCATCTCGAGTAGTCCTCCTTATCTCCTCCTGCATGAGATCCGCCCAAAGGCGTTCCCATCCCGGCAGCTTCTCCCGACCATTGACACTATCTTGATATGAGTGCCAAGCCTTCGGAAGACCAAGGAGAGCCAGGTCGACCATGTCCTCTTCATCGACAGTAACTCCCACACTTCCCAGCTCATCTCTGCATTGAGTGAACTTCGTGAGGTATTTGGCGATACTGCCGCCCTTCTCCATCTTGATGTTCCTGAGCTTATCTTTGAGCGCCAGCTTCCTTTGGTCACTCTTACTCTGGAATAGATCCGTCAAAGCTTTCCACATTAGAAATGGAGAAGCCTTTCCATGCAAGCTGGATACAATATGATCCTTGACGCCCTCCAACAGGATCCTTCGACATTTCGCCATCTTCTTTTGCCATGCTTCGACTTCAGCAGGATCAGTGGGCTTTTGGACATCCATATCTATGAACTCCTTCAGACCATTATCTTCTAATACTGCCTCCATGCGATCCTTCCATGCAACATAATTCGAACTTCCTTCAAGAGCATATTCGAGTCGCAAACCGTTGAAAGACATTTTCAACACTGGCACCAAGAAAACAAAGCTGCTGCAAAATTTGAATTCCAAACTCCAAGCTCTATCGCTTCCGATCTACACTTGAAAACAAATTATTTCCAAATCAGAGATTGACTGCAAGGGGCTTTTACCAGACCTTTCACTTTCCGAAGAAAGATGAATCCGGAGGCTTCCTGGCCCGTATGCAGACTCTGTCCGAGGAATTAAGTTTGCAATCACCGTAATAGATCTCGACAATTAATCTCGCTCTGATACCATGTAGAAATTAGCTGAATAAATCACTTATTCAATGGAGATTAACCCGATTACACATCAATTTCGAATTGCATGCATAACACATAATCTCATCTACAATTAATTGTCACATGCGGAAAGAATAGAAGCGATCGCACATCAAATCATTCACACATTAACTCAGTATGTATGGGGAAAGCTTATAGCTGAAAACCCCGCAACTATTGTCTATATTATAATGGAGAAATCATGTAACAAAACCAATACAATACTCCTCACAAGTACTCAGTACTTTCTCATAAAGTGACACACAATCTAGCTCAGTTTTGAACAGGTTACTGGTTCAAAACTCACCGCCAATTGCCTTGCCTCTATTGCGCAATCATGGCCTGTCTATATAGAGATCCAAGGTTCTAATATCCTTGGCTTTACTACGAAATTTTCATGGACAAATCCTCCAAGTGTGGTGCAAATCTCATGCACAACTGATGTCGCCACTGATAGCTAACTCCACCCTTTCATCTACCTCTTTCACTGGTCTCCACTGAACTGATCATGCACTGTAGTGAACTGATGTGTTCTTGAGTTGAAGAATGAGTTACTAATTAATGAATTAAATAATATTTAATTCACTCCACTCATAACTAATTGATTAGCTAGTTAAACTAATCTCAACCAGTTCAACTAAAATAAACATAACACAACTCCACTATCTGTCTCATTAACTCCTCCAAACTTCTGCCACTGAAGTCCAACTGAAGTCAACCATGCATGATGCCATCAAACCCTTGGGAACCACGTGATTCCTCTGTCAGATGCATGAGCCACCTCTGTAGCTCGAACTGAAGTGCTCCAAGAGAGTAAACTGTTGTTTATAGTCTAAATATTATTAAGGGTAAATAATATTTGACTTCCATATTTTTAGGAGAGGCAGTCTAAAAATAGACTTCGACCTCTTTCGACCTAAAATATGAGTCTCATCTATTTTTACCAACATGTCGCATACTCCAAGAAATCTCTACAAATCGGAATCCCGAACCATGCTCCGTATATCAAAACAGACATAGTCTCAAAATAGACTCTTTGCGCTGCATTCTGTTTAAGGGTCTACTTAGTGAAGGCGACTTCATTTCACTAAGCTCCATCATCTTGTCAGTATTCTCAACACTCCCTCTCAAAGAAGATATGACTTATCCGCAACCCCTATCCCCCGCCTCTCCGTGAATTCGAACTTGCTCCTTGGTGAGCGCCTTCGTCAGATGTCGAAACTCGTATCCGTGGGAACATATGAAAGCAACAGATTCTCCGTCGAACACAATCTCCGATATGATGGTACCGATGTCGATATGTTTGGACCTGATTGCGAAATACCGGATTAGCTTTGGGAGCTTGATGCAGCTCGTTACCGCGTAGATCACCGTAGGCTCCAACAAAAACCCTCCGAACAAACTCGCGAGGATCTTCTCATCCAAATAGCCCTCGCATGCAGCCAAATCTCTGTTGCCATGTACTCGGCTCGTCGAACTTCCAGTGCCACGGATCTCTCGCTTCCCGCTCGTACTCGTGAAACTCGTCGACCTGTCGTCGAAAACTTCCCTCTGGCAAGCCTTCCGTCCGTTGGACTCCTTGCCCACCTCGCACGTTGAAGCCGTAAAGTTTACCCATCCTCCTGCCTATACCAGACCATATCCCGATGTGCCTCTAACATAGTGCAACATACGCTGCTCTCGCCTTCCAAAAGAGCTTGGTAGGCTTAACCATAGCTTGCGAAAGCTGTTAACCCAGACAGCATATATCGGGTCGTGTATTGACCAGATACATAAGTTTATCGACCAACTCACACAGGCATCCACTAATTTCGCCAAAGCAGTATCCTTCCTCCAACCACCAGGAAGAGGAGGTCACTGTGTTTGGCACTTTGCAGCGGAACCTTCCAGGACCTCCTAGCATACTGCCCCGAGAAACAAATGACTCCCTCCACCTGCTACTGCCAAATCTCCAATCCCGGTGAAATAATGGCGATGCCCAAGTCCTTCATCTCAAACTTCCGTGAAAGATCCTCCTTTGCATGAGGCATCAATCGCTCATCGCCGTCAAAATCGTACTCCACACATGCGCACGATGATCAACAGCCTTCCCCCTCCACCACTATCCGCACAAAGCTAACCGCCTGACTTCTTGACAATCCAGTGCCTGCGATAGTCAGTTTATCCGGAAAGGTACCAAGCACAAGGTGCTTGCTTTCAGCCCGTACAAGTAGCCTTTGATCACACATACCACTCACCATCGAAGATCTCAAAACCTTCTGTGCTGCTCTCTATGTACACCTCCTCCTCAATAACTCCATTGAGAACGCAGCTTTCACATCCATCCGATGAATGTGCCACCCCACCGCGCGCCGAGAGAGCAAGGATTGTCCGTATGGAAGAGCACTTCCTGCGACAAAAAGTCTCCTCACAGTCAATCCCCCCGACCGTGGTGCCACGGCGACAAATCTCGCCTTGTACTTCTCCACACCTCACAAATACCGTCTACCTTTGTAGATCCATCGCGAACCCACCATCGATTTCCCAACCGGTCTTGGGACAATCTCCTATGCATCGGTTTCGACGATCGAATCATATTCTTCGATCATGGCATCAACTCCACAAGTGTTCCTCCACAAATTTTCTCAAAAGAGGATGGTTCCACACAACACATTGACCCACAAGAGCCATGTATCTGGTATCGTATTCAAGCATCGCCCGTTCACAACAGGCCGTAGGTGGTCCTACAACCTCTTCGCATCCCGAGCCGCCGTCACCTTCGTAGTGCATGCTCTCCGATGGTTGGTGCTGCCTCGGTGGTTTCTTCCACCTCCCGAACCTCCTTGTGGCTGATCCACATCCGGAAGCTCCTCCAGAACCAACAGCTCCTCACTGCATGCAAGTGTAGCCCCTCTCAAGCGAACACCGCATGGCCTTCTCCTCCTCGAAATTTTATATCCCGTCGCACAATGGGCCTTGCGACTGCCCTGGGGCATACACCCGATGGGGCTTGTGAGGTGTATCACAGTACCTCACAAATATTCCAACCTCAGCTTGGATCCAGCCTTTCCTTCTCGCATCCTTCGTCACATGCATGTAGACAGGAGAACCAAAAATCCGCAAATGGGAAATATCGGTGCCTCTTGCCGAATAAGCCTCCTCTCGGTGTACTCATGCCAAGAACCTTGTGAGGACAACGTTCCGCACATACACCGCCGTATTGCATGCTCACCCCACAAGTGAAGGGTAGGCCCTGATCATGCAACATCGCCCGTGCGCACCCACGATCGTTCGTTCTTCCGCTCGGCACCACCCCGTTCGCTCGGGGTTATGGGGTGGCAATGAGCTCTCTTCCGAATCCCTTCGCGCCGCAACCTTGAATTCAGCCAAGATGAATTCAATACCGTTATCACTCCTTAGAGCAATCACCTTTTCCCCGACTTTTTCTACCGTTGTTTAAACTCGTAACTTCGTCGAATGTATTGTTTTCTACATGAAGAAGATCCAACACTTTCGAGAGAAATCATCAACAAAGATCACATAATACTTGTGCTTTGGCCGTCGAAGCAATCGAGAAAGGACCACACACGTTCCCAGGACCCTCGAAGATCGTCATGGCGCGATTATCCTTCTCGTGAAAGGTGGCTTTTAAGACATTTCTGGGCACACCCCTTGCATCGATCTCGATCGCGCAAGAGTGCCCTTAGGGAAGTCCGTAGAAATCGTCAGCAGCACCAAAGCTCCATGGCAGTACCAATCTCTCGCGCTCGCCCTCATTATCCCGCCACCCGCCTTCCGCTTTGCAGCTATAGCCGCGTTGTGCTCATCTACCTACAATCGATAAAGGTTCGATTTCGAACCCCTATCTTCCCCAAGTCTCTCCAAGAGTCTCACTGCTACAGAAGGTCACCGAAGACCACATCATACCCCTTATCCTCCAACATCGCCATCGAAATTAGGTTCTTCTTCAATCCGTGCATATGCATGACATCCTTAGTACAAAGGGGTCACTTTACTCCTCTCCGAAAGGATACTGCATCATACCAACAAATCGTATCTACCATCATCTCCCATCTCGACGCACACCCAAATCTTTGTCCTCCAGAGTCCGAGAACAACTCGATCTCCTCTCGACATATGGAATGACACACCGCTGTCCAAGAACCACACCGATCCCATCACACTTGAAACCAAGCATGCAATCAAAGGAAAATTCAAGCTCGAATCGTGAAGCCAAAGCTCCATCCGCGCATCTTCCCGCTTGCTTTGTTCTTTTTTCTTCTTCTTTGGACAATTGGTAGCATAATGTCCGTGATCATGGTAGTGAAAAACACTCTACCCTCGCCATATCCTCGCTTCTGTCTTTGCACCAGAATGAGAGGTTTTCTTACCTCTTTCCTTTCTTGCTTTGGCAACCAAAGCGCAATGCTTTTCATCAGCCTCCTCGATGAAGATCCATCTCGTAGTAGTCCTCCTTATCTCCTCCCCGCATGAGATCCGCCTGAAGGCGCTCCCATCCCGCAGGGCTCCCGACCATTGACACTATCTTGACATGAGTGCCAAGCCTCTGAAGACCGAGGAGAGCTGTGTCGACTCATGTCCTCTTCATCGACAAACCCCCACACTTCCCAGCCTCATCTCTCGCATTGAGTGAACTTCGTGAGGACACATACTGCTGCCTTTCTCCATTCGGATGTTCCCGAGCTATCTTTGGACAAACAGCCTTCCTTTGGTCACTCTTACTTCCGGAATAATCCGTCAAAGCTTTCCACATTAAATATGGAGTAGTTTCTTCCATGCAAGTCGGATACAATATGATCTCGACGCCTCCAACAAAAGATCCTTCGACATTTCGCCATCTTCTTTTGCAATACTTCGACTTCAAAGATGAGATCGTTGGCTTTTGGACATCCGTGCTCACGAAATCCTTAAGACCATTATCTTCTAACACTGCCCATGCGATCCATGCAACATAATTCGGAATCGCTCTTCATGAGCATACCGAGTCGCAAACCGTTGAAAGACATTTTCAACACCGCAGACCAAGAAAACAAAGTCAGCCGTAAAATTTGAATTCCAAACCTAAGTTTATCGCTTCCGATCTACACTTGAGAACAAATTATTTCCAAATCAGAGATTGACCGTAAGGAGCGTTTACTGCATCTTTCACTTTCCGAAGAAAAGATGAATCCGGGAGGCTTCCCGGCCCGTATGTAGACTCGTCCGAGAAATAAGTTTCGTAATCACCGTAATAGATCTCGACAATTAATCTTGCTCTATATTGTGTATAAATTAGTCAATAAATCATTTATTCAATGGAGATTAACTTTATTACACATCAATTTCGAATTGCATGTATAACACATAATCTTACGCATAATTAATTGTCACATGCGGAAAGCAGGCTAGGGAAGGGCCAGACATCAAATCATTCATATTAACTCGTGAGGTATGGGGAAAGCCTATAGTTGAAAATCGTTACCTATTGTGTATATTATAATGGAGAAATCATGCAACAAAACCAAAGATACTCCTCACAAGTACTCAAGATTTCTTACAAAGTCACACACAATCTAGCTCACTAACAGGTTAATGCTCTAAAAACTCACCGCCAATTGCCTTGCCTCTATTGCGCAATCATGGCCTATTCCATGTAGAGATCCAAGCACCGAATCTCCTTGCTTGGAATGCGCAATTGTCATGGACAATTTCTCCAAGTGTGGTGCAAATCTCATGCACAACCGATGTCGCCACCGATAGCTAACTCCAATTTTCTCTTCATCTACCCTTTCACCGGTCTTCACCGAATCGATCATGCACCGTAGTGAACTGATGTGTTCCTGATGAATAATGAGCATTAATTAATGAATTAAATAATATTTAATTCACTCCACCATAACCAATTGATTAGCTAGTTAACCATCTCAATCAACTAAAATAAATAGAACACAAATTTACCATTCTGCTCCCATTAACTCCTCCAAAACTTCGCCATCGAAGTCAACCATGCAAGATGCTATCAAACCCTAGGAACCACGTGATTCCTCCGTCGTTCGTGCATGAGCCACCTCCATGACTCGAATCGAAGTGCTTCAAGAGAGTAAATCAAAGTATAGTCTAAACATTATTAAGGTAACAATATTTGACTCATATTTTTAGAGTGCGTCTAAAAATAGACTTCGACTCCTTTCGACCTAAAACAGAGTCTCATCTTACTTACCAACATGTTGCATACTCCAATATAACTCAAACCGGAACCTCGAACTACGTTCGTATGTCTAAAAATAGACACAGTCTAAAACAGACTCTTTGCGCCGTAACTCTGCTCGCGGGGCCCACTTAGTGAAGGCGATTTCATTTCACCAAGCTCCATCATCTTTGCCGTATTCTCAACACTTCCTCTCGCAAGATATGGATTATCTCAACCCCTATCCCCGCTCCTTCGTGAATTCAAACTTGCTCCTCGGTGAGCGCCTTCGTCAGATGTTTCCGCAACTCGATCCTCCGTGAACATATGAAAGCAACATGATTCTCCTACGAACACAATCTCTCGATATGATGGCATTCGATTTTTCGACATGTTTGGACCCATTGCGGAACACCGGATTAGCCGAGAGCTTGATGCAGCTCTCACACGCCACAAGATCAACGTAGTGCCCAAATGCAACTCGAACAAACCTGCGAGATCTTCCTCATCCGAAATAGCCCGCATGCAAACAAACCTGCTGCCATGTACTTTTACCGTCGAATCGAGTCATTTTATCTCTCGCTTCCCTACCGTACTCGAAAACCGGGCCACGACCCAATGTGGCTTCTAAAACTCCTCCGCGTAAGGTTTTCTGCCCCTGCTGACTCCTCGCCCACCGCACCGCGAAGCGTAAAGCTTCACTCCATCCCCCTCTCGTATGTACCATAGACCATATCTCCGATGTGCTTCTCTAATATAGTGCAATATATGCTTGCCTCGCTTCCAAAAGAGCTTGGTAGGCGAACCATACCATAAGTCAAGAATCGTATAGCATATATCGGGTCGTGTATTGAGCAAGATACATGGGCGACCTCACCGAATCGTCGATAGACAAGTAAGTATCCACTACCTCGCCGAAGTAGCATCCTCCTTCTCCAACCACTGCAGTTAGTGAGTGTCAACAGCTATGCCCGTGCCGTTGAACCTTCCGTAATCTCCCGACATACTTGCCTCGAGAAACAAACAAATTCTCCACTACGTCGCCAAATCTCCAATCTCAGGAAATAATGAAGGATGCCCAAGTCCTTCCATTCAAACTCGTGCAAGATCCCTCTCATATGAAAGAACAATCGATCATCGGCCACCAAATCAGATCATATACATACAAGACGATGATCAACAACCTCCTCCACCACCGTCCGTGCTGGTGTTTGATCCGCCCGACTCTTGGAGAATCCAAGCCCTAAGGAAGCAGTCGTTTATCCGAGTGTACCAAGCACGAGGTGCTTGCTTCAGCTCCGTACGTTGTTTCGAGTCGGGCACATGCGACTCATCGTCGAAGATCTTCAAAACCTTCGTGCTGCTCTATGTACACCTCCTCTCAATAACTCCATTAAGGAACGTGTTTTCACATCGTCCGATGAATGTGCCAATTATCCGCGCTTTCGAGAGAGCATGATTGTCCGTATGGAAGAGTACCCTACATACAGTGCAAAGTCTCCTCACAGTCAATCCCCCCAACTGCAGGTGTTACCAAGCACAATCTCGCCTTTGCATTTCCCCTTCACACACTCCCGTCACCGCTTCACCTTGTAGATCCATCGCGAACCCACCACATCGATTTCCCTCCAACCGGTCTTGGGACAATCTCCCATGCATCGGTTTCGACGATCGAATCATATTTTCGATCATGGCATTAACCCATGCGGTTCTTCCATTGTACTTTCCTCAAAGAGGATGGCTCCTCGTCACAACACATCGACCCACAAGAGCCGTGTATCCGAAAGTACCGATCCTGACCGCCCGACCGCGCCGTGTTGTAGGTGGTCCTATAACCTCTTCCGTATCCCCGAGCTGTGGGCCGTCAGCCTTCGTAGTGCGCATGCGCCCTATGATGGTCAAGAAGGATTTTTTGAGATGGCCTTTTAACCGACATGCAAAAGTTCGTGTATCGTTTGCTTTCAAAAATAAAGTTGAGACAATTAAGACCCTAAATCTATTACAACCTTTATCCATTCCAGTCAATGTTGGGAGGAGGTTTCTTATGGATTTTATCACAGAAGCCACCAAGTCCAAAGGAAATACTATCATCATGGTGTACTGAGAATTACCCGCATTCCTACCCCTTTATGCATTATTCTGTCCATTAAACGGCATAATTGCGCCCGTATTTATGGAAAAATTCAAAAGCCACATGGAAAGCCAAATATTATTGTAAGTGACAGAGATCCCATTTTTACAGAAATGTTTGGATGGAATTATTTTCTTGTTTGAGTACTCAATTAGCTCCTAACATAATATTATCCCCAATATTATGGGAAAACAAGACAGAACAATGTTTGAAGACATTTCATTGTTTGTATCCGATAAACAAACACAATGGTCAAGTGGTTACCTCTAGCCGATGGTGCAGCACCCTTCCATACTATAGCAAAAATGACCCCATTTATGCAGACTTTATGGATATCATCCACCATACATCACAACATACTTAAGATACAATTCCTAAGGTTCAAGCAAGGGAAGATCACATCAAGTATCAATAAACAAGTTCTAACTCTTAAAGGATAACCTCACTTTGGCACGTAATCGAATGAAACAAATATTGCCATCAAAAATCACAATGAAAGAAGTTTTGATGTAGGTGTCTGGGTATTTTTATGGCCACAACCATACAAAAAAATTTCAAACAAGATAAGAAGGATAATAAATTATCACCAAAGTATTATGGTCCTGAAGGTGTTGCAAAAATATTATTGGTACTATGGAATACAAATTGGAGCTTCCCGCATCTTCCCCAGTGCACCTTAATTTTCCATATTTTTACGGCTAAAGAAGGTTATAGGTGACAAAATCACCACAATATTTCTAGAACACGAGGAAGGAAAAATCATATTGAAACTTAAGCAAATATGGAAAAAGAATCCTGATGATATGAACATCAATTTCGAATATCTCATCAAGTGGAAGAACCTACCTGGCCGAAGATTTGACATGGGAGGATGAAATTTTTATACAGTACATCTTAACTACCACATTGAGGAAGTACTTGCTTGAAGGAGAGGGGCATGTTAGGTCCCCATAATACTAGTGCAGCCCTCATTGTTATTATTGTGCCCACAGTAGCCCTATATTACATATTGTACCATGTGCCCCCCATATTGCTATTATTGTGCCCTAGAAGTCTCACTTGCTATTATTTTTGTGCCCTTAAATTATTATTGTTATAAGCCTAAGCAGATTATATTATGAACCCAGACTCATATATATATAAAGGAGGTTTTTTTTCATTTGAATCATCCAAGAATTATTCATTTATGTAATGTAAAAGTGGTTGCCTCTAAGAGGCTTATTTTCTAAGTCATTGATCTATATTTTCTTTTTCATTTTGTGAGTTGTGTTCATAAGATAGCAGCAACAAATGAGAAGTGCCGTACGCAAGGCATTCCATTGGTATGATAGGGGTGGTTGATAATCCCTTTTCTGCTTCAGAGGAGTACATAGCCATTCTTGTCACGTATGGTCAATATTCCCGCAAACCGATACTAATCATCATCCAAAAACATCTGTCATCAACTCTTTACATAAATGCTTGGGCATGACTCTCCCAAATCCATGATTTTCTCGAGCTTAATTGCCTCATTTCAATGCTTTTAAGGCCCAACACACCTTGGGTCTTTTTAGGAATCGTGTTCAACAATGTGTTTTCCATTATCATGTGTTGATTCTAGAAATTTGGGAAAATGTGAAAAGGATCCCCGAATTGTCCTCTTCTTCATAAGCTTCCAGAGTAATGTTTAACCATTTACTCTGGATAAGAACTTCTAATCCTATCTGATCCTAACTTGGATATTTCACTCTTATCCCCGAACCATCTTCCCCTTTTATGGATCTCTGCCTATATTTGTAAATGGATAAGAATTCCTAAACTACCTACCTCTCCTATATTTACAACCATCCACAAGCTCGTGTCATTTTCTTAGACTAATCATGCCCTCATTCTACCCATTGAACGAGAGTCAACATCTTCTCGCATTAGGGTGACATAGAGCGTTTCTTGAGACAAGGAAGGACAAGTCAACTCTTCGGGGAGATCTCTACAAGAGTAGCTCCTATATTTGGTTGCACCCTCCATTTGTATTAATATAAGGAGTAGATCGTTTTTCCGTTGGTGTGTTATGTTATGATTAAATTCACATATTTCTACAGTATTTTTGATCCATCGAATATAGTAATTGAATTATGCTAATATAGATGTCGTAGATATTTGGCTTGTTTTGATTGTATGTGCGGTGTTCGAATTATAGAAATCAAAGCTAAGGATTGGAGCCAGTGCTTCTAGGAGGTGAGTGAAGCTTGTGAAGAATTCCAAGTAATCCTCTTTCCTATTTTTCAACTTATCTAAGGAAAATTTATAGCCCTCCTTTATGTTGTTCTAGACCAATCCACTAGGTCTAGGAAGATAATTCTATTCGTAGTCGCAAATTCCGCATAAAAAATTAGCGACCATAATGGGGAAATCTATCTTTACCCTTAGTGGTTTCTTGTCCTTAGTACTTGCTCTTCCTCTTTTTCAAACCTTCATTGTTCAATTAGCTTGAACTTACCTAGAATACCTTTTCATTGAGCTTTGCTGGGATTTTTATGCTTCCGAAAGTGGCTCATTCCGATCAACGCTCCCCTAGTTCCGGAGACATAGCATTGTAGTACCTCCTAACCTTTCTTTGCATCATGGTTAAAAGAATTGGTGCCCTTTCAACACATGCTCGACCCTTATTTCATGAATTTTTTTTCCTTTTGTGTTTTCTCTCGATCAAATTTGTCTCCAACTGCTTCTTCTCGTGTCCCCCGAGTGTGTTTTGGTTCCCTTTAAGCCTTTATCTTGCTTGATTTTGGTTTTGAGTTTAGAAAACTAAATTAGTATGATCATTGAGTCCTTGAAGGAATTGTGTTCCAGTCATCATTATGAATAGTTCTTCTATCAGTGATTAGAAAGCATATTATTTTTCATTTAATTTTTGAAAATTAATTTTAATTGAAATGAAAATATATTTTCCGATGAACAAAGGGTTTTGTGTTTAAATTGGAATTGAACAATTGCATTAGAGGAATTTTCTTCGCTTGATAGAACTTGTTTGCTGCATCTTGTATGTTGCATACTTTGTTCTCTTCCCTCCCATACATAGATTTTCATTGAAATAGAAAGTTTTCCATTCCATCATGCTAGATTGCATTTTTGTGATATCTGTGAAATTTGCGCCGAGCCTTGAAAACTAAAACTTAATCCAATATCAACTATAAAAATTATTGAATCAACCTAAGGATCATTTGTGAATTTAACGCAAACATCTATAGGTCCAGGCTAGAGAAATGTTCTAATGTATATAAACATAGATTTATTTGCTTTTTCCAAAGATGGTATCCTAGGGTGAAACCTAGTTCCACGTTCATAAATGTATCGCATTGTTCTCCACATATTGTGGGGTATATTGGGTGGCACTCCACACATGAAAAGCATATTGGAACACTTCATTGTACGTTACATTAAACAACGCTAACACAGATTTCCTATTTCCACGTACCTCGAGTATATTTTAGAAGTCCACCATAGGTTGCTATCATCACCATAGAAACCAAGTTGATCACCTTATATACCGTGATACACCGAACACAATTAAGGGAGATTTCAGAAAATTATATATTACAGTAGCAATGGAACACATAAAATACGCAAACAAAAACACAAACATATAAAACAATAGAGACATAGATATATGGTTCACCCAACTTGGGCTATGTCCACAAAACATTCAATTCTTCCTTTATATTATCCAACAAAATGAAGAGACAAACCTATAGTAGATCCGTTGTAATATCCCTCTCTCACAAAGTCCCCACCACCAGAGTACACACCATACACAGATGCAATACAATGTTCTCATACAACAGAGGGGTTTCTTCTAGGGAAAACCCTAAGCTAAACATAACTTCTTCGTTAGACTATCCACCTAATGAACTACTTAGACTACGAAATTATAATATTTCTTACAAGGAAATTTTACATTTTTAGCTTCGGTTTTTCCCCGAAACCCCTCGCTGGGGGAGCCCAAAAGGTCACGTCTCTCACCCCCCCCCCCCTCCCCACCCCCGGACGCCCGACGATGATCAAATGATGGGGCGCTTGCCGCCCATTAAAACATGGGTCTAACGTGGCGATACATCTAACAAGGATGCTAATAAAGTTCCACACCCAAGAATTTCTTCCCCGTACATAAATCCTTGGTTCTCCATGGTTGTATAATTGCAACATGGTTTCTTGTCAAACCCTTTCGCTAGATTACATTTTTTGTTTTATTTTTTATTGTTAATGTTTAAAATTTATTAAGCCAATTATGGAAGAACAATATCCCCCACTTTCTCTCATTCGCGTAGAATGAAAAATAAGCCTCTGCTTTCCCCCACTTAAGGTAACTCCTGCCATCATCACAAGAACAAGAAGATGCAGACTATTGAATTTGGTACTTTTGAGAGCCACTCCTTCAACCTCCATCCGAGGTAGATCCACCGTAATCTTCCTTTCCTATGAGTTTTTGGAGTTCACATTACTTTCTATTTTTTTTGGTGAATCCAACACAATCGAAACAAAAGCACTTGAAATTTCATTACTTGAGGTTATCGAACTTAATATATTTAATCAAAACAAAAAACTCGATATTTCCATAAATGTAAATCACCTCACCACCTGCCAATTGTTACTTCGTGACCTTCTTCTCTTCCTTTGTCTCAAACTCAACCATAATATATTTATCTTGGAATTGACACCCATTCCATCCGGTCTTATGAGTATGAAGAGATTCCTTAAAAATAACCTCATACCTCTTTGATCTCTTGTTCATTTTAGAGGGATCAATCTACATCGCATTTATTCTCTTCCTCCTCCTCACAATTCATCGCAGTTTTTTGGTTCTGTTCTTTTCTTTCAACTCGCCTTGATTTTCCCGTGAAGATCCCTCCTTGGGACAAATAACTATGACCGAATATGCTATGATATCCTAGCCAAAAGATCTACTACTATGGCTTAGAAAACCCATGTTTCAACCTCATACATGTTTGTAACATCGTCGCAGACACATTTTTGTATGGTGGCACATCCATCCCGCTCGGTTACCAATCATTATCTCGGTATCTTTTTTGGTGCAACATTCAATCCATGTATTTCTCCCATGTCATCCTATTCTAGAATTCCATTTGGCACTTATTTAATGAGAACTACATTGTCTCGATCCTTCTCCTCCACCTAAACCAACACTTGAGCAACCGACCGGACCTTATGTTAGGGACAATACCCACTCTTCCTATCCACCTCCTGCGTTGGAACCCTCTCCTCTTGGGGGAAGTTGCCTCCATCATACCCTCTTTCCTACAGGGTGACGCACATGTTGCTGTATACCACAAGTCAATGCTCAACTCATTTGAGTCTTCCAAATCGAGAATGGTTGCCGATGTTTGGCGACCTATGTTATCCGTGAAACCTAGTTTGGTTGGGGATCCATCTTTGATTTCTAAACTTGTTCCATCTCGGAGATCTCAAATTACTATTTATCAATATGTATCCTAAACATGTTCGTGCTCAAATGAATGTAATTCAACCTTTCAAGGCTACTTCTTTGACTCAATCTATCTATTCGATATCTAGTGCCTTTTAGGCCTCATTTACCTACCTTCTTCAAATGTATTAGACTCTCAATCGCTGGACAGTGGTATTCCTTAAATTCAAGTAGGCCGAAATGCGTATAGACATCAAAACCACAAATCAATCCACCTTATGTTAGGGGATGATGCAAAATTCCTCAGGCAACATTATCAATCTTATAAAGGTATTCCTCAAGCACTTATCAAGGCCAACATGTCCAAACCCAACCATTTCAACATTTGGTGCAGGGTTATCCTGTGAGCCGGGGAAGAAATTTGCGGTATTTTGGTTATCATAATCCCTCTATCATGGAACATAGATACCTATCTATCATAACTCTCCTTATCACGAAGCACATATATCCGTTTCTTAGGCCATCCATTCCTATCTGGGTATCCTCTACCTAACTTCAACAAAGGGCTTCATTCATAGTAATGATTGACTTACAATTTTGACTTGAATTACCAATGATCTTATTGCCTATTCCTCTTGGTGACCGATTATTCTCGACTAAATTTCCTAGTGATATCCCAAAATTCAAGGGAAATATTGGAGAATGACTCATCTACGAATGTCATGACTTATCATTTGTGTTATCTAAACTCCCTAATGATGACTCTATTATTTTACTTAGTGGACTCTTCTCTGACATGACAAAAAAATGGTATATTGAACTACTACACAAGCTTTTAATAACTCAAATATTTTTAGCAAACTACACTCAACACTTTTGGCCAAGCCATTCGATATGAAATTGAAACATAAATTTTGACCAATTTCTGGGAAAACTCATTCCACCTACATTTACAATCACACTGGGCAAGTGGCGGCGCCATCATTCAAGCTATTAAAAAAAATTTTCCGATGAATTTTTTATTTAATGGTTTATTGTCTTTGTTACCATCTATAACAAAAGATATCATAAATGTGGTTGTGGACCGAAGAGAAAGAATTTCTGATCGCGCACTTGGACCTTATTTTCTATACTCCTAATTTTTCATGCTATGTAGTAATATACCAAATTTCCGTGACCTTCCCATAATGTTCGTCAACCCCTTGGAAAAGAATCACATGTTTATGATGGCATGATTGTCTTTCCAAATACAATCTATGAGTAAACCATCTCGTTCGACTCTTTACAGCAGATCGGTGAAACTTCTCCCTACTCTCCTCCTTCCGCGATTTCTACTTACGAGATCAATATCATTCAATCCAATAAAGGAAAATCTCGCAACAACCAAGAAGTAAGAAGAAATGAATAGGTAAAAATAAGAAATATTCCCCTTCATAAGATAAACAAAACAATCAATTTTCTCCGAAGAGGAGGAAGCCTCGTTATCCATGTTTGAATTTTTTTTAATGAGGAGCACTTCACCATGAGTTTCCACACTGTGCGAAATGAATCGCTCTTTAAATTATCTACTCCACTCGATGTGTTGATAGATCCATTTCTAAATCATGAGACCAATATGGTTGTCAGACCCTACTTCTCCTCTAACTCGGTTTCGATAGTTTCTCCGCTAAGCCTCTAAAAATGACATCATGGTGGCCACTTAGAATAAAGACCATGCGTAATGTGAATTCTCCGAATGGTTGTGCTACTAAGAAACCTACAAGTTTGTTCACATCTCCATTACATATTACTCCTAAATCTGATTCCTTAATAAATTGACGAGTAAGCCTCAAAAAGGCACATTCATAAATATGCTTTGAACCGACGTGTGAGAGCGTCGAATTATAACATAGTTGAAGATTTAACATAATATCCTTCAGCTATGTCCACTCTCAAGGTATCAAAACTTCTTCCCGCTCGAAGAAGGCTTTTCTTTCTGCAATTGGATATATTGATCCTTCAGATTATCCTAGTAGTTTTTAACCATGAGAACCATACGCCCCGACTCTTCTACTAATTAGATTTCATGATCTAGGTTGTCGTCAGTGGTGAATTTACATCGTTCCATTGTGGATGAGGGAGCCTCAACTCCGTATTATGTCTTTGTCTCATCGGGAAGGCCATTGGTTCTCCTCAATTGCCGCCTTCACCGACCACTTTGAAGGATTTTGATGGAAGAACCCATAAAACTTGTGCATTTTGAATTCCTTACAAGTATAATGAAAGGTAAATACCGTATCCATAGAAATTCGAAGTTATTGACATGTCTACCTAGATTATAACATTACATTGGGACATAAATGGGTGTATGCCATGGTTTTTGTTGTTTATACATATTTCCGAATGATCGCTTTTCCTCATAAGTGGCGACATAGTAGCTTACCGATCAACTCACTTTTATTTTTCCACCAATTCTCAATTTAATGGAAGTGTACCTCTTATGAGTGAAACTAAACATCCATACTTCTAAATATGTCAAGGTGGGATTGCTTAAGGATTATTCCATGGGAACCTTTTCCTCTCTCTACTTTTTCAAGCGCTCCTCCCCGACAACTCTACTGCTTCCTCGTGTCAACATGATACTATCCGTACTACTCCATCGCATCTTTGGATAGTGTCGTGTCTAGCTGATATTAAAAACTTTGGTGACCGTAGGATATACTCCTAATT
The DNA here is from genome assembly GCA_034641835.2 of Pinus albicaulis. Taxonomy (NCBI): domain Eukaryota; kingdom Viridiplantae; phylum Streptophyta; class Pinopsida; order Pinales; family Pinaceae; genus Pinus; species Pinus albicaulis. The sequence continues at coordinate 1,757,873,393 of CM076580.1, forward strand.
TCATTGAGTGTGACTATGAATCCATATATCTAGCTTGTGCGAAACATTTGATTCCTTCCTATTCGATCAATCAGTTGATCATTCGTTGGATTATGACACATCCTACGATCCTTTCTCTCACACGTTTTCATACAGATGAGAGCATCATGGAGATCATGATGCTAGAAAATGCACTATGGGACGCATCATCATCATCGTTCCTCTCACTGCATTCCTTCGAGGATAATTTGAGTGAATTTATTGACCCAATATCGTTGAGTTGTCCGCGACCAGAACTATCCACGATGCTGATTTTGTAGAAGAACTCGTTGAATATTGAAGAGAATATTCCTCTCGATATTTCGATCAAACCCGGAATTTTCAAAAAACATGTATATCATCGCATCTTGCTCTCCTCGATGAGATTAAGAAAATAAAGCCCTATTATAAGAGAGTTTAGAGACTTTTTCTGTTGGTCTTACAAACAAATTCTAGGCATCAATCTAAAAATCATTTTGCATAAGATTAAAACATATCCCCGATGCTATACAAGTTTGGAAGTGTCTCCCTTCGGTCCTTTTCCCAAGAAGGTCGCTTCTATTAAAATTGAAGTTGAGAAACTTACACGCTACTGTTTCATCTACCCAATACCTCCCACTAATATGGTGTCTAATATTGTTCATGTCATGAAGAAATATGGAACAAGTCATGTGATCTGATTTTTCGAACATCAATCATGCTTTTCCAAAGGAAAATTATCCTGACCCCGTTCATTGACCATATTGTTGATGATCATGTTTGATGTGAAATATTATATTTTATGGATGGTTTCTTTGGATACAATAAGATCAACATTCTCCAAACATAGCAACATAAAACTACATTCATTTGTCCCTAGGCATATTTGGTATTATAAAAACTCCCATTCAAATAAAATGCTTAGCAACGTTTTCAAAGGGAAATTAACTATGCCTTCCATGACATCAAACATATTTTTAAACCGTATTTTAATGATTTGAATACCATCTAAACTTCGGGATGATAACCCGATTCACCTTTAGGAATTTTTACATTGTAGACATTATAAAGTTAGACTTAACTGGCACAAGTATGTGTTTTATGTTAGTTTTAGTCGACTTTCCAACTTAGTTGTATCAAAGAATGGACCATATTAATCTCGAAAGTACAAGTGATCCTATATCTACCTACTCCTTCTTCCTCCTTCCTTACCAACGACTCCAAGGGAAGGATAACTTTCTATAGAGGTTTGTCCCTAACTATGTTAAACCGACTGAAGATTCACTCGTGATGTTAAAAACAGTGTGTCTTCTTCTATTAGGACGATGTTTCTTAATTGATGTTTGATGCCTTGAAATATGTTCTAATTCGGTCATCCTTATTATATCCCTAAGATTACCAACGTGATTATTTCTCGTATCTCGTCACATAGTTACTACCATCACAAAGTTATTTATCCAAGGAGATGATGAGGACTAAGAATCGTATTTATTGATCGAGTTGGAACCTAATGATGCTGATTTCAAGTATACTCATGTAAAAAATTTAGCTTTGGCGACTATCTAAGTCATTCAAAGGTTTCACCACTATATCCTCGCTTCCATGTAAACCATGGTTGTTTCAATGTAGAAACCCACGTACATATTTTGTCACATCAATTGTTAGTAGCAATCCAAATGGATTGTCATCTTGTAGAGCTTTGATTTGGATTTTGTCAAATCCAAGTCAAACAAACTTTAGTTTTTGCTAAGTCAGACCGCGACTCACTACCAAACAAATCAATGTAAAACTTCCACTTTAGATGAATCATTGTTTTTAGCCCAAGTCATCTCACTTATGGTATGGAGACATTCTTATGTATCTCTAGACCCATACTTACTAGTACGATACCTCTTGCTCTCGTGCAACAACGTATTTGATATCGTCAAGAATTATATCATAATTGATGACACCTTTATCGTCACAGTATCAACATTTCGAAGGTGCCTTCTACTCGATTATATGCCGAGAAAGTCCTAAATTAATGTTATTTCTGGTGGCATGTGATGGCACTTTTCTAGTTATGCCACCATGCAGAAAGATCTTATGTGTTGAAGTTACTTGCCTACCATATTTGCATCATCCTCACGTCTAAAGTGTCAAGTGCACGCCAGATATACAACCGTAAGACTCGTGCTCCACCTCGCTCCTTTGCATCCCATTATCATTGTTGGTCCTTTTTCGAAATGGGGTATTGATTTCATGACATGTAACCCCACCGTCCGGGGGCATGGTCATATCATCTTAGTGGTGTATTACCCTACTAAGTGGGAATTAGGCAATGCCTACATTCAATACTAGCGAAACAATTGCTTATTTTTTATTCAACTCATGTTATTACATGGTTTGAAACAGGGGAAACAACACAAACCAAGGAAATCATTTTCAAAATCACTGATGTTTGAATTCAATCGTTGTTGGCCCCTCCTAAGAGTGTTCCTATTACCTCATGTGAATGGGAAAGTTGAAGCCAATCAATAAAGTTCTCAAAGTGATTCTTCAAACGTATGATAGGGGTCCACAAATCAGACCTAGACACCTAATTCTTAATTTTTCTTATGGGCATATAGAACCTATTAGGATTGCTACTAGGTTCACACCATATTACAATTGGTTTATATACTTTAATCAATCCTTCCAAATTTTTGAATGTGAATTTTGTCCCTAAAACTTGTTGTCAAACTTATTCCCGCCACTTTTAGAAGAGGAATGTATCTTACATTCAATTCAATTATATGTAACCTACATGATGTCACCATGGCTAATGAAGCCATATAAGAAGTATATCAAGGCACAAAGATGGACAAGAGTTTCTAGCCTCATGTCTTCTTGGAAGGAGCCTTTGTCCCGTTTACGATCAAGAGTCTAATAAATTAGGTTTAGGAAAGTTCTAGCCAATGCTAGGTCCATATATTGTCAAACACGTTCTGCTAAAGGGCCTATGAGCTTGTTTATTTTATTATGAGTTCCGTCAGTGCTAACCCAGAATGGTTGTACCTAAGAAATACTATGCTTGAATTTTTGTGTAGTGCAATCGCCTACATGTTACATATAGGTGTTGAGTGTATCCCTTTCATAGTTTCTTATGGTTTCTCGTTAATCATGTTTACATTTGGTTTGTAGATGAGCATCCCCTAACCATATGTTGGTTATGTTGTTGCTGCCACCTAGTACCCAAAATCTTTCTTTTGTAGCATGATATATATGTTTTGAATGACGTGTTAGTGAGTTTACAAGTGATTTGTACTCTGTCAGCTTCACCAATAACATCACCGAGGACATGCAGCAGTTGATCAAGCTATTGCGTGATTCTATTTATCATGGTATCCCACTATATAGTTATGAGATTTGATTTGCATATGGAATATCACATAACCTTGGAACTACTACATTTCTTATCTACTTTTTCCTCGATAAACACTTTTTCATATTTCGTTATTGTATATATTATATTCTATTTATATTGTTTCTGTTGAATTGGCCAATCTTGTTACTTGTGAGATGGATATTTTTTTTTTTTTTTTTTTTTTAATGTCTAGAGGAATAAACACTCCTTATCGGGGAGTGTAAACTCTTGTATTTACATTATCATTTCCATGTACCTCACAAGGAGCTTCATGTATAGAGGAATAACACTCCTCATTCGGTAGTGACTCCTAGCTTACATTTACCACATTTCCATGAGCTTGCCAAGTGAGCTGGACCCTGATGTTTTGTCTTTATTAATTAAGAATATATATATATATATATATATATATATATATAGTGTGTGTGTGTGTGTGTGTGTGTGTGTGTGTGTGGGTTTATTCCTTGAATTTGTTAGATGGGGGTGTTTGATTTTTTTATTTTAATTTCATATATAATTAAATAAATTTGAATATTACTAATTACTTTTAATTAATATCCTTGATATTGTTTGTAGCATGAGTGGGTGTTCCCCCTCCTTCCCCCCACCACCTTGACAGATGAAAAATCAAACGAAATGAGGCCGCAACTCTAAATATACTCTACAGCATTGCATGTGCTTCATTCAATTCATTAACCATGACATGTTGGAACCCTGTTAAATTTCACTTGAGAATTGTGGGTGAATTAATGCTATTCTCAATACACTCAAATATGACTGGCATTGTAATAGCTCGTGTTTGTGCTATCATTTTGGTGGCGCGTAACATGAACCATGTAACCACTGCAACACTACTATATGGTATTCATGATCTAAGAAATCCAACAACTCCAATTTTCATCTCAGTTCCTTTCATACAAATGCAATTATATCTTTGGGCCTTCAAATCATCAACATGACAATGATCAAATCCTTGGCCTTAGCTATACTTTTCAATCCAAAGCATGCATTGTGCTCAAGGTTACCAAGAATCACTAGAGTTATGTGTTTATAGACAAACTTCTCCTTACTAGTCTCAATTAGACCTCTTAGACTTAGCCTCTCTATGGATGTCTCTACACTCATGGTAACGATTCTCTTGGTTCAAATATGTTACTTATCTATCTATTTTCACTCAAGTTTTCTCAATTATGGGTTTACTTGCCTTCTGGCTTGAATATATTTCTTGGGATTTTTGGAAGGCTCCATCTCTAGTTCCATGCCTTTCCACTTATTGACCCTAACTCCTTTTATAGGTTATTCTATCTCATTGTATTTTATCTTCTTCTCTTTTTTTGTTTGTCTCTCTCTCTCCACCTTAGATTATCTTTCCATCCTGGCTAACAATTATCCCCTTTTTAGCATTTCCACTTCACACCTTTGTGATTACTCGTCACCTATCGTAGGTTGTACTTAACCTTCTCTCAACCCTCTCCATTCTAGCCTCTCCCTTCTTCTGTGCTGTCCCACCCTTATACTCCTTTCCACTATACTCCCGCTTTCTTATTCTTCATGTGCAATTATGCATTGTGGTATACCAACCACTCAGGATGAAGAGGTGGTAGTGAATGGGATGCTCCGTGTTTCTTCCCAGATGGATCGTCACGTTTCCCTCTACTTCCAAACTCTATGCTCAAGTCCAAACCCATGATTCCATGTATCAAATAAAGAACCATCAGAACCTGTTTAAAAGAAATTGAACAAGTGGAAGTTGGCACTATGATTGAAATTTTATTCTTGACCCCCATGTCAATGTTGATTAGATCCCTCGATGAGACATTCTACTCATTCATATTTTTCTCGGTACATGCAAGTAATCATGTCTACTAGCAAACCAAAATTGCGGACGAGTCCTCATCAATCGTGGTAAACACTCAACATGAAAATTTTATCAAATTGGTACATGTGAGGAAAATTGGATAGCATAGACCTAAGTTGACCATACTTGCCAGGGAGATCATCCAATATCTCTTTCTCTCAAATGAGGATGAGAATAATGTCACAGACATTGGAAGATTCTACCCACTAATTTTTGTAATTCACCGGTATTTTGTTTGGCGCTTCTAGTAGTATTTTTTCTTTAGCCATGTTGATGTATGTTAAGGTCCCACATAACCAGCTTATTTATATGAGTTTTTATTTACAAGATGCTCTAGTTAGATGAGGTCTTAGCAATCTCAAAATTTGAACTTATACTATTGGTCTAATTTCCTTCCCTAGAGTAACGAGTGACATAAAGTTTTAGTCTATTTATTCCCTCTATTAATATAATACAAAATGTATAACTTCAAATAAATAAATATAATTGATATTTTTATTTTTTATTTATACATAATAAAAATATAATAATAATATTTATAACCCTTAATGTTGATGATAGTCACATAAAAATATAAATAATTAAAAAACAAAAATAAAACATGTACATTTAAAATTTAATGACTCATAATTCATTTAGAAACATAATGGTTAGCAGCAGATTCAACGTTTGTTAAACCCTAATTTGATAACAAATTTTTAAGTAAATTTGGTAATTTTTTCTTTGTCTAAATACATTTTTGAATGCATAACAGATTCAACACTTCGTTAAACCCCAAATTAGTTAAACATTAAAATATTTTTGAATATAAAATCTTTGGTAATTTTTACCATAAACACTTGAATATAAATATTGGAAATTTATTTTAAAAATTGTGTACAAGAGGGGAATTTTTTTAATATAAAAGTCTTCGAAATTTCCTTTTAAAATTTTATGAATATCCTTTTATAAGTAATTTTGAAGATTAAATTTTACCGTAAATAGCGAAGTACAGTTTATGTGATATTGTGTGCCTAATTTACCGCATGTGTGTGTGTGTGTGTGGACTGGATTTATGCATGAATGCACACATATGTAAATAAATATAAATAAAGATATGTATGAAATAAAACTTGTTTCATTAATAACATGTAGCATAAATATGCTTATGCAGTAATTTTAAATAAACTAGCTAGGTGTCACAGTCATTCTAGAAGAGATGTGGCACATATAGGCTTCTAAACTATGTTACAATGAGGCTCAATGGCTTAAGCTTATTGTTGAGAAACACGGAAAACTCCAAACATCCAAAAACCTAACCCTAGGAGATGAAACACCAAAACTATGGTTCAGCTTTGGGTAAATTGGCACATCAATCTTTCCAGAACATAACTTAGGCATACCATTCGCTGACATGCCTAATACCTCGTTAGAAATATCTATCCAAGGACTACAAATTCTGACGTGAGAAACATCATGAAATTCCATGTTGTTTCAAGCTTTCCCCAAAATCGTCACTTAGGCCTCAAAACGGCTCGAAGTTCAAGACTCAAAAATGCTAAAAATAGGAAAGAAGCGAAATTAAACCTAAAGAACTAATGGTGAGGGTTCAATGTAATAGGTGGGTGGCCACCAATATCCACCTAGATCATTAGGCCTCAAAACAGCTCTAGAAGTTCATGACCCGAAAAACCGGCTAAAAATACCAAGCTGGCCGGGAATCGAAAACCTAAAGCAATCGATGGTGCGGGCCCAAATGGAATAGGTGGTCACCAATATCCACCGGATCATTCCTCCCTTTCCTTAGAAGCAATGGTCCCTAATATGCTGGAGTTCTCTATGAGATGGGGCAAATTTACCCAACTTGGTATTGATCGGTTTAAGATGTTGCGACCATGGCGGACGTGTTGATGCGTTCAATAAATTCTGGTCGCTTTATCGGCTCCTCGTAAAGCATTTTTGGATTCTCGTCGGTGTGGTCACATGAGGTATGACAAACATCAGATGGAAAAGCGCCCTCGGCAGTCGCAGCAATGGAGTGCTTGACTCCGCGTTGTAGAGGAACCCTCGTGGGTGAGGAGAAAATGTCCTTGTATTCTTCCACAACTTTGTTCATTTGTTGCCGCAATGTAGGGGAGCCCTATTTTGAGGTCAAAAATACAATATTTTTTCTCGTGGGCAAATTTTAATTAAAATAAATTTTGCATTTGAGAAACAATTCATCACAATATTTACAAAAAGAGTTTCAAGAGATGTCAAGAGGCTAAAGATTTACCTTTGGTATCTTGTACAATTTATTTCAAAGTAATACCAACAACACGAGGCCTAGACTCATACACATCATGTATCTTCACAAGTACAGCCTAATAATGCATTAGACACATCAAGATGAACAACATCACACAGTACCTCATATGTGAATGGCTTGATGTTGTATAGAAGTATAATTTATATAGTGGACACAAATATTCTTTCCTTGGTGAAGCCACCAAATGGCATATGTCAGGGGTGTGCTATGGTCGGCAGGACGAGCCACTTCACGATCTCTCGCTGAAATGAGGTTCTTTGGCTGCCATCGACAAGGAATTGTGGCCGAGACCCTTCACCCACATCCGCAAATGGAAGAAGTGCTTTCCTCCTTCCCGGATCCTCGGATCCTCCTCCGAGTTTGGTGGCAAAATGGTAACGATCCACATCAATGACATTCTTCCCTTTTTTCATTGCCCTTGTTTGGTTTCCGACTCAGATTAGAACATGCATATGATTTAGGTGCTCTCTTGCTCAACCACCATCGACCGTTTGGCCTCGACACCTTGCTTGTAGCCGTGAGGAAGCGTGAATTCACACCACTTCGTGTCCTTCTTTGGATTTGTGGTGTTGTCTCCGGAACACCCCACTTTGGATTTTCCTTTCATGCGGTTCGTGGGTGCCTTTCCAAGTTTCCGGATTCGCGGATCTAAAGTCTCGCTTCTTCATTAAATTTTCACTCGAATCTTGGCGTATGCTGATATGTTGTGCCGAAGTGAGGTGTCGAGGAAATCCATTTCTCCTAAATGTATCTCTAGGCAAATGTATGTGGTACTTGGAGCACCAAATGTCTCTCTCGAATATTTAACAATCTAACCTTGTGCTAGTGGTATGGAACAAATTGGCCGCCATGCACATCTTGGATCCCTTTGTTGCCGCAACATGGTCCATTAGATGTATTTGTCCTCGTGTCTTCAGCTGTGGTAATATTGTTCCTTGGATTCCGTCTCGAACGAATTCCAATTAGGTGTGCGTGTCGAGAACAGTAGAGGTTCCCCTCGTCCTTCTACTCATAGTATGTTTCCTACTAGTTCTTGACATGCGGGGCGCCTTTGAGGAGGCAAAGCAATATTTTCGCCGGTAGTGAAATCGTGATCGAGAAATACCGTCCAACAAATTTAACCATCTATTTATGACATCCGCATCTATCCTGCCTTCAAACACAAGAATGTCAAAGTTGGTACGTACCTTGAAAGGAGGCACTTCAGAGTGGCGGCCGGATGCAGATGCACCGCGTCGGCGTGGGCAGCGATTGAAGGACCTCGGGGAAAAGCATATTCATTTGGCTGTGTTCTCCCGTTTTTATGACCCTCCTGATAACAATTTGATAGGATCTCCTACTTCCCTTGTCTTTCTTTTCTTCCTCGCTGGCGGAGTCGCTGGGTTTAGAGCCCGATCTTGCAAGGGTTCAAACTGTATCAAGCCTGCACTCATTATACCTTGACCTCATTGGGGACATGCAACAAAAAAACAGAAAGAGAAGACCGCTCGATGACACCGACTCGATTTTTGCAAGAACACAATAATATACAAAAATAAACATAAAATACTCTAGATGCATCGTGAATGAAATCTCTATTTCATTAATATCACATAACATAAATATGCTTAGGATATAATGGAAATAAACTAGCGTAGTGCCGGTAGGCTTATCTCTCGAGAAGAGATGGTGGCTACAAGCCTCTCGAACTCGTGTTACAATGAAGTCGCAGGGCTCATTCCATTGCTTAGAAAACAATGGAAAACCCTAAACATCAAAACCTAAGTTCAATACCTCATTAGAAATATCTATCAAAGGTCTACAATCTTGACGTATGCTATTGAATGAATCCTCCATGTTGTTACCAAGCTTTCCCAAAAATGTTAGGCCTCAAAACGACTTTCAGAAGTTCAAGACCCTAAAATCGCTAAAAATAGTAAGTTAAAATAACCGAAAAACCGAAAGAATCATGGTGGGGTTTAAATGAATAGGTGGCACACCAACCTCCACCTAGATCATTAGGGCCTAAAATGGCCCTAAGTTCATGACCCGAAAACTGCGAAAATAGTAAGCCGTGTTGAAACTAAAAAAGAAAGAACTGAGTGGGGAAAGGGTCCAATGGAATAGGTAGGTGGCCACCAATATCCACCGGATCACTCTGTTGAGTTTATTGTCCAAGGAAATTCATTGTAATATGTGGAGACCATATTCCAGCCTTCCAAAGATTACAGAGCCAACAAGCCTATTAGGCAATGATAATTTTGCTAGTCTTGTCTTCGCATCAGGTATCATGGCCATAGGATTCACATTCATTACACATAACATATGGGCCGTATTTTTCATGCAAGACCTTGAAATTTTAATTTTCACATCGACACCACTACCCATTTAGGATTTTTGAATTGAGCAACTGCCCACATAGAGTGCTTAAGCCTACCTTGATGCGACTGGCGAATATGAGCTCTCTACGGCCATCGAATGCCTTGGATTTTTCAAGAAGAAATTCAATTATGGAAAGCCACTACCGGTCTTCTGCCTTACAAAGTGTATTCTCGGATAAACCATGATGATGGTATCTCTACTAAGAATACCATGGCGACGAAGAGCCGTGTCTCGAATCCTAGATGTGATCATTTTGTGTTTTCGAAAGTGAAATTTCTCTTGGTTAGTTAGGAGGTCTCAATACCTCGCTTTATGAGGTCGTTGTTTTTACGATCGTGTAACGATCGTATGGTCCAAACTGGTTATTCAACATTAATTTCTGCCTACGGAAAATGCTAACATCAAGCCTTGACATTCTTTCATCAAACCGACTCGAAAACCAAAAAAGGCCGAATAATCGTTAGCTAAAAAGTCAATTGTTTTATGAATACATGGTTTTCGTTTTCCACCTTGAAGTACATATACACAACAATTATTTCCAGCACCTTGGGCTACTAAGCCAAAAATTTAGTTTGGACTAGAAATGATGGCAAAAAGTACCATGCTCGTATATATGTACGCTCAGTTAATAAATTAAAGTTTCTATTGTGCAATGGAAGTATTGTATGAAATTACTTGGCCTACTTTTAATTTGAGTCTTCTTTTTCTTCTATTATGTGATTTTATTTGTATGTTTGTCGTAGTTTCTATTCTGGTTATAAAAAGAGTTGGTGGTTCTTAAATTGGAAGCCCCACTTCGAAGCATAAATTTTTGAAAGTTTTTACTAGTTATAAAAGGGTTGGTGGTTCTTAAACCGGAAGCCCTTGTCCGAAACATCAATTCTTGTTTAAGTTCAAGTTGTTTGATCAACTTTTGAACACATCTAGTATCCATCACATCCTAGCAATTAACGGATAACCTAAAAGCGATATATATGAAAGATGCTGTTGGTACACAGGATGGTTCATTACTTGGAAAATCTTATCGCGAAAGCCTTGAGAGGTGTTAATATTTTCCATCTTGCAATGTCTATAACCGATGCCGCAGGCTACATGTTTTTAAATGGAGGTAAAGTGATAGCTCGAAGATGTGGCGGTGAAAGCACGTTAAGTTTGGTGTAGATTTCAGAATGGATGTGGAGTTGCACGATGAAGACCAAATAGACAAAGATTCATGCATTGTTGTTATGTAGAAAGCTATATTTTTCATGTAAGCATTATGATGGAGTTGGAAGTAATGCTTCCATGTGTATGATTTGATCTATAGATTTTCATTGTGAGTTCCGAGGCGTCACAGCAGTAGTTGTTCCCTATGTCCTAGTTGTGGTTGTGTCATTTCCTAGGTCATAGATCTACTTTCTTAGATCTAGATTCATTGAAGTCCTGTGTAATGTATTTATTATATATTTGTAAATGTTGTGATGAACATGACATTAAGTGATTTGTATGAGTTATAATATGCTCTATTTTTCTAATAATGAAATCAACTTTGAGATCACCTCAGCTAATGTGGCCCATCTTTTAGTGTGTTGCACAATATCTTGAAATTACTTAGTAGGACTAATATGCAAAAAAACCTAATGCTCGCACAAAAGCCCACCATTGAAGTTGTGGCCCAAAGCTTGAAAAATCTAAGTTTTACAATTGTGAAAATATCTTCGCCCCTTTGTGATAGAACTGAGTAAATTGTAAGCAAATGCGTTGATGCATTCGCTTCATAGGCTTGTAGGAAATAGGATGGCATCGAGCCTGTCACATATGGATTATAGCAGCTGTGGTAAAAAAGCAATAATTTTCAGCAGAGATTGGTGGATCGAAGAGCTGTCGGTTCTTGGCATCGAAATGTCTCGTGAAAGCAACATTGGTCATGAAACTCCACAGGCATATGCGCGAGAGCATCGACATCACTCATACTTAACCCAAATTTGGTGGCTACGCAGAGAAAATGTACATTTCTTCTAGGGATTTTTAAGTTTTTACTTATAAAAGCACTTTCATAAAATTTTAAAGGAAATTCCGAAAACTTTCTGTACACACTTTTGCAAAGAAATTTCCAATATTTTTATATCTAAAAGTTTTAGGTGCAAAAATTATCAGATTTTTTATATTCAAAAATATTTTACGCATAATGATTATTTATATTTATTGAATTTTATTTAATTCGTTTATTTTAATTTTTTTTAATCATAAAGAGGTTTTTTTAGTTTTTACTTATAAAAGGATATTGATATTTATAAAATTTTAAAGGTAATTTTGAATACCCTCTGATACACTTTAAAAATAAATTCTCCAATATTTTTATATTCAATATGAGTAAACACATATTTTTATATTCAGAAAGTTTTCATGGGTAAAAGTTACCAAGATTTATATATTCAAAAATCTTTTTACCCGTGATGATTATTTATATTTATTGAATTTATATTGAATTTGATTTTTTTAATTTTCTTATTAGCAATCAAGTGTGCTGTTCTTTGAGAACAACTCGAGTTTAAGGTTTCTTTTGGAGAATGTCCTTTTATTTATTTATTATATGGGTGCATAATTTTAATTCAGTTTAAAGTATTTAAATTTAAATTGTAATACATTTAAAAAGGAAAAGCAAAAAATAAATATAATTTAGATCCTAATATATTATAAAAAATAAGAAAAAATAAAAATAATTTAGATAATTATGATAAAGGACATTCTACAAACAAGTAAAGATGACCTCGCTGGCGTAAGTATGTTGAAGCCAAAAATAAAAACACTAAAAGAAAATTTTAAAAAATAAAATCTCAATAATGTTACCTTAAACGATAATTTAGAAAACCATATAAAAAACAATTAAAAATTCATTAAAAAATAAATTTATCAAAATATGAAGAGTTTAGATCTAGACTTGAAACGAGATTAAAAAAATGACTACCGTGGATATTCACATCTGAAAAACTACACCACGTAAACCCAATCTAGCAAAATATGAAGAGGTTTACGAACACAAAAAGAAATGGTAAATAAATAAAATATAAATAAACCAGAGGTATGGTACTGAATAAAACATTTTTTTACATATTTATTCCATAAACCTCATATTTAATAAAACTCAAAAAAGTTTTATTTAGGTGCTTTTCCAGGCCAAATTACATGGGACAAATACTATGGGCCAAATACCATATTTATAAAGAGGTATGGTAACAAACAAATATAAAAGAGGTATAAATAGGTAAGGTAGATAAATAAAAATATATCAAATAGGATTAGAGATCAACATCTAATTATATATGAAGTGTATGGCCCAAATACCATGGAATAAACTATTATTAATAGCATGCAAAAAAACATTATTAACCCTACAAATTTATTATGACCTGGGTATGCAAGTATGTCTAATAAAATAAAATAACTAAAACTAAAATTAAAATAAAAATCTAAAATAAATGTTGGTTTAGAGAATAACTTACACAACCATAAATAAAAATTTAAAATAAATTTAAACAATATAAATTTAAAGATGAAGAGTTTTAAGAAAACTCAAAAAAATATGGCAAAGAAATAAAAATATAAATAAATTAAAGGTATATAAATAAATAAAAATATAGTTTACATGTAAATAAATAAAAAGATAAAACAAACTATAGGTATAAATAAATAAACCCTTTTATATTTACTCCATAAATCTATTTGTATTTTTACAAAAACTCAAAAAAGAGGTTTTATTTAGGTGAATCCTATGGCCAAATACTGGATAAATTATTATTAATACCATGGGCTTATTATTATATTTATAAAATAGGTATAAAAGTGTAAGATAAATAAATAAAAATATATCAAATAGGAGTAGAAATCAATATCTAATTATCTATGTAGTTTATGGACCAAACTAATAATAATATCATGCAAAAAAACATTATTAACACCTGATATTAATATTAAAAATATTAATATTATTATTAAATCTAATATTCATATTAATATTATTAAATTTAATAACTTTATATTAATACTATATCTCTCTCTCTCTCTCTCTCTCTCTCTATATATATATATATATATATACTCTAGATATATATGGGAGGAAGAACAAAAACATATGATAGAGCCGGAGAAATAAAGCGGTATGGACAAGAGAGAGATGGAGATAAACTGAAAGAGAGGGGAGAGGAGGGATGAAGAGAGAGAGAGAGAGGAGTGAGAGAGACAGAGAAAGGGTAAGAGAGAGAGAGGGAGAGGGAGACATAAAGATGGAGGTGGGAGAGAGAGAGTGAGAGAGAGGGAGAAGAGGGAAGACGAGGGAGAGGGAGAGAGAGAGAAAGGAGAGAGAGGGAGAGAAGAAGAAAGACATAGAGAGTGAGAAGGGAGAGAGATGGAGCACATGGGATATATGGAGAGAGAGTATGTATGTTTAGGGGTGAGATAAAGAGACGTAGAAGGAGTGATGGAAACAAGTGGGGAGAGAAGGAGAGAGAAAGAAAAAAGGGAGAGAGAGACAGAGTGCAGACAGAGGAAGAGAGAGGATCGTAGAGAGAGAGAGAGAGAGATGGGAAAGAGGAGGGAGGGAGACACACACCACACAAAGAGAGAGAGGCAATAAAGGGAGAGGGATGAAGGACGAGAGAGAAGAGAGGAATTGAGAGAGAGGAAGAGAGTGCGGGGGGGAAGTGAGAGGATTGTGGTAAAACGAGAGAGAGAGAGAGAGAGAGAGGAAGAAAGAGGGAGGTATGAGAGAAAGGGAGAGAGAGGAAGGAAAGAGAGAGGGGACTTGAGGGAGAGGAGGAGAGGGAGGAAGAATAAACACATAGAGGACAAATGAGAGAGAGTGTATAAGTCAGAAGGAGATAAAGAGATAAAGAAGGAGAGATAGAGAGAATGGAGGAGAGAAGGAGAGAGAGAGAGAGAGAGAGGTATATATGAACAAAATTGGTAAGAAGAGAGAGAAAGAGAGAGGTGGGAGAGAAAGGAATATAGAGTGAGAGAGGGAGGGAAAGAGAAGGGAGGGAGGAAGGGGAGAGAGAGGGAGGTAAGAAGAAATAAACAAGAGAGGAAAGCTGAGAGAGAGAGAGAGAGAGAGAGAGAGTGATAAGGAAGATGGAAAGAGAGGGAGAGAGGATAATGAGGGAAGAGAGATATGAAGGAGAGGTAGGAAGGGAAGGAAGGAAGAGAGAGAGAGAGAGAGGAGGGAGAGAGGGAGGGGAGTATAAATAGATAGATTGAGAAAGAGAGAGTGTATGTTTTGGGGTTGATATAGAGAGACAAAGGGAGAGTAGAGATATAAATGGAAGGTAGAAAAGAAAGACGAGATAGATGGAGACAAAGGATGGAGGTACAAAGAGATTGATAAATATGAGTGAGAGAGAGTGTGTGTTTGTGGGGGGGTGAGATAAAGAGACAAAGAAGGATATATGAGGACATATAGATATATATGGAGGGGGAGAGAGGGAAGAATATTTATTGCAATAGATGCATTGATCGCAATGCAGATGGTGATTTAACTTGTTTGATCGTTTGAACTAGATGCATTTATTTTATGTAGATTTTGATTTCTAATGATATTGGTTACTTTCACTAGATGCACTGATCTCAATGAGCAATTTTAATCCTATTTGATTGCTTGCACTAAAAGCATTGATTTCGTGATGGTGATTTCTAATCTTATTTATCATTTGCACTAGATGCATTAATTTCAATGTGTAGATGTTAGATTCACCATATTTTATTTCTCTACAATAGATGCATTGATTTTAATATATATGATTTATAATCCAATTTGCTTGCTTGACTCATGCATTGATTTTGCAGTGTATATGGTGGTTTATAATCCTATTTTATTGCTTGCACTCAGATGCATTGATTTTAGTATATGTTTGCTTCAATCCTATTTGCTTACTTGCACTAGATGCATTGATTTGAGGGTAGATGTTGATTTCTAACTTATTTGATTACTTGCATTAGATGCATTGATTTTTTTAGTGTAGATGTTGTTTTCTAATATTATTTTATTTTTTTGCATTAGATACATTGATTTTAGTGCATATGTTGATTCCTTGATTTGATATAATTAGATGTACGATGGTACATTAATTTTAAAGACATTGGATTAATAGTGCATTGATTTCTGTAAGCACAAAAAATATTGACAATGTAGATTTATTTTTAAAGTATAACTTAATTAAACCTAATAATGTTGAGAAAGAGACAAGGTATGATGGTTAATACAATGGAAAGCTAAATATTTATGATTTCAACGTCTTTTTCATATAATGAGAGTAGCAAGATGACAAGCTAACAAGGGTGACAATAAGAATAATAGAAGAAAATAGTTTGAGATTGATCATAATGAAGGCTATTTGTAATTTAATACATTCTTATTATTCACATTTTCATCATTCAATATTATGAACATTGTCACTTACATTCAAAAATTTTATTTTATCATTTTTCATCATTAATTGTACAGTCAATTTAAAATTAAAATGAACCATAAATCTCGCATATTTAGTATATTTAAATGGTTATATTAATATTAGATGTATTTACATATTATTGATAAAATTAATCATATGTTCCTAATAAATATTTTATAGACTTCTTGTCAAGACACGCATCAAAACCACTCTAGATCCATCTTAACTTCGGATCGGGCACCAAGAGGGATCAAATCTCTAGTAAATCAGTTTTTGCACTCAAAGAGTGTTTTCACCAGAGAGATTTGATCCTCTTGCGTTTGATAGATCCGGAGTTAAGATGGATCTAGGTCGTTTAAAAACAACTTCTGGATTTATCTTAAACTTCCAGATCTATCAAGGACTTAGAGGATGAATCTCTTAAGGTGTAAATCTATTTTTATGTAAAATTTGATAATTGTGTTTGCACCTCAAAAAATTTGATGTTTATAAATTGCTTGATAAAATCACTTCAATTTTGAGCACAACTCTTCAAACATATGGCACACAATTCTTCAACTTCAACATTTGTTCTGAGACCAATGCAAAGTTTTTTTCAAAGGGGAAAGCCTTTAAGTATTTAAGATATCCAAGTAAAAATTAATAAGTATTTCAAATATATAAATTAAGTTGATATTGTAGTTGAATTTTTTTGGGTGAGTTAAACTTATCCAAGTAAATTTTAATAAATATTTTAAATATATAAAATACAAACTAATAAATATTTAATATATGTAATTTACATGCTTGTTTTATTTTTGAAATATATATATATATATATATATATATATATATATATATATATATATATATATATATATATATATATATATATATATAACATTTTTATAAAGTAAAAACATATGTTTAATGATAATAATATTTTAAAGGGAAAATAATGCTACAATATATCGAGTCAAATGTGTTTCAGTAGGAGGTAAATTTTACTATAGTAAAAAAATATGGGTGCATAATTTAATTCATCTTAAAGTATTCCGAATTTGCAAATTGTAATATATTATAAGAAAAAAGGAAAAAAAAATAAGAATAATTTAGATTGTAATATATTATAAGAAAAAGATAAGAATAAATAAGAATAATTTAGTAATTTTAAAACAATTTGGATTTATATTAAACCTAGATCTATCGATGACTTAGAGGATGCAATTTTAATGTAGATCTATTTTTAAGTGCAAAATTTGATAACATGTTTTTACCGATAAATTTGATATCTATAATGGTTTTGATAAAACCAATTTTAAAATAGACCTTAAACTAATCTATGGCTATAAAAATTGTGAAAATATGATTACACAAAATCACTAAATTTTATTCTAATTATAGTGTTATATAACATCAATTACTTGCCCATGAAAATCCACCCACTCGTGAGTTGTAGTTCTTTTCTCCTGCTATGCTTTTTGCATTATGTTTGTATTTGATTTACTCGTAGTGTATTGGTTGTGTCTGGAATGGTGGCTATGGAAAGGAGAGACTTATGAGATAGAAACCTTTTTACGAAATTGAAATAAATATTGTGATGCAGACATCCATAAATTATCCAACAATGTGATTACGTGTTCACATGTTAAAGCACAAGAAGTGGGAAAATCCTGTTATTAATATTCTATTAAGTTTTAATTATGAGAAGAAGTTGTTTTAATGTCTTAGATTAAATAGGAATAAAAAGTAGAAATTTGTCTTCCAAGGATATTTAGCAAATAGATTAAGTCGAGAGGATAAGATAGAGTTGGTTTGAAAGCTACTAAATGAGAAACTATCAGCTAGATGGAAGCATAAATAGAGTGAAGTGTGATAGATAGATACATAAATTAAAGTGTAAAGGAGGTAAAGGAAAGGTTGTGATGTAGAGAGAAAGAGATAGAGAGGATAAGTCAATGTAAAGCCCAACCATCAAAGGGCTCGCCTGTGTATTCGTGATTCTCGATTAATTCAAGTGTTTGTGTGTTTAATCCTCCCGTATGTGTTAATTATCGTCTCTATTTTTGCCGTTGAGTTGAAAATCACATTATCGCACAACCTATTCAAAGCAAAGGACTGGTGGTGAAATGTTAAACTACACCCGTGTTTCTATGTAAAGGTTTGAAATAAATCGTTGAACCACACAACTTTGAAGTTCGTGCAATCACCATCACGCATCAGAGATTTTTTTGTAGTTACGCGTTAAGGCTTTACCCCATAATTTATTTGAAGCGGCGAAGTGCTAAGCGACGAGTAAAGGAGCTGGGGACCATTGGATTTTGGGTGAGATCAACGATGGATTTTAAGACCGCACCAAAGTTGTTATTTCACATATCGGCGATTTCAATATTTAATTCAAGGCCTCGCCCAGCATAAGTTATATTATTTGCAAAGTAAGATAAAGTTGTTAAGTAGTGGTACATAAAGAGCTTCTGATGCGATGTGAACACAAATCACACATCTCATAGGATAAAGGGCACGATTATTTTTAAACTCAAAAGCTATGGACGTGCTATATGAAGTCATTTAGTTGTTAAATCGTAGGATCATAATATTGCGATAAAAAAGTTGCGAAATGAATGCGAAGTGTTATAAAATTTAAGTATGGAGAGCTAAAAGTTATAAGGATATCTCATTGTGATTGGTCACCGTCTCTGTGAACTATAAAATGCGTTCGACGATTTATTATGATATTTGCGCCACGCCGCATCATTTGCATCAGAGCAGAAGTTGGAGTTCGTTCTCAAGGATTAGCAAATATGTCGCCTAGAGAGGAGTTGGCGCGTGTCGCGGTGAACACGGCGAACAAACGCAACTTTGATCGAAGAGATTCGACACCTTTGTAGCAAGGATATAGACAAAGGAGATTGAGCAAGAAAGCACCCTCATGAATAAGATGTCAAAGATACCGAAGAATCTTCTCGAGGAAGAAGCAATAGTCAGAAGTGAGGAAGCTAAGTTTTCAAGATATTAGGAAAGGTTAGTGGAAAACCAAGAATGGGAGATTCCTTCATATGAGGGGAAACTTAATGTGGATGAGCTGATAGACCGGATCGGGCTTCTATGGGATAAGTATTTCGACTTAAAAGAGGTCAAATATAAGAAGAAGGTAAAGTTTGTACTACCGTTGAAGGGCCATGCATCGATTCTGGGTGGGATGAACTGCCAGTATCCAAGATTCAAAAGGGAAAGCCTAAGGTCAAGTAATGGGATAAAATGGTAAGGAAATTGAAGAAAAAGTTTATTCCAAAAGACTATCAATTGCATCTTTTCAAATAGTTGCGTAATTTGAGGACAGAAGGAATGACTCACAACAGCATACAAAGGATTTTTACAAGCTGTAGGTCAGAGTAGGGACATGTTGAAGATGATAAGGAGAAAGTAGCCAGACACATCAATGGTTTAAGGTATGATATACAGGATGAAATTAGTTTATTACATTCAAGACAATTGAGGATGCCTATCAAGCAATTTCCTTTGAAGGTAGAGGAGAAGATGTCGAGGAAACAAAGTCGAAGAATAGAGGTAAAATATAGTAAGAAGCAAGAGGAACTTTCAGACCATGATTGTAACACTTCCCGAATGAAGCAGGAGGTTCGAGTAGCGTACCACCGCAAAGAGGAGACTTTGGTAGAGGAAGATTTGCAACCGCAGGTAGAGGCCAAGAAGAGAAATGCGTGTTACACATGTAGAGAATGGGGACACGCATCATGGGACCTGTCTCTAAAACCAAAATCACGAATGTGAATGTAGCCGAGGTAAAGGAAGAAAAAACCTCAAGTTTGCTGCAGGCAAAGAACCACCGAGGGCAGAGAGTCTTTATTTCTCAAAAGATATTGTTTAAAGCAATAGAAGAAGCAAATGAGCCAATTCAAAGAAAGAGCTTATTTAGGACCTACATGCAAGTCTAAAGATAAGTGCCACAAAGTTGTAATTGAAAGTGAATCATCGATAATATTGTTTCCATAGAGATGAAGGAGAATGGGTTGCTATGGTACACCACTCCTATAGAGTGTAGTGCTGCTTAAGGGACATCATATTTTGGTAACATAACAAAGGCAAAGCAGAGATATGATTGGAAACATGGCTTATTGTCATATTGTGATGTGGGATGCCAATGGACGTGTGCCATGTATTGTCGGAAGCAATGGAAATTTGGATGTAGTAAATCCATTCATGATGGCAAGAGGGACCATTATACCACAGAGAAGGATGGAAATAAGCACACATTGTTACCTTTTAAGGATGAAGTAGACAAAGGAGTAGCTTGGAATAGCATTATGCTGATTAGTGGAAACAATTATTGCAAGAAGTCAAGAAGGGGAAAGAAAAATGCATTTTTCTATTGTGGGTAAAACCTGTAATTTTGACTTCTAAATTTAGGCAACTGCCTGTGGAGATTAAAAATTTGTTAGATGATTATGTTGATATAGTTGTTGATGAATTACTAAGTACCCCCCCCACCACCAAGTATCAAGAATCGTTAATAGATTTAATACTTGGTGCAAGTTTACCAAACAAAGCAGAAGACATAATGACACCTTGGGAGAATGAAGAAGTTGGAAGACAAGAAGGAGTTGTTAGATAAAGGAATGATCAAATAAACTTCAAATTCATATGAAGTACCAACCATGCTTAGTCCAAAGAAAGGAGGTGAGTGGCGTACGTGTACCGATTACGCAGCCATAAACAAGATCACTAGTATAGATTTTCATTGCCATGCATAGATGATTTGATGGATTGTTTAAGTGGATCAAAGTATTTTACTAAGATAGATTTGAAGAGTGGATACCATCAAATGAAGATTAGAGAATGAGATGAAATGAAGACTTCATTTAAGACCAACAGCAAGGTTGTATGAGTGGTTATGATGCCTTTTGAGCTCACTAATGCACCCCAGAACATTTATGAGACTAATGAACGAGGTCTTGAAAGAGTATGAGAAAGTTTTGATAGTCTATCTTGATAACATTCTACTTTCACGTAGCAAGGAGAGCATTTGAGCATGTCAAGTCAGGCGATACTTTGGAAAATGAGAAATTGCTTATAAATTTGAAGAAGTGTAGTTTCATGAAGAAGGAGCTCATTTACTTGGGACTTATAGTCCTGTGAATAAGGCTTGAAGAAGGACCCATAAAATATCCAAATAATACTAGATTGGCCAACTCCGAGAACTCCGAGTGCTATATTTGAGGTAAGGAGTTTTCTATGGTCTTGCAAGTTTTTGAAAAAAAGTTTATAAGAGGTTTTAGTTAGATCTATGCACCAATCATTGAAACAATCAAGGAGAGTAATCAAACATATTTAAGTGGATAGAAGAAGGATCTTAATTTCAAGTTATTGAAAAATAAGATCATCGTAAAGACTGCTTGGCCCTACAAATTTGGATAAAATATTCTGAAGTTGAACCTATGCTAATGGGATAGGAATTGGAGCCGTCTTGTCAAGAGCAGACCGACAACTTATTTCCCAAAGTGAAAATTTAAATGAGGCTGTGGAGGAAGTATTCATCCTATGATATGGGAGTTCTTATGTTATTTTGTAGGCTTTGAAGAGATGGAGGCATTATTTGTTTCCCCAAAAGAATTTGTGTTGTATTCATATAACCACAAAATTCTGGGCTTCATAAATAATCAATCGAATTTGAACCAAAGCATGCTAAATGGTGGATTTTTTGCATAGTTTTACCTTGTACCCTCAAACACAACAAAGGGTAAGTCAAAAAATTTGTTGATGCTTTGAGTAGAGTAAATTTGATTATGCAGTGAATTGAAGATTGTCATTTTGGGATTTGAAGACATGATTGGTATGTATATATGACATGATTTCAAAGAACAGGCAAATTTCATAAAAATCCTATGATTCATAATAGAAGTCATGGATGGACTACCTAATTCAAGGAGTGTTTGTTTTTCAAGGATACAATTTTGTATACCTAAGTGTTCCATGAGGGAGATTCTCATTAAGGAGAAACATACCTGAGGATTGTCTCAGACACTTTGACAGATAAAACACTTGCTCAAGTAAGTGCTTTTATTATTGGAAAAAATGCAAAAGTGATATCAACATTTTTGTTGAGAAGTGCATGATTTTTCAACATGCCAAAAAGGAAGAAGCAAAACATCAAGTTATATCACCATTTAATACCTAATAGACCTTGGGATAGTCAAGATGGATTTTGTTTTTTAGTTTTTCCGAAGACTCAAAGAGGACATGATTCTATCTTGTTGTTGTAGATAGGTTTTCTAAAATGGCTTATTTATTGTAAGTAAAACTAGTGATGCAACTCATATTGCTAACTTTTTTCTCTCAAATTATAAGATTACATGGACTACTCCTCAGTATTGTTTTAAAGGATACAAAGTTCACAGAAAATTCCTTTTGAGAACCATAAGAAATGGGTACAAACCCTTGCCATAGTTTAGCCTATCATCCCCGATGGGGATGGACAAATGAAGTGGTGAATAGGAGCTTTTGGGAAAGATATTACAGTTTACAAAAACTAAAGCAATGGGATTTAACACTTGCTCAAGTTGAATTTTCCTATAAATGATACTCCCAATCGGGCATCGGGATGAGTCTCTGCTTTCGTATTGTTTTTGGAATGCATCCAAGAGGTGTGTATAACTGAGATATTTGAGAAAAAAGAGACAAGGAGGCAAAGGCTAAATAATTTGCGTGTTAACAAATGCGTGTTGGCAGAAGATACAAGCGATGCATGAAAACACCCAAAAGTATAAACAAAGAGCCGATACAAAAGATTGAAAGGAGTTTCAAGTAGATGATTTAGTCATGGTTTATCTAAGGAAGGTAAGGTTTCCACCAAGACTATAACAAGCTAAAAATGAAAAAGATAGGGCCATGTAGGATTTGAAGAATTTTTCCCCAATGCATATGCGATTGAGTTACCATAAGGAGTTGGGATACTGGCCCATCTTTAATGTTGCAGATTTGGCCTATACAAAGGAACAGAGGAAGAAAGAAAAGAAGAACCTACATAAGAGGAGGATCAAACTTTGAATTGGACTTGAATAGATGCCAAAGACAACAAAGAAGGAAGAGGAAGTCATCTGGAGAAAGAGCAACAAAGAAGACCAGACAAACCTACTATCAAGATCTACCAAATGGAAAGGACAACCAAAGGGAAGATGTCTGCTGGATGACAATAGCAAGAAAGCATATGTTTAATGCATATCCAGAACACCGATGGATCAATCTTTTCATCCTGAGAGTCCTATGTGACATCCGAAACCAGCTGTGAATGTGATTACGTGTTCACATGTTGTGGCTAACAAGAAGTGGGAAAAATTGCTGGTTAATATTCTCATAAGTTTTAATTGTGAGAAGCGGTTGTTTTAATGTCTTATATTAAATAGGAATAAAAGTAGCAATTTATTCTCTCATGTAGAGATTTAGCAAATAGATTAAGTCCGCAGGATAAGATAGAGTTGGTTTGAAATCTAATAAATGAGAAACCACTTTCAAATAGATGGACGCGTAAATAGGAGGAAGTGTGATATAGACAGACAGAGTAAAGGTAAAAGGAGTGTGCTAGCAGACAGTAGGAGAGATAGAGAGGAGAAGTTAATGTAAAACCTAAATCCATCAAAGGGCTCACGTATTCCAACCTTCCGTTTAATTCAAGTGTTTGTGTGTTTAATCCTCCCGTATGTGTTAATTATCATCTCTATTTCATCATGAGTTGAAAATCACATTATCGCACAACTCATTTAAAGCAGCTCACCATGGTGCGTACGTAAAGCCACAATGGGTTGTGTGTATGTCTCGAAAGAAATCACAGAACCGTGCAACCTTGAAGTTCGTGCAATCGGCCATCGCGCATCGCAACTCCAGTTACCAAGGATTTACCCCAAGGTTATTTGAAGTGCTGGCGTTAACCGTAGAGTAAAGGAGCGAGGATCGTTGATCCGGGTGAGATCAATGATGAGCGAAACCGCACCGAGCAAGATTTGACATACTCAACATTTCAATATTTATGGTTAAGCCAGGCCTCACTCGGTAAGTTATATTATTTACGATAACAAAGTTACAGTGGCAATATAAAGAGCTAATGCGATGTAACAAATCACATATTGCATAGATAAAGGTAACGAAGTGATGTTAAATCAAAATTTTGTGACGTGATATGAAGCTTGGCCGGTGCAAAATCGTAGGACGGGTGCAATATTGCGATAGGTGTAAAAGTCGCGAAATATGGGAGTGCAAGTTATAAAATTTATGGAAGTGGAGAGTTTTAAAAAGTCGCAAAGTGCTATTCTACCGTGATTGGTCACCGTTCGTGTGAACTATAAAAACAAAGTTCCACGCATTTATTTTGATATTTGCAGCGACGCCGTATCATATTGCAAAGGTATGAACAAAAATCTGTAATTCCACTCGCTTACGTTTTATAATAAAATGAATTTTTACAATGTACAAATTTATTAAGGTATAATTTTGATCCAATCATCAAATCTAATGCATCAACAATAAAATTTCATTTGTTTTTTTTGCAAAAAAATGGTGTTATTTAGTTTATGAGAAACTTATTTATTTCTCGCTAAGAAGCCAATATTAAGCTTGTTTATGCCTAATAGATCGAGTCATACAATCACACCGTATTAACAATAGTAAAAACATATAAGAAATAATTGCTTTCTATGCCCACATATAAAGATGATATTCAAAATATAAACCGATAATCAAAATTAATCAGAAGACTTCGATTGTACATATTTAAAATTGAAAAATATACCTGATATTACCGACAGTGTTCAGTAAGATAGAAGAAAATGTATTAAAGAATTTTTTTTTAATATTGCTTTTTCCGTGATGGTGTTGTTCTCTAAATTTTCTACAATGATCAGGTAACACTTTTCCAAAAGAAGGAGATGTAAGAAAACTCTATATAGAGAGACCGAATAGCCCACAAGCCTCGAAATTGGCCAGATAATTTCGTGAAACACTTTCTCCACAAACACAAAGGTAAGAAAAATCTTTGTATATCAAGAATACTGGACAGCAACAATAAATTTAACAGTGTCATTTAAGATGTGATTTCCATTTCGAGTCTCAAGGAAACTATATTCTTGATACTATTTCAAATTCATCTCAAAACCATCAATTAATTTCGTACCTACATTTCGAACATCTCAAAGCCATCAATTAAGAATTCATCAACTTACATTTTGAATTGAAAACTATCAATTATAAATTATCAAGCTGCTATCTGCAAGGACCAAACTCCGGCCATGCAAAATGTTACACAAGCAACCAAACCCTATCAATCCGAACTAAGATAAGAGAATAGTCAACAAAGTGTTATTAACCATCTTTTCGTCATGGAAGAGAAATTAATTAACTTCTAGCCTCCAACGACCCTTCGGCAGTGGCCCTAATGCATTGAAAACTTGTTTGCCTAACTCAGGTAGATTATCAAGAGGGATGTTGAAGACATAAACCAACACCCATCACTACGCAATTTCAAAACTAGTCACCCTACTATTACTACTATCTACTCAACTCAATTTGAATGAATGAATTAAGAATTGACTCGAACAAATCAATACCCTTTCCACCGGGGCCCGAAATGAGAAACGATAGGTG
The DNA here is from genome assembly GCA_034641835.2 of Pinus albicaulis. Classification (NCBI taxonomy): domain Eukaryota; kingdom Viridiplantae; phylum Streptophyta; class Pinopsida; order Pinales; family Pinaceae; genus Pinus; species Pinus albicaulis. Next base: position 1,757,899,330 of record CM076580.1, read on the forward strand.
GTTGGGAATTACAGGGTCGATTCCAAATTTTCAAATCAGAAGAGATTCTTAGACAGAGAGCGTTAGGTAGTTAGTGTTAAATGAAGAGATAGTGACTCTAATGGCATAAACATTTCAATTGTCTAACATTTGATTGGATGGTGACAAGGACACAATATCAACTCAGTTGTTTTCAAAGAAGAAAGCCTTACAACGTAATAACACATATTTAAAAAAGTAACAAGATTATTAAATCTTTTAGATTCACCCCTACCTATTAATTATTGTTAATTAAATTAAAATTTTTGAAATCTATTATAAAATATACATGCTTATGTATGACAAATATTCATAGTAAAGTGAATGTTGTTACTTCTCTATAATTAATAATAATAATTTAAAAATAAAGTCATAATTTGCTAATTTTATGATCTTTATAAATCTTGACAATGTGAGATGTATGATAAGTTGAATGTTTTGACGTCTATCAAGATTTATTAGTCATTTAATTTATATGATTTGCTAGTTTTAACTAAGTTGAAAAACAAAATGTGGCATAATTAATACTTCTAAAATAAATTTTTAACCTCTATTTATGACTACAAATAATATTCTAGAGTTAAATTCTTACCATCTAATCAAATAAAATTGTGGAAACATATTCCAAAGAATTGATAAATATTTGTAGACAAAAATGGACATTAATATAATGCTTTTCTTTAGTAGTACTAGTACAGATCCATACTACCTTTAGGATTTACTAAGTGGACTAAGAGGCATCAAACTTTTCACTCTAAAAATAGGCTTGGTATCTCAAGAGATTTTATCCGTCTCTTGTAAATCCAAAGCTAAGATGGAATAGGTTATTGAATTTAACCTTAAATAGGTTGTATTATGTTAGGATATTCCGACACACTAGAAATAGTAAAGTATAACTTGGTCTAGCGTAGAGTTAGGTAAATTTTATTTCTTTACCATGACATTTTGTAACTTATAATCTGGCTGTCACGATATGGTGTGATCCTTTGACCTGCTCATTCTCTCCCTCGGTATTACCGATACTTGATCCGTGGCTTAACACCTCATTGGTCCACATGTCTATTTTAAGAGCATGGAGGGTCATTTGTCCTGGTAACCATTTATGAGAGAAGCTTATGTAAACCTTTCTTCTTTATATTAATACCCCCAAGTGGTCATTGGCCTGTGCCGTGAATGTTTTCGAGAGTTTTAACCATGTCAAATACAGTAATAATCTATGATCCGTTGTGAGTGGTGACCTTTGGTGATTGGACTAGAACTTACCCGTAAATTTCACATATATCGTAGCTATTTTGAGGCGCATCCATTGTTGATCCAAATCCTAAGCCGACGGATCACATGTGACTGCCATTTTCTAGATCTACTATTTCTGACCACTTTTGGCCGGGAGAACTACCTCGTTGTGTTCATAGCATCTTCGTTACGTTGAGGAACCCTTTCGTTTCATGAAAAGTTGCTTCGGTTGCCCAAGTTATGTCATTTTTAGATTCAGAGCCATAAAATATATTTTTTATGCTTATATTAATCCTCCGTTTATTTTGGTTTATAAATATTCGATCTATAACTCTCTCTCTATGTATTTCTTTTTCATAGCTGTACGATTCGAAAATTAGAAACATGAAGATGAGATTTTTTCCGTACGTATGCTCTTCTCGTGTCTTTGCGATCTCGGAATAAGAAATAAAGTAAAAAAGATAGTTTCCGTAAGCAATAACCGAAAATCTAATCCTTCGCCATATGACTGTATTTTTGCACGGATTTTGTGTTTTTTTTTGCAGAAAAGTACGCAAAAAAAATTCTCCTTTCAAAAACAACATAATCTTTAATAGCTCACTGTGTAAAGTTACTTTTCATGAGAACAGAGGTCTCAAGTCTGTCTCTTTGTCAAGCTTATTTTTCTAAAAAAAAGCTTTATGTTAAATTACTTTTTCGCAAAAAAAACACCTATGTTGTCGTATTAAAAAAAGGTTTTTTTTATTTAAAAAAACACATGTAAAAGCAACAATGTAAAAGTGACTCTCACTTATTTATAAAAAGTGGGTCACATAAAGTAGTTTTTTTTAAAGCGGTTTTGCTAGGCTAATTTTGGAAAAGGGGGGGGGGGGGGTAATTTGTTTTTAAATTACATTTTCATTATCAACTTTCAACCTCTCAATGCAACTATTCGCAAGAGATCCGTTACAACCTTTTTTCAAAAAGACTTAACTTCTTCATCTCAGAAGTCGCTTTTGTGAGTCAGTTTATTTTGAATCGGGCCTAATTTTAAAAAATCTTTCCATTGAGCAATTGGTTTCACTTTTCAATCTCAAACATTTTTAAATGATGTTGGCTTCGGGATAAATCGCTTCTGCGACAAGACCGTCTCCTAGTGTCATAAGACAATCTAGTAACAAATCTAACAACTAAGTTTGTCTTTCTCTAAAATATATTTGTTTTACAAATCTAATGCGAGAAGGTGTCGATCCTACTCTGGGATCCAAATGCTTATTTGTAGTCGCAAAGAGCTACAGATCAAAATCTCTTCCGCCGCAACAAGAAATATTCGTCATAACAAGAGTTCTTTAGCTTCCAAACAATAACTTTTCCATCGCATAGTACCGTCGCAAGAAAGTGTCGCCTTTCGTCAGATCCGCAATCACAAACAAGAAAATACAACAGCACCGTATAACAAATAATTATAAAACATACCATCATAGTACCATGAACGATGAAACAAATGATCAAACGACAACTTATTGAATAAACAATCGAACCACAATTTATTGGAGAAAAACAAAACTTTATCAGTATTAATCTTAAACACATGTAATAACTCATAACCTTTAGCCTTGATGTTCTAAAGCATTCTTTTTTGAAGTCCCAAGGTGAGAGTCTCCTCACTTGACAAGTCTTTGCAATTTTCCTTCGTACATAGAGTGTATGTGATCTTTCCTCTCAAAAGCTCGGCAGAAGAAGTCTAAATCGAACAAGACTTCAACTCAATCATGGCCAAAGCTTGAACTCCATCTCTCAATCTCCAAAATCTAACCTCTTGGAGATCACTCAATGCCTCCTTTTATAGAAGATGAGGAGGTTAGGATTCACCCTTTGTAGGGATAGAATCCTCTTCAGCGGGATAAACTCCTCACATCAAGGGATTAGTTCCTTGGTTGTGGGAGGGATACATGCACCTTAATGTGCTATTACCATACTCCAAAATTCTCATCTAGAACCTTTCTAGAATTGAATTTCAAATCCTGGGCTTTTTGACTTTACTTTTCTTTGGGTTTTTTTACTTTGAGGAGGGTACAGCATTGCAAAGGGAAAATCGGGGTATTTTGTACCAGGTAAGCGTTAATATTCTTAATGTTTAAACACAGTAGGCTTCATGTTACATGCGTACCATTCTTTCTGCATGCTTCTTAGGTTTTTTTCTTGTTCTGTGGCTTGACATGAGGAGTAAAGGTTGTATGATTTCAGTAAGAGGAGGCATGTGGTGAGTGTTAATGAGCTCACATGTCAGCAGAATGCTGGCGCATGTTTAGTGTAATAATGGAAAGTGCATAGCGTCCGGTTATTCTTAGCAACATCAATTATTTCCAATGGCTATCCTACATGGTAGACTTGCTTAGAGGTAAATGGATTTATAGAATAACCACATGATAAGAAACTAAACCTACCAATGGAGATAAAGCCGCTAAATGGGAAATTAAACAAGATCAAGCATGAGGATTGATAGGTCCATTGCTCAAGATCTGATTTACATCTAAGAAATCGACTCCCTCGATGCAGCCTATGAAAAGATAAATACTATTTTTGGCATTCAAAATGAAATAAGAGCCCACTAGGTTGAAATGGGTTGCTTACTTTGACCCCAATATTTTCTCCTCATTGAAGATTTTTGTCCAAATTCAAGATCCTTAGACTTATTTTAGAAGGTTGTAAGCAAAGGAAGATGGTAGTCTTTATCTATTCCATTCTGCTAAGAATGGCCCCAAAGCACCGTACTTGTTTCCCACCTATCCTACCAGAGTAGCTTTCCTCATTTCTCAAGGAAAACTACAAGTCCCCTCTTTGATGCCTTTTGCGATTCTTTGATAAGAGAATAAGAAAAAAATCTCAGACCTTGGTCTTATTAATACTCTGGAAACCTTCTAAGAAAGCCTTAGGTAGCCCGAACAACAAACCATATCAAAATAATCCTAAGAAGCAAATATCCCAAAAAGAATGGTCCAAACTAGAAACAAGGGTCTTAAGCAATTTCAGCCGCAAACTAAAAAATAAAAATAAAAAATAAAAATTCACAACAAATTGATAAGACAAATAAAAAAAGGAGAAAACATACATACATTGCAACTTTTGTAATCATGATGGCCACGAGAGTAAAATGTTTTAAAAATATGGAAGCCTGAAGCAATGAAGTACACAACATCTATTCGATAATCAACTTCATCTTTAAGAATGGCACTTTTCTCGCTTGTGGTTGTCAAGCATCAAGATCTAGTTATGCATTGAACGTATTCTTCTCTTCTCTCATTCTCATGAGTGGCTTATTGGTTCTCAAGCCTTCTGGCCCATGCACAAAAATAAACCATGTTTTCTTTAATGATTGTAACACCAAAAATTATTAAGGCAGTGATGATCAACTTCATCATGGTGTGTCTAGAACCATTCATCTAAATAATAGTCATTTTTATGATGTATTATGTGTTCCTACCTTTGTCCTTGTCCCTTCTCATCTCTGCTTAATGGAGCAACTCATTCTGTGAAGGGAAAACAAGATAATTTCACCTCATGATGTGTTGTAATAAAGAACCTCAAAGATCCAAGACATTTTAGCTAATGATATCATTTACGATTTCACAAGTTGCATAAGCTGATAACTTTGGCCGCTATGCCTTCTCTCGCTTTTGTTGCTCATAATGATGAAGTGAGAAACTCGGCATGATGCATTTGGTCACTCAACCATTCTTCTCTTCAAACTCTATGTGTTAAAATATGGTGACATGTCTTCCTGGCGGTATCTTTTCAAGATTGTGTTTGTTCCAGACAAGATTTTGAAACATCAATGATAGTTTTGACAAACGCGGCTTCACATGCTTCAACCCCTTGTCTTGTGCATAACGATTTCATGTGGGTCCATCGTTGTTTCTTTTGTTGCAAGTACTTAACTTTCATTGATGATTTTTCCGTACACACTTGGTCATACATCTTAAAACTCAAGAGTGAATTTTTTAAATACGTTATTGTCCTTTAAGGCCTTTTGAGAAACAATCTAGACATCACATTCTTATTAAGATATGATAATGGAGGAGAATATGTCAACAAAAATTTTATCCACTTTTTCAATCGAGCATGGTATCTAATTGCAACATAATGTTCGTATACTCCACATCAAAATGGTGTAGTTATGGAAGAATCACACCTCTAAAAGAAATCGCAAATTGTATGTCAATCAAAGGAATTAGTCTTAATTTTTGGGCGAAGAAATTAACTATGAAAATTACATAGTGAATCACACGCCACTAAGGTTTTAAGGAATATAACTCCAAAACAAGCCCGAAGCCCGCCCAAATCCGTATGTAAGTCACTTTCGTATTTTTAAAGTGAAGCCGCCCATATTCCGTATGCGTTAAACATAAAGCCTTAGAAGCTAAGATGAAAATAATATTTTTATGATATTCGAAGATGTCAGTGGATATAGACTTCTTCAACTAAAATCCAAAAATTTAATCATTAGAAGATGCTTACATTTGATGAAAAATATATCGACCTACCAACTCCAGTCTTACTCTGCAGCTACCTTGGTTTATGCAGCCTAATTTGACATATGTGCCACCTCTCTCTATCTATTCTATTTTTTACAATATCTTCTAGTTTGGATGATGACAATGGAGATGACTATCCTCCTCCACCTCTTCAAGATCTTCTCGGGGCCCACAATCTAAGATGGGTCCGCTCTACTCGGGATACAACATGCTCTTACAAGTGACCATGTAGATCAACGTCGTACACGTTCTCGCTTGAAAGAGCTCTTCTTTATTACCCAAGCCCTGCAATCTTGATCCGTACACCTTTGAAGAAGCTTCGTCATCTAGATTGGGATGAAGCTATGAATGAAGAATATCGTCTTTATTGGCAAATGATACTTGGGATCTTATTCCTTCCTTCCAAAGGGAAGAAAACTTGTCGATGCAAATGGAAGTTCACAAAACAAAGTTTGGACCGTATGGGAAAAGTGGATAAACACAGTTCATCTTGTTGCTAAAGGATTTTGACAAGTAGAAGGCATTGACTACATCAAAACCTTCTCCCTGCTTCCAAAATGAATTCTATCTACCTTGTTCTTTCCCTTGTTGCCTCATTTAAATGGGAAGTCCATCGATGGATGTTAACCGCCTTCTTACATGGGGATTTGCATGAAGAAATCTACATGGAATAAACCCTTGGCTTTATCCAAAAATGACTTTAACTTTGTTTGCTTTCAGGGAAGTTTTCATGGTCTTAGACAAGCCTCGGCTTGGTATGCCAAAAAATGGGATAGCCTTCTTAGATAATGGATTTTCTAGGCATCATTCTCGATAACACTGCCTACACCAAGAAAGTGGGTAAGTCCTTCATCATCCTTGTTATTTACGTTGATGATCTTATCCTTAATGGGTAGTGATCCCAAAATATAAACCATGTGAAGTCTAGCCTCAAAAATAAGTTTGAAATGACGTACTAGGACACTTGCATTATTTCCTTGGTCTTCATATTGTAATCCAAAGAAGGTATTACCTTTTCTTAGTCCAAGTATTCCCTGCACTTTCTACACCACTTTCACATGGAAGAATGTAATCCAACCCCTTCTCCTTTCGCCTTGGATTCAATATTTCACCACTTTCACCACCCCTAAAGTTGATGCTACCTTATAACGTCAACTTGCTGGTAAACTTATGTATCTAACCCACAATTATTTGACCTTTCCTTTGTTGTTGGTCTTGTTGCTCGGTTTATGCACCAACCTCATGAAAGCTAATGGAATGTGACAAAGAATAATTCGATATATATCTGTGTGTACATTTCAATTCAAAGATTTTTATTATAGTGACATTTACATTGCTGATTAGTTTCACCGATTTTGATTGGGTCAATGGGTGACCCGACGATTGAAATTCATCACAGGTTATGTGTGTTCACTTGTTTCAAGACCCATTACATGGTCTTGTAAAAAAGTGTCATCTTCTTTTCTCACAGTAAGGCATATCGTGGGTGCGCTAGCCGCCAAGGAAGTTTATGGCTTCGTCAGATCCTCGACCGAATTTGGTCTTCATCAAGAACATCCAACTACACTTTGATGTGACACCGCAGTGCTTACCAGCCATGCAAAGATCGAGTTCAACATCGTATGAAACACATTGAGTTTGGTATACACTTCATCGAAAGCTCATTCATGATCGTGTTCTTGAAGTGTAGTATTATTCCAACCAATGATCAAGTTGCCGATATCTTTACAAAGACTCTCGTGAGAAGAGAAGTTTACCAAACTTCGATCTATGCTTGGATTGTGAAAGTTATCATTAAGGGGATAGGATCTAATGCCTCCTTCCTTCTCCCCTATCGTGTCACCTTTGTAAATCCTTCCAATCCTATCCCAAGTTGTTCTTAAGGGCGTATATTAGGATATTTCTTTTGCCATTAGAAATAGTCTCCTATTGTGTCACCTTTGTAAATCCTTCAATCATATCCCAAGTTGTTTCATGGGGATGTTAGGATATCTTATTATGGTAGTAGTTAAGTATAGCTTGGTCTAGCGTAGAGTTAGGTAAAGTGTGTTTCTTTACCATGTACATTTGTAACTTATAATCCGACCGATATGTAGCATCCGACAAGCCTTTATTCTCTCTGTATTATCGTACTTTATCCGTGGCGAACACCCGATTAGTCCATGATCTCTATTTAAAGAGCATGGAGGGTCATTTTTTCTTTGTAACCGTTTATATTATATAAATTTTCATTTCTTATATTAATAAATTTCCTGAAGTGTCGTGTTGGCCGAGGTCGTGATCATTTTCGAGGGTTTTAACCACGTCAAATACCGGTGTACCGATATGTGATCTATTTGTGAGCCAGGACTTTAGTGTTTCATCTAAGAACTTACTCCGTAAATACCAAGGGTCAATACCATGAAGTTATTTTTATTTTTTAAAGTTATTTTTTTATTATTTTTATTTTTTTATTTGATATTAGGGGTTATTTTTATTTTTAGGTTAAATATGACATTACATTACATTATAGAATATTACATAAACATATCTACCATACTTAAGCTAGTTGGAGAGTGTCTCTAGGGGCACAAATTAATTTTTTCCTATTGTATTTTTTTGTGATTAGGTTGAGCTCCAATTGAGGTCAACTCCGCGATCGGATGGAAGAATAACAATCAACCTACACAATAAGATGCTTATCACCATAATTGTGCTAAGCTTTGTCAACTTTAATGCTCGAGCAGATAATTTAAATGATAATATTTGTAAACAAAAACTCTAAGTTTGTTTTAATGTGGTATAAACAAATTATATGTTTTTGTTTTTTTGGGTTGATTTATTTAGTTTTAATTGGATATGGATTGTGAAAATTGTTATAAATTTGAAATATTAAATTTACATTATTTAAAGGCCTTGTCTACCAAGACGATAAATTCACCAAGAAATTTCTTGCTCAACTTCTTGTAAATTTAAAATATTTAAGTGTTTGAAACTTTTTATAGCGTAATGGATTCAATACCATCAACAACCCGAGGGGCACCCAAAATCCCAAGTTTGAGAGTTGTAACCCAAATTTCTCAAAATTTCTATAGGATTTTATCATAATCTTGCCGGAATTTCATTCTTTTTATGGGCTGATTTGTAGTTCTTTAGACTGTGGCTTCTTTAAATATTTTTGTGAGGGTTTTAGACATAATCATTAAAAATTATTTTAAATAATAAAAAATTATACTTTATTAAAAATTACATTCCAATTCCAATTAAAAATAAAAATGTATAACAATTATATTATTTATTCCTTGTCATAAGAAGAATACTAGGGCTTAGAGGATGCTCTAAAACTAGGTTTGTTTGTTAAAAGCTTTTTTTCTTTAGACACAGGAGTGAAAGTTTACCCTTACACACCACTAAAGGTGTAACCTGTGAGGCGGTGGTTTTCTTCAAGACTTAGGAGTGAAAACTCCCAATTTTACACACCACAAAGAGTCAATAATAGTGACGAGTCAACTTATATTTATATATATGTGCCTCCCGAGATGACTACTCTACTATTCATTTTGATAACTAAATTATAATAAATTTTACCACAATATTACAAAATAAAATAAAAATAAAAATAATAATTTTTATCTTTAAAACAAATCTAAAATAATGTTTAAAAAAAATATAATCTTGCGTCTCTCTACAAATTAAGATAACGTATTCATTGCTCGAGTTCCTTACGTACTGACCCTGCTTCACTATCTGATCGGTGAAGGCACATGAACATTCCTATTATTGAAAGTGAAAATTTAATGTTTTTTATGCAATAATGGGTGAAACAAAGGAGCCGCCGGCCGTATAAACAAAATTCTGATTGAAAGGGTAGTTTAAACTTTCTACCCTTTTAAAATATTAGGTGGGAATAGGAAGAGCATATGAAATGATGATATAAATCACTTTCCTAAAATCATATTGAATTAAAATTTAACGTCACAGTCTACGTAATTTCAAATATACGGAATTTAGAGGAAATGGATTCTGATTTTTTTTTAACAGGAAAGGGATTGTGCCTTGTTACAGTTAATGTGATGTGGAGCCCAAGCCTTCTTTTTCATGTTCTTTTCAAATACAATCAGAATTATGAAGATTAAATTGTCAGGAACCGAATTAAGAGGGTTTGCTTCAACTTACCAGATTTGCTCCGAGACGTCGGATATGGCCGACGGGAATTAGGATTACAATTATTTTGAAATAGTCAATTGGAATCGCCCCAAATTTTTAAATGTAAAATTGTCGATAATCTATGGATTTCTTCAAGGTTCAAGCGAACAATCGCAGCTCCGTACTGTTCATGCACGGGCAGAACGGGAATCGATACGATAGAACTGAAAGAATATTACAGCTTCTAAGTGGTTTGACTATGTAAGACAACTTATGAGCAGGATCCCCGCGTTGACCCCCTCCCTTGGTCAACACAAAGCACTAAACTCTTCACGGTGCAAGAGGTAGAGATGGGTATCAAGAAGTTGGGCTACCGAAAAGCAAAAGACTTAGATGAACTCCAAGCAAGAGTATCTAAAGTGGGGGCTAAAATTTTCACCTCACATCACAAAATTTTCAACATCTTACAAATAGGTTCCCACAGATTGGACAACTAGTATGGCAATACCTCTTTTCAAGAGTGGTGACGCTAATAATCCTTCCAATTATAGAACCATAATGATAAAACCCCTGTTTGCAAAGTTATTTGGAAGCATGTTGGAAAAGAAAATTAGCAAGGGTTAAGAAAGAAATAAACGCGCTAAAGGGCAAGCAGTGCTCAGACCTAAACATTCCACAAAGCTTGATCAATAAGCAACTTAAGGGCACATCACTAGTGTTGGGAAAATAAGGAAGAAGTTTTTGTTGCTTTGTTGATTTCGGTAAAGCTGACACGGTTCCTAGGACAAGCTTTGGGGCGTAATGGGAGGAACCTCCTTGGTTCCCAAGCATTTGAGAGCAAATGTACAGTTGTACGAAGAGGTGAAAGTCAAAATCGAATTTGCACTAGGTATTTTAAAGTTTTAGAAGCGATATCGGGTCAAGCAAGGTTGCCCATTGTCTCCCATCTTTTTGGTTATATATTGACAAGCTTGAAGAGGCCAAATCTGCAAGGGGGTGACTTCCGTATCCATTTGGGCAAGTTCGTTATCAAAGCTTTGTACGCAGATGACCTTATATTGATTTACACTGCTTCATTTCAAGAGCATTTACATTCCCTTGAGCATTTTTGTAAAAGGGTTGGGATGCAAGTCATCATTAGCAAACAAAAGTAGTGGTTTTCTCTAACAAAAGAAACATAACCAACATAAGTTCTATTTTGGAGGCAAAAAGATTTTGAAGAAGTTGGCAGACATAAATACCTTGGAATTGACTTCAACAGAAATTTAAGTTGGGATGGTCAGAGAAAGAAAAGAACTTTAGGGGTTGGAAAGCATTTTATGCTCTTCAAAACAGTGTAGAGAGGTACAATGTGATTGGAACCAATTCAACTCTTTTAGCTTCTAGTGATTCCTAAGATTTCATTGCCAGAACTATAACAAGACAACCAAGATGCAAAGGAAACAAATTGAGAAATTTAAACGTTTGATTACAAACAAATTCAAATTAAAAGTGCCTCCTTATGCTATTCATGAAACAAAAATGCCTCCTATTGAAGCACTGCTATGGTGCCAGTCATAAGGTATCCGAAAAATTCTGGGCAAATGGAAGAGGATAGATGGCCTAAGGTTGTGTTCAACATTTATCAGTAGAAGATGTATGACTTGATGCGGCAACAACAAATGGTTTAGTAAATGGGGTATTTGCTCGAGCACGTGTCCTACAAACAAGAAAGAGATAAAAACTTTGTTATGGATAAATTCCATAAACATACTTGGAAGAAAGAGCTAGAGAGAAAGAAGAAGTACATAGAAGAGTTTAATCACACATAACCATCAACAAAAGGCATGTATAGGGCCGATATTTCGGAGATCTAAAATTCTATTGCTCAATTAAGGACTAATTCCTCATCAACTCCACAGAAATGTACACTGAAAAGGCCAAAAAGAAATGTGGAAGAAAGAGTATGTATTTTTTGCTCCTCCCGAAAAGTGGAAACAGAAAAACATTTCATTCTAGAATGAGGCCTTCAAGGACACCGCAGAAACTACAGTATTCTGGCAAATTAATTCTGGGATAATCTATTCAGTCAAGAGTTTGTCGATAATGAGTGCTCATTGTAAACTTCATAGAAAAGGTCGTAATACAAGAGTCGTATAGGAGAAGTAACTGTCCCATAGGCTATTTTTAACTTTTGGACATTAAAATTCTTTTTCTTTCTTTCTTTCTTTCTTTAGATTTTTTGGGATATTTTCGTTAAATTTATCGAAATTGGTAGACTTTGTGAGGAAAAGGCCGACATAAATAACCTGGAGAAGCAACATAGTATTGATCAAATCATATATATATATATATATATATATATATTATTTAATGGTTGAGAGCAAGTGGTTTTTTGCATATTTCAAAATCGTAGAGGTGAGCATGTATGGTTTGGTTGGTTTCAGAGGTTAAATTGCCGGGTGAAGGCGGTGTCCCTTGTCTTGGGGTAGAGTTTGTATGCCATTATAGACTTAGCACCGAAATTGTTGGGTGGAAGTGGGTCCTCGGTTCCAAAACAAGGGTCTCATACACCAATTTGGTGTCCGGGCTTGGTCGTGACCTTGCTCTTTTGGAGCAACAACCTCCATTAATTATGCACAAATACAAATTCATATTCAAGAGTGTAACCACAAAATAAATGGCCATTCCAATTGGACATTCATATTTCATATTGCATGTGTTGTAACCATGCATTAAAGGCATTCATATTTCATATTGGCACGTTGTAACCATTCATTAAATGGCCATTCCAATTGGGCATTAATATTTTGACAATTTTTAGATTGATGGATTTTGACTTTTGTTATTGATTATCGACGAGATGAAAAACCTGCACAAATGTCTTTAAAAGCGGTTATTATGGTTTCTATTTTAAGGAAAAAAAATGCAACTTGATTTTTTTTAGGCTATGGAATCATTATCAAAATTATTTAATGGAGCAATTGGGATTATTCCCACACTCCCTTAATATTAATTAATGATATTCATGATGTCCAAATAGTTTTTTAGATAAACAAAAGTAAATTTTTTTTGCTATTGGTTTGGTGAAGATGTTCCAGATATTAATTTTTTAACCCCACTTTTCAAACAATTTTTCCATCATTAATTTAACGACATGATGAAATGATACTTTGTTAATGTGTTTAATTGTGAAAAATGAAAATTTTGAATAAAGAATTACAGAGTTGTTGCCTCAATAAATCTTTGTTGTTTTTTCTTGTTCATGTCTTTAATCATTCAAAATTATTCTCATGCAAATTGCTAGACGCAGCTACCCTTGTCTTTGTGACATTCAAATTTTAGCCGTGGAAAGAGAAATCATTATTTTTTTCTTGGAATCCCATGAAATGACTCCCTAACCCAAATGAAAATGTGCTATTTTTGCATCATAAAGACTTCCTTTCCAATCATCGTCATTATGTCCAACCAACCTAAAATCATTTGTACTATACAAAAAATGTGATATCACTTGGTTCCATTAACACACCTTAGAATTATTTTAGTTGCTTTTCAATGCGTTCTTTAGGCATCCCCATGAATCTTTCGAGACCAAACTCACTACATACATTAAATAAAGTCTAATTGCAATCACATACATTAAATCGCCAACCATATTTTTGTATACTCGTTGGATTTACATTGTTGCTACAATCTTTACTCAATTTCAAACCCTACAAGCTATTGGATAAGTAATAGCTATTATTTTTCATTTTTTTCATTTTGAACCTTTTTTAAGATGTCTAATGCATACTTTGTTTAAGAAATAGAAATGTCGTCTTCCATTTGCTTCACTTCTATGCCTAGATAATATTTTAACAATCCTAAATATGTCATTTCAAACTCATTTTTTATAACCTTCCGTTAGGCTAAACTATCATCACAACAATTTCTTCTTAACATAAATTATCAATCCTAGCCATTACTTAGACTTGATGTACACATGCACTAGAAATGCAGTGACTAAATTTAAATCGCTATTCTCTAATGCTTTGGCCTCTCCGATTCAAGATGCAGAACGATGAAAGAGGCCTCAACTTAGGGGAGAACTCGGTCGTCTTCTCAGCACGTCCTTAAGAATAGAGATTAAAGAGAGAAGTAGTTTGTGATGTGTAGAAAGAAAGAGAGGTTCTCAACTTAGGAGAACTCGATCGTCCTTCCTCAACAATTCTACTCCAACAACATTACCACCGAGACTACATAAAAATTGGAAATGTGCACCGTACAAGATAAAACAACATGTGAAGAATAACCCGTGTCAACATATATTAATGATGAAGAAAACAATGAAATATTACAAAACCAAACTTATTCTAGACCCTAGTTCTCCTCTATCATATCTATCACATCTCAGATTACATATTTCTTCCATTCCCTATATATCCAAATGAAGAGAGAGTGACTTCTTTTTATACATGAGTGCTTTAAAGAAGATAAGAAAATCATAATTAAAACTCCAATTTTCTCTCAACCAACATCCCTATAATTATAAAACATGATCCTTTCAAATCCTCACTCATCTCACAAATCTTGGATGAGATATACATTCAAATCTCCATGATCTTCTCCTTGGAATCTCCATGATATTTTTCCTTTGGAATAAGCTTGAACAATTATCCCTTGAATTCTTGAAATGGTGGAGGAAACCCTTAATAATTAAAAAAGAAGACAAAAGAGTAAAGGGATCTTTACTTGAATGGTTCACAGTGCACAATACTTGCTAAGGTTTCCTTGCAAATGGGGTAGAAAGCTGGGTGGGCTTGAATGTGGGGAAAACTCCATAAAGGCGCGCTTGAGCCGTAGGAGTTCTGGATAGGTGACCACTCGAAGTCCCGTTATCAAGAAAGCCTCGGGAAGTGATGATTGACGCTATGTGATTCATTTCATTAGTTTCAATCCCACTTCTTCACCCCTCGTGAGCATCACCCGATGCAATGAGGCCAAGTGGACTATTCAAACCTATGAGAAATTATCATTACAACTTCATCTCATGGAAATGGTCATAATTGAATAACATTCTTAATGCAGCTGAATCCCAAAAAATGATATCTAATATAATGCATCAAGAAACCTCACTTAAAAAAAGAGAGTAAAGGATTCTACCTAAATGGTTCATGAGGCACAATACTTGCTAAGGTTTTGCAATGGGTAGCAAGCTATGGGCTTGGATTGTGGGAAAACTCCGTCACGAAGCACGCTTGAGCTAGAGGAGTTCGGGATGGGTGACCACCGGTGAAGTCCCGGTTACCAAAGAAAGCCCCGAAGTGATGATTGACGCTATGTGATTAATTTCACTAGTTTCCAATCCCACTTTCTTCACTTCGTGGGTATCACCCGATGCAATGAGTGCTAAGTGGACTATTCAAACTCATGATAAACACGCTACGACTTCATCTCATGGAAATGGTCATAGTTGAATGACATTCTTAATGCAATTGAACTTCAAAACGATATTCCAACATTAATTTTCAAAAATTATGAAATGTTCATTTTTTATTTTTCAAAGTTACACCAATCATGGATGAAAAGGAAGCCGCATCTAATGTTGGAGGCTTTTTTGCATAAGCTTCTCTTTTTACCTACACATAGCACCAATCTCATTTCACTTGTAAGGTATTAGTATATGCATCCTAACTTTTGACCACAAATTCACTTAAAATCACTAGAAATTAATAATTTTTGGAAAACATATATGTGAGCCAAATGATGATAAGGTTAAGGTAGTGAAATAGAGATGGAGTGGAAGTGATTTATGGAAGGATGAATGTAAACAAAGTGAAAATGAATGACAATTCTAAAGCCCAACGTACTTTTATACCTGAATTAACTAAAAGTATTGGTATGTCCTCATGCAATTTAATCATTTGATAGCTTGATATTTTTAAAAACAAGTCTTTTTTATGTGACAACCATTCAATTCAAAATTTGAAAATCCATTTGTATGGATTATAATGTGATAGTATATAGCTTTTGGAAAACATGTTGGTTTTATGAACATATATAAATGATAAGCAACAATTTTTTTATGAAGTGAGTGAGGAAAGGAAGATTTTTTTCCAAAAATTATAACTCTAGATTTTTAAAGAATAATATGATAAAAGTTAAAACATACCTTAATCTCATCGATGAAGATGGATGAGCTTTTGAGGGCTTACTTACATGTCAAGTATATGTGAATTTAAAGGTTATTTTTGGCAAAAGCGTACACCTCGGGCATTTTCATTCATGCTTAGAAATGGCAAAGGTTGTGAATGTAATAGAATTTGTAGTTTTAGTCTTTCAACAAAATTCTGCAAAATCGCAAGATATTTCTCAGATGCACCTCACTGAGTGAATCAACAACCTTTTGTTATGGCTCAATAGATTGATATTTCAACATATGAGCAAGATATAGGTTTCTCCAGGAGAACCGACAAAAAATCATTCTCATTAATCAACTGTCCAGTTCCTGTGTTAGCGCCGAATTTACCTCAAAGCCGAAAATGAAGTAAAACTCAAGGCTACATCAAACCACGCCACCTCGTAGCTAGCCCCTACGATTGTGAGAGGGCTTCTCCGTCAACTTATGAAAATGAGCAATAGGATGCGGCAGATGACTTACAACAAGAACTGATTTTAGGCTAGCAAAGAGATAGGCGTTTGATTTTACCTTAAGCCATTGAGTAATGGGAAAACAAGCTGGGTCCGGACAAGGCCGTACCTTTTCGCAGTTCAAGCTTCGGGGCGAGGGAAAGGATGACCTTGATGCTTTAAATTGATATATGGATAGATAAGACCGAAGAGGAGCCAAGAGGCGAAAGAAGAACTTGATCCCTCCAAACACCGAAACATATAGAACCAATTGAATTCAAAGGCCAAGCACTCGTAAACAATGGATTCAACCTTATTTCCTCACTCATTCAAATTAGTTCCTAAGCATAATGAAAGGATGGCATACATTAAACATGAAGAAACTTACAGCAAACAAAGAAGAAACACCATCAAGAACAACACCACAAGGATCCCAACAAGTGCCGCAAAACCCCGATCTTTTCCTTAGCCAAAGCCAGAAAAGTATGCACAATGATATCAAAAGTATCCCAAGAGTCCAACCTCAGAATGCTTCAGAAATTACAATATATAGATCACTCTAACATCTTTCTCACCCTCTAGGGTCGAATTCTTCATGATCAGTTTCAAACTACCCTAACTATGGAACTACAATCTAGGTACTTAACAACTTATTTCTTAAAAGAGTGAAACCGATCCATTACATGATTTTTTACTCATTTGAGAGTGAATCTTTCTAGAAGAGATAAAAACAAGCCAAAGTTATGCATGCCAAAACATGAATTTACATCATAAAAAACTCAAAAATTCTATCCCCAAGCAAAACTGGTCCATACTAGGCGAAAACTCAGTCACACCGAAAATCTGTGAAAAATTCCAGTGGGTCGCTCCAGCTGCAGGGTCGCTTCATGTTCCAAAGTTGAATTTGGAGGTACTTCCCGGCATCCAAATTGGAGCTCATGATAGCCTGTTGGAAAGCTCCCGGATGTATACTTTCCAACCCAAGTGGAATTTCTGAATTTGGAGCTCATTTGACCTCAAAAACCTCATTCTCCCGCAGGGGTACCGCTGGTGCAAAAGGTGGCAGCACATGGTTTTCATGGTGTTTTGAGTCATGGACCATCCGGTTTTGATGAAATGCTGTTGACTTCAGAGATGGCATAATTAACCATGAAAATCCAAAATGTAAAAAATCTCCTCCAAGTGTCCCAAAGTGAGCGCATGAGCGCGCGACCACGAATCGTTAAACCTCGTTTTTTAACCCAAAAATTTGAAATGACAAAATTTTCTCCAATTTGCCCAAATCGAGCGCAGGTCCTCCATCATGATGTCCTGCCCAAACACGAAGCTCGCCAAATCCTAAGTGGATTAGGCCTTTTCCGCGCTGCCCAAGTGCTTTTGCGCAACCTCCTTTCATGATCTTCATTCTCACAGACATGCATGCGAGCCCAATAATGGCCTTTCATGTGACTTCCACATGTCTTTGTCTCTGATTACCTTCGCCAACAATTTTCTTCTAGATGGATGTTCACATGTGTGAGTACAAAGATTGTCACCGTGTCATGTCCCTGTGTCTCGATTCCATCGTCGGTCCTCACCGATTCGACGCAACTCATAGTATGTGAGCTCATCCTCAAGCCGTTTGTTGCGCTCGCTCCACATAGTTAATCACCCATTGAGCTCTTCTCGTAATTGATTCCTCACCATTGCCTGCCCTTGCTCCCCGGATGACTTTCGCCTTTCGAGTCAAGAATCCCGCATCAACATCAATGACCGTGAAATCTATGTCCCCGCCCGATGGGCCCTCATCATGGCGGGGCCCTTGCCCTCATTCCACTCGTACCGCACTAAAGAAGGCGAGACCCCTTCCACATCATGTGGAGATAATGCTCGCCGTGTCGATGAAGAAGGCGCACCCTTCCACCTCACGTGGAGATAACACGCGTGTCGCCGCAACAAGGCCCTCGTGGCCTCGCCGATATGTCTCGAACCAGTGAGTGCTGATAGCTCAACCTCAAGTATGTCCGGTGTGAAGCAGCCCCCCGCATCATGAATCGTCTCGAGAAGTGGTTGTGGCACTCAAAAAGTCTTTGTAGTGCGAAACTTCTAAGTGATGCCTCAGCTCGTCAACTCATGTGACACACCATGATCTTGATCAAAGCGAAATGATATATACCCCGTACGTCGCACCGGCTCGTTCTTTCTTATGTACAAACATCACCATCTTCTATGTTGCGTGTATGAACACAGAGACTATCATACGTACCCTTGTGAAGTGCATCGCAACGAATATGGTACGCGAAAGACGAGCATACCCGTTCCCTCACAACTAAAATACCGAATGATGAGCCCTTACCGCCTAATACCATCTCTCAATAACCGAATGGAAAAACTCGTCAAGTGTTTGCGTTATATCCGCTTTAATGTATGGCTCATAGTGAAATTTTCTAAATGCCGACCCTTGTCTCCATTCTCGCCCATACTTGGTATACCAACATAGCTTGAGCAATAGTCAAGGGTGACACAATGAAATCAACCTCAAAGAAGACCCCATACGGCTATCCCGTAAATGTAACAAACAGACGGCCAATTCACGATGAGGCCAAGCCCAGTAAACTATCTCACAAAACCGAAACATGACAAATACCTGAAACAATCCATAGCTAATGGACATGCTCGCAACCGCCAAAGAAGTAGGCTCCTCTCTGCGATGATTACCACATTGCACTGTGGGGACCGTGGCACATTACCTTCCGCCACCGAATCACTACTCGACCCTAGCTCATTCTCGACTTCGTCTCCACATGGCTCGACCAAGTTTTTGGCACTATGTATACCGATATGAAAGCAATGCAAACAAAGTTATGATGTGTGTTTCAACACCCAACAAATATCCCCACCGTCAAAGCACCATAAGGAAACAAACCATGATAATATCTTCCGTTTTTAAATGGATTGAAAGAGTCACAATCGCTTTAAAATGCAAGTGAAACTTTGACCAAAGGGAGCGAGCAATCAAATATTGAACAAATCTTATCGGGGGCAAGCATGGCATCATATGAATGTTTTTGTCCATGAGTAATAACAACAAAGGTGTCAAATGGGTAGTTTGAAATGGTGACATGAAAATGTTTTTAACATTAAGCAATGAGACACAAATAACACCATAGTCACCATGTGAAACTAAAGTCTTGAACATGGTATAGTAATAGCAATAGTTTCAATGGCATACTGGGCATGAGAACAATATGGTTTTGATATTATATGCAAGGTTTTAAGCATATCACCGATATAAGATAAGCAACAAACTCATAAACTACCCATATCATTTTAAACCCCGAAAACGCCTATTGCCATGACTATAAAGCGAAACTTCCATTTGAAACGTTTGAAACTATCAATGATGCCACCGCATTTAAAAAACATCAAGCAATTGCAAAAATTGCTTTTGAAGGCCGATGGGGCGATCCCAAAACAAGACCGGGCGCTCAAAACGAATTCTTCGAACCCTCCGTTGATGCGTGGGTCGCCCGGCCTGTGGCTCAATTGTAAGTTCACACTGCGAACAACTCCAAGTGGGTCGTTCGCCTGTGTGTCGTCTTTCCCTCTTGCCACATAGTGCATTTTTCGGGAAGCTTTTCGAGGCCTTCCCGTGTCCAAATCTAGTTGTGATAGCTCGCTGGAAAGCTATTGGAGTCTACTTTCCAACAAAAAGTGGAATTATGCAATTTGGATTCCATTTACCCTATCAAAAACCAAATCTCCCAACACTAGTCAAAATGAGTAGAATGAGGTCGCCTGGTGCGCAGCACCGTTGGCACTAACCTTTGAAGGTCTTCCTCAACTCCAAATTGAGCCTGGTGATAGCTCATTGGAAAGGTATTTCTGTCTAGTTATCCTTTGACTCATCAAGAAAGTCATTTAGCCAACCATGCTAGGAGAAAATTTGATTTTCCCAAGGTCACCGTAGAGGTGCATTCAATTCTCCCGAGGCAACGATATTTTGACATTTTCAAAACCATGATACTCCGTGGTAAAAAGTGAAGGTGCTTCTTCCTTGGGATGTGGTTGAAACCTCTCAGTTTCCCAAAATTCATCGTTTATTGCTTCCGAAACCTCTTTGAGTGAAACTTATCCCCGATGTGAAACAAGGAATTTTGTCGAAATGAAGCGAAATGAAGGGGGATAGGGGGCTTCTAAATTCTTGGGGAAATTTTTGGAAGTAGGGAGGATGTTAGGGAAGTAGGGGAAAGTGAACTCACAGAGATTGAGTGAGGTGGAAGGAGTCCAAAAGGGCAAACACAGCCTAGCCTAGGAAATTGCCAAGTTTTGGCTAGAAACTAGGTTTGTGTAAAAACAGAATTTGGGGGATCTCAATGATGGGAAGAAGTTTAATTAGGTGAATTAATGATAGGGAAGGTGTATGAATATCAGGATACAAGTTTTTCAAGGATTTGACCATCCAAGAGAAATTACCTCCAAACCCAGAGAGGGAAATGGACCTTACCAAGGCAATAAATCACATGAACGAGGTGTAAAATGACCCAACGGAACTTGAAATGATGACAAAACCCTCTGAATGATGGCACACTCAGCTGAATGGTGACATGGATCGACATTTGGACAAATTTTAAAGAGTAAAAAATCAACCCTGTATCTAATGCCTAGTGATCAAATTTGCTTTGAAGACTCAAGCGTTGAAATGAAAAAATTTGACCTCGACACTTTAAAATGACTTTGAAAGAGCATGTTTGGATCACCCATGAAGGCTGCAAATATTGACTTCTAACATTGGCTCCAATGGGGATGGTAGCCTAGCCCGTGGAGGTGCCAAGAACCGTAGAACTTGGGAGAGCAGACAAATACTCTCCATCCATCACATGGAATCCGTTTATTTGAACTTATTAACACAAACCTTTGACACATTTATTGAATGAAAACTTGACTGAAAAACTTGACTCCAAACCGACTCGATGGCAAACTGAAATAATCTTGAAAAATCGATCAACAGACCAAACACAAAATGACTCATGACCGACTTAAAACAAGACTTTACAAAAGCTTTTGAAAAATATGGAAGAAATTATCAAGATTTGAAATCATGATGACAACCACTCCGTATACTAATGAAATATGTACAATCATGTATAATTGCTTTCCAATGTAACCAATCCGAAACAGAGTGACAGACCAAATTTCATTCTCGAGCAAAGTGACCGATGAACCCGTAGGGTAACTCAAAATAACCACCGAAACCAAAGCCATGACAACAAACCGTGCAACATTTATCCTTTCTAATGTTTAAGAATGCTGAAGGGATCTTGAAAATCCCTACACTGCCATTCCGGAGATCCAAACAAGAAAATACTAGTATCCACTTCATTCCGATCTCGAAAGGACAATTGATTTTTGAGGGATAGAAATGCACAAATTCAAGTATCCGAGTGTTAGCTGTAGGTTCCTTGACCATGAGCACTCGCATATACTCTTCAATTTCATGATATAGGTCAGGCTCTTAAACAAAACAATTCTGAAGGTTATTAAACATGACAGCTTTATCATCTTGTGAAGGAAAATTGATCCGTTTGCCGATCTACATAACCGATTACAAGACGTTCATCTTTTCAACAGAGGAAGAAGTTTCACCAACACTTTCCCGATTATGTGTGCACTCGCAACCGCTATAGTCATCGTAACAAAACCTTTCAAAAGTCGATCTATCTCATCTTCAGACAAAGGTGACAATGCTTTTTGTTTTTCTTCGCTAAACAAGAATTATCTTCATATGACGGTGGCATTCAAACCATCATTCATTACCGAGTTATTGAAAGGAGACGATTTATCATTTGCACAAAGATCTCATTCCGATTTTCACGACCGACCGGATTGCCTTTTCCATGAAGGTCGTGCTCTAATGATGAGCCGATGTGATGATCGTAGAACATTTGGATCCATTATCGTGTCTTCGCATCCCGTATGATTTCAGCAGAGTTCTCTTGATGGCTTTAGCACAAGATATGCTTGGTCATCCCGATCCGAATCAATCAACTGTGAAATGTCGACATTATCACAACTGTAATTAGTACCGGATTTACTTGCACATCATTGCCTTTCCGTGCGTATCCTAATGACATTCTCCCCTTTCATCATTTTCTAACATAATATCAACCGCCGCAGTTCTTAGGCATCTTGATGGTATCCTTTAGGTTCTCTTCATTCGTCAAATGGATTCTCGCATGTGGCCTCCATGATTTCATCACTCATGAAATTATCATCTTCACAATATTTCTCATGCTTTCAATAAAAGAAAAGCATGTTTGCAACAAACTTATGAACTAAATTAACGATGGATACATGTTCGATATCTTTCAATGAACAAGGCATGAAAAATCCTTCAACCAGAAATACAAAGCAATGGGCAAATTTTCATACCAAGATTGGGCTTTCACCTTCCGCAGTGGTCAGAATATCTTCATCAACACCCTTTCAGAAAATCCACCCTCAACTTGCGAATATGTGCATGAACCGACTAAATGTAAAGCAAGATCTTTTCTACCATCATTGTTAAACGAGGCGCATTCCTCGACCAATCCACCTTGGGCATCTTTATTCGGAAAACTCGGGATGTGATTCCGCTCATGGGAGCGTATCTTTAGATTCGTCCATCTTGAAAATCTCAAGGCCCATCGATCTCCCCCGCAAAGGAAGTCACCATGAAGCATCGATTTCGGATTTGTTCAAGGAATGAAGTCACCAGTGAATGATTTCAGTTTGCGATGTCCGACCGTTGTTCACCATCAACGATCAGATCTGAACTCGATACATGACCGGGGCAATTTCACAAGTTAAATGCCATGCTTACAAGTTAAAACCGGAGATCGATCAAGCAATGTTTATCTTACTACCGATGGCAGCAACAACGTTCGAAGGCTACACCAAGGTGATCAGACTCCGTCTATAACAAGAAAACGTTGAGTTTCTCTCAAAGATATCGCCATCATGTTAGCGCTCGAATTTACCTCGTGCTGAAATGAAGTAAACTCAAGGCTACATCAAACCACGTCAAACCCTCGTAGCTAGCCCTACGAGGACAAAGAGAGGCTTCTCTCCGTCAATCTCGAGAAATGAGCACAGATGCGAGATGGACTTACAATAAGAATCGATTTTAGGCTAGTAAAGAGATAGGTATGTTTGATTTTTGATTTTTGGGTTTTCGCCGGAGTAATGGGAAAACAAGTTTTGGGTCCTAGGGATAAGGTCGTACCTTGCGTAGTTCAAGTCAGTTTGTAGGTGATGACCTTGATGCTTTAAATTGGATATATGGATAGATAAGACCGAAGAGGAGCCGAAGAGGTAAAAGGAAGAACTGGGATCCCTTCTCCAAAATGGAACAAACATATAGAACTAACCGAATTCAAAGGCCAAGAACAAACAATGGATTCAACTCTATTTCACTCATTCAAATTAGTTCGAAGCATAATGAAAGGATGGCATACATTAAACATGAAGAAAATTACAGTAAACAAAGAAGAAACACCATCAAGAATGTAATTACCACAAGGATCCCAACAAGTTTAAAAACCTCGATCTTTCCTTAGCCAAAATATGAAAAGTATGTGGCAACATATCAAAAGTATCCCAAGAGTCCAACCCGTAGAATGCCTCAAGAAATTACAATATATAGATCACTCTAACATCTTTCCCCACCCTCTAGGGGTCGAATTCTCTTTCAGGGACTGCCTAAACCACCCTAATCATGGAACTACAATTCAGGCGCCTAACAACTTGCCCTAAAAAGAGTGGAAACCGATCCATTACATGATTTTTTACTCATTTGAGAGTGAATTTAGAAGAGATAAAAAAACAAGCCAAAGTTACATGCCAAACATGAATTTACATCATAAAACCCAAAAATTCCCATTCCCCAAGCAAAACTGGTCCATACTAGGCGAAAAACTGAAATGTTGTACCGAAAATCTGTGAAAATTCCGGTGGGTCGCCTTCTCCAGCCGTGGGTCGCCATGTTCCGGTGCTTGAATTTGAGGCATTCTCTCCTGGCATCCAAATTGAGCTCATGATAGCTCTGTTGGAAAGCCCCGGATGTCTACTTTCCTAACCCAAGTAGAATTTCTCTGAATTTGGAGCTCATTTGACCCTCCAAAACCTCATATTCTCCCAGAGGTACTCTTCTTCGCTGGTAAAAGGCAAGTAAGGTGGTTTTCATGGTGTTTTTGAGTCAGCCGACCATCCAGATTTTGATGAAAATGCTAAGTTGACTTCTTCAGAGGATGCATAATTAACCATGAAAAATCCAAAAATGTAAAAATCTCTCCAGCAAGTGTCCCAAAAAAAGTGAGTGCATGAGCGCGTCGACCCACGTAATCGCAAACCCGTTTTTTAACCCAAAATTTGAAAATGACAAATTCTTCTCCGAATTTGCCCAAATTCGAGCCATGAGGTCCTCCATCATGTGTCCCCGCCCAAATAATGAAGCTCGGCCAAAATCCTATGATTAGGCCTTTTTCCGCTGCCTAAGTGCTTTGCGCAATTCTCCTTTCATGATCTTCATTCTCGCTTGCAGACATGCATGCGAGCTCAATAATGGCTTTCATGTATTTCCACATGTCTTTGTCTCGATTGGCCGCCAACAATTTCTTCCGTATGGATGTTCACATGTGTGAGCACAAAGATTCCTCGTCGATCGAACCGGTCTCTTCGATTCCACCTGCCGGGTCTCCGACGATTCGACACAACTCATAGTATGTGAGCTCATCCTCAAGCCGCGATACACGTTCACATGTTTAATCACCCATTGAGCCTTCGCAATTGGATCTCTCACTAGTCATTCTCGGCCCTTTGCTCCCGGATGACTTCTACTGAATGGGTGAACTTCCGCATCAACATCAATGATCGTAAATCTATGTCCCGCCCTCCCCGATGGCCCTCATCATGCATGGGCCTCTTGCCCTCGTCTCGTACCCCGTACTCCGCACTAAAAGAAGGCGAGACCCCTTCCACCTCACGTGGAGATAATATCAGCCAGAAACACAAATAAGGCCCTGTGGGTCACGATATGGGTTCGAACCGAAAGGAGTGTTGATATGTTCAAATTTCTAAGTATGTTCTATTGTGTGTGAAGGTTTCCTATGATCATGAAATGTCTCGAGAAGCGTTGTGGTACTCGAAAAGTCTCTAGAAATGAAATCTCCCAAGTGATGCTCCGTCGCTAACCGATGTGACACCATGATCTTGATCAAAGTGAAATGATATATACCCGTATCGCTGCACCGGGCCTGCTCTTCGTACAACATCACCATCCTCTTCTAGTTATGGTATGTAGTCATCAAGATTCATCATACGTACCTTTGTGGAAGTGCATCAAAGCAACGAATATGGTACGCGAAAAGACGAGCATACCGCTCACAATTAAAATACCGAATGATGAGCCTTATCAAAGGTGCATACTGTATTCCCCAAGAATCCGAATGGAAAAACTCGCTCAAGTAAGCCATATCCAGCTTTTAATGTATGGCTCATATGAAATTTTCATCGCCGACTCCTTGTTCCAATTTCTCGCCCCCACAAGCTTCATACCAACACAATAGCTGCGCACACAATGAAATCAACCTCAAGAAGACTTACACGGCTATCCCGTAATGTAGAACAAACAAGACCAAGCAACGTACGATGAGGCCGGGTTTGTGCAACTATCTCACAAAATCAAACATGACAAATATCGGAAACAATCCATAGCTAATGGACATGCTCGCAACCGAGCTAAAGAAGTAGGCTCCTCTCCGCGATGATTACCACTTCGTGATCTTCGTGGGACCCCGTGGCACATTACCTTCAAATACCGAATCACTACCCGACCCTAGCTCATATTCCTCGACTGGCTCGACATGGCCTCCGACCAAGCTGGGCACTATGAGCACCGACATGAAAGCAAGGTAAATGTGCTATGGCGTGTGTTTCAACACCCAACAAATATCCCCCACCGTCAAAGCACCATAAGGAAACAAACCATGATAATATCTCTCGTTTTAAATGGATTGGAAAAGAGTCACACCGTTTTAAATGCAAGTGAAACTTTGACCAAAGGGAGCTAGCAACTTTCAAAATATTGAACAAATCTTATCAAAGGGAGCATGGCATCATATGAATGTTTTTGTCCATGAGTAATAACAACAAAGGTGTCAAATGGGCAAATTTTTGAAACGTAGTGCTATGAAAATGTTTTTAACATTGGGCAAAAGGGAGACACACACCATAGTCACCATGGAACGAAAGTCTGAATACTGGTGGCAGTAATAGCAATAGTTTTAATGGCATAATGGGTATGAGAACAATATGGTTTTGATATTATATGCAAGGTCAAGACATATCATCGATATAAGATACAAACAAACCCATGCAACCACCCATATCATTTCCAAACTCAAAACGCTATTGCCATGACTATGGGGTTTAAATCCTCCATTTGAAACGTTTGAAACCATCAATGATGCCACCAAATAAGAGATTTAAAAACATCAAGCAATTGCAAAAACCTGCTTGCTGGCGGGGCGATCCCAAACAAGACCGGGCGCTCAAAACGAATTTTCGAACCTCCGTGATGTGGGTCGTCTGGCCTGTGGGGTCACCACCTTGTAAGTTCACATCATGAAATAACCTGGGCGGGGTCGGCTCCGCCTGTGGGTCGTTCTTCCCTCTTCGCTAATATTAGCATTTTTCTTTTAGTTTTCGAGGCTCCTCTCCTGTCCAACCGATGTGTAGATAGCCTCGTTGAAAGATATTGATATACTTTCCAACACAAGTGGAATTATGCAATTTGATTCCATTTACCCTATTAAAAACCAAATCTCCCAACACTAGTCAAAATGAGTAGAATGAGGTCGGCCACAGCAAGAGGCTATCACATACTAACTTTTTGAAGGTCTTCTCAACTCCAAATTGAGCTCATGATAGCTCATTGGAAAGGTATTTCGTCTAGTTATCCTTTGACTCATCAAGAAAGTCATTTAGCCAAATCCATGCTAGGAAAATTTGATTTTCCTGTCACTTTAGAGGTGCATTCAATTTTTATAACCGTATTTTTGACATTTCTATAAAACCATGATACCCGTGTAAAAAGTAAGGAGGTTTTTCTTCCCTGGGATTAAAGGACAAAATCTCTTTACATTCCAAAATTCATCGCTATTGCTCTGAAACTCTTTTGAGCAACTTATCCCGATGTGTGAAATAATGAATTTTGGTTTAAATGAAGCGAAATGAAGGGGATAGGGGGCTTCTAAATTCTTGTGAAATTTTTGGAAGTAGGGAGGGATTTTAGGAAGTAGGGGAAAGTAGAATCATAGAGATTGAGTGAGGGGAAAGAGTCTAAAAGGGCAAAAACACAAAGCCTAGCCTAGGAAATTGCCAAGTTTTGGCTAGAAACTAGGGTTTGTGCAAAAATGAGGAATTTGGGGGATCTCATTGATGGGAAGTGTTTAATTAGGTGAATTAATGATAAAGGTGTATGAACATCGTGATACAAGTTTTTCGTTGATGATTTGACCATCCAAGAGAAATTACCTCCAAAACCCCAGAGAGGGAAATGACCTTACCAAGGCACAACCGAAGCATGAACGAGAAAATGACCCAACGAACTTCGAAATGATGATGAAAAACCCTTCCGAATGATGGCACACCTGTACCCTAATGGTGACATGGACCTAAATTTGGAGAAAATTTGAAAAGAGGAAAACCAGAATCCCTAGACCTAATGCCTATGATCAATTCTGTTTAACACTCATGAAATGAAAATTTGACCTTGACACTTTAAAATGACTTCAAAGAGCATGTTTGATCACCGGGAGGAAGGTCGCAAAGACCGACTCTAACACCTCGAGCTGGTGATTTTTAGCGACCAAATCGACATTCTTGAAGATCCCCATCCTCTTAATGAGCGTCGAGAACATAAAAATGTTGGGTGATAAAATATAATGAATTCGATACCATCGAGATCTTCCGTGAATAATTTCAAATAATGGATTAAATCACGTAACCATCGCTAGATTTTTTTGTGATGATAAGCTTAAATTCAATCTCCCAAAGTCATTGAAAAACTAATCGTGTGTGGGCTTTCAACCGTCAAAAACTCGCTTGAGAAGGAGTCAAGATAAGATGTTCATCTAGCTAGAATTCATCTCGAGAAGGGCCAACAAATTATTTGATCGCTTAGAGAATTGTAGTTCTTTTGCCATGTTTCCATTTCCATCCTTT
The DNA here is from genome assembly GCA_034641835.2 of Pinus albicaulis. Classification (NCBI taxonomy): domain Eukaryota; kingdom Viridiplantae; phylum Streptophyta; class Pinopsida; order Pinales; family Pinaceae; genus Pinus; species Pinus albicaulis. The sequence goes on from CM076580.1 coordinate 1,757,928,051, forward strand.
TCCACTTGATCCTTGCCATTTTATTATCCATCCACCACATCGATAACCCAAAGTCATCGTGATGAGTCCCCGTGACAATAATCTTTTGGAAGCATTCTTATCCAAAGGAAACAAAGGCTTGCTATTTGAATTTCCATTTTTTAACAATACCAGAGATTTCCTAATAACTTCTCTTACAATCTCCTTCGTGTGCCTTGATGCCAAGGTGTTGGCTAGGTCGTGACCAACTAAAAGAATGTTCAAAGATTCCCAAGGTGAATTTTACTCGACCTCTTCGAACCGCATCATTTATTCTTTCCATTGAGATCAAACCACTTTGACTTGCGAAGTTAGATTGTCAATCAAACCGTGAAAATTGTAGGGAACCATCACCATGTCAAAAATAAATAAAACAAATGCAAACTCTATATTCATTAAACAAACAAAGTTACACACATACATGAGGAATTGTTTCAAGACAGTAGGCTATCTTGGATGCACAATAAGTTGGTTGATGGAATATCTCAACCTCACACCAAACAAGGAAACTAGAATTATTTAACTCCTATTGAATAGGAACAAAAGACCCATAAGCATGTAGAGTCAACAATTGAACAAGTAGGAATTACACATTTCAACACACCCCCTTAATGACTACTTGTCTTGGATATCACTTCGAAAAATATACCGTGGTTAAACATTACAAAAAGGATATGTCGACGCTCATATAAAGGAGCAAGTATCCACTGCACGTGCGGGCACTAACCGCTACAACTACTAGTCTCGTAGGATGTCCTTCACATACATGGTTCCGTCAACCATTATCACCGCATACATGTACCGTATCTGCCGCATCCTCCAATGTGGGCTTTGTTTCCGATGACCCATAACCATGCTCTTCTTCATTCTGGTTTTATCGAATGACCCCGTAACCATGCTCTTCACTGCCACAACATCGATACGGTGACCGTTCTCCACTCCGCTTCACTATTATAAGTGGTTTCTAGCTGACCACAAATCGACACCGCAAAATGGCTTTGGCTAACCACGAACTCCGTAGTTACAAAGTGGTTTTTGAGATTACCACAAACTTTTACGGGGATACACATGCCTTTACAAGGTTTACATACTCCAACTCTTGAACTTATCGTACATACAATGATCACTCCAAACCATCCTAGACTTGTTTACCATTCAATCGTGTGACCTAATAGTACAACATGCTATCGTGTCTATTCCAAGAAACTCACACAAAACAAACTTTCACTTTCGTTGTCCATCATCCTTTAAATGTTGCCGCTGCTCCTTCATATTTTGAAATTTTCATATCTTAGGCATCTTTTTTGTCTTTGTCAATTAAAAAAATTTAACCCATCTTTAACTCCGTCATTTGTTAGAGTAGTCAATTCTAACAAAATAACTTCATATTGAGGTGACTAATCTCAATATGTATATTAATTTTAGTTCCAAAATATTTCCATCATGACATATTTCTTTAGACAAACATACAAAAAAAATCATGCTTTCAACTAACTACAAAGACACATTAAGTTTGCATATCATATATCAATTCCCAAAAGCACATCATGTGCTCTTGCTTCTAACATTTCTACATACTGCCCCGAACACCCATTGTAATCGGGCAGTGCCTTCGTCACTTGAATCCGATTTTGATGACCGGAAAAATTCTTTCCGAGTACCCATCCTCGGGATAAGAATCCAACATCGCCTAACATCGATTCTCGAGCTATCATCCATATAGGTAAGGAAACAAAAACATATGTTCAGGCGAATAGTATCTTCTTCTCATACCTCATCAAAGTTTCCACAAGCTCCAACAGGGCGGGGGCCATACATCTCAACACTAGGTCGAATTCGGTGCCCATGACCAAATAAAATTTGAAGACGCCTAACGTAGTCGTACGTTCACTATCTCATTAAAATCATGATGTCCCAAAACTATAGGCACACTCATGTCATAACATATCGACGTATCTTCTCGAACGTGAATTTTTTCACCCACTCAAATGGAAGGGGAAGAGGAGGATTAGTACCCTATCAATGTACTCTCTACTTTGGAAGGAGAATTCAAAGGAAATATGTTTTAATGATTCTAAAAGGTTCTCACCGTGATCACAATTTTGTTGCCAACAGTGGCCATCTCTATTGTTGTGAGCATGCTGCCACCGCCATTGCCCAAGTCTCCTACCGATTCATGGTCCGGGGCGGAAAATGGCATTAGTCTCATTAAAGTTGAAGATTGAACCAGATCCGCACAATCCGCATCATACCCAAGATACGCGAAACCGTGCCTCCGGTCTCGACGTGCTCACTCCTCCCATCGCATAAATCATAGATGTTAGTAATTACCTTCAAAGCAACTTATCGGCCAAATAACGCTTAAAAGAAACAATATTCACAAACCACGATGCACTTTGATCCAAGCAAAGTGATCCACACACACATATCCAAATCGCTCATGGTCTTACGCAACACTCCGACTCCGTACCTTCGCCTGCAGATCCTCCAAACCGATCCTTCTTCTCGGCCTCCAAACACTTAACGAACAATGACCGCGCGTTCAAAGTGAATGACAAATAAATAGAAAAAAGGAGTAAATTTCTCTTATTTCCTATTTCCCTCAGCCTACTCGTGGCCTAGTCCGTGCCCGTATGGCTCCGATACCAAAATAAATAAAACAAATGCAAACTCTATTTATTAAACAAACAGTTACATATATACATGAAATTGTTTCAAGATAGGTAGGCTATCTCTGACGCACAAGTTGGTTGAGGGAATACTTCAACTCACACCAAACAAGGAAACTAGATTTAGTTAACTCCTATTGAATAGGAACAAAACTTATACATAGAGAGTCACACTGAACAAGTAGGAATTACACATTTCAACAAATAATGTCACATCGACATCATCACGTAACGACAAATATAATTAGCACTGTTGGGGTTAGTTATTGGTTTATTGCCTTGCCAATATGAAATAAAAGCCCTTGAAGCCAAGTTGCTTCTTTAGAACATGAGAAATGAGAAAAAGGTTAGCGTGCATCTTCACTCCAACCCAACCGGAATAGGAAATCATAATCGTGAGACCCCTTTCGCAATGGCATCAAGATAGGGGGACATATGAATTTTTTTTTTAATCCTTCATAACTGGGATAAATGTTGTTATTCTCATGGATAAATTATAGGTTGTTCCATCATTACCCACAGTGCTTAGCACAAGCTGCAATATTTGACTGTCTAACCACATAAGGAATCCCTTTTATAATTGGCAGGAGTGCTTCCTGCTGCATCTTCAAGATAATCAGCCATGGACTCGACAACGTCGTATCCTCTCTATAGCTCTCATAGCATCCCCATCGGGGATCTCCGCAAAAATAAACACATGGAGTGAATTCTTATCAATGCTAGTAGCTCTAACTTCCGCAGGCCAGAGAGTAACCCTAATTATTCTAACCAACTCAGATTCTTGTAGCTCCAAGCCCAACATTGTGAGGGAAGATGGTAGTCCATAGACATTGTCATGGGCTATGCATAACATCAATTCCATAAATTATAGGTATCCCAAGATGTGGTAGGCTTTTGGATCATGTCCAACTGTGGTTAATCCATGTAGCTAGAGATGTTCAGTCTGGTGGACGCTCCTCCTTCGCTAAGCACACCCCAATGTAGTAATTTTTTTTAACATCTTTAGTGGCGTTAAATCTTTCAATTTGAGTCATCTGCTGACCTCTCAAACAGAGTCATGCGTGCCAATAAGTCCTCCACACGAGCATTGATGGATTGAGATGGGATCTCATATTTAACATACTCAACGAATTTCGACACATTTGGCAAAAAAGCACAACAAAATACCATGAAACACAATCTCGAGCTCATTTGTTCGCCATCAACGAAGATGATCTCTCCAGCTTGGGGTCAGAGGAATGGTTAAAAAGAAAATGCGAGATTTTTTTTTTCATATATATATATATATATATATATATATATATATATATATATAATTATTGCATATAGCTAATTTGTTTATTTCAAAAGAAATTAAAAGAAAATCTAAACATTAGGAGACATTATTTTTTTTAGAGATTGCATACTTAATAAAAAAACTAAAAACAAACTAAAAATACTGTGTTTTTATTTTTCTTTTTCCTATCTTAACGCTCTTAATTAAATATTAAAAATCACTACGTGTAATAAACCTAACAAACATGCACACAATGTGTTAATAAAAATATATTCATTGTTAATCACAGCACATGAAAAATCGAAATGGTACAAAAAAAAATGGACTTACATGTTGTATCCTAATTTTTAACTAACAAACAAAAATGACCGATCTAACCTTTATACTCGTTGAACCATTCCTCAATAAGATTTTCGTAGGTGTGATTTTCTTTCCTTTAGATCATGCTGCCACTCCTTGTTGTCATCCTCAATCTCTTGCTTTTGTAATTATTTTTCATCAAATGTACATGATTTTTTTATATAGATTCATTCTCTTTGGAGTATAGTTGTTTTCCGCAACTATCAAGATCTTCTTTTCATAGGAAGAGGAGACCTATACTCGCTAGGATATGAGTGAGTTGTTCAAACTTATACTCATCATAATCATTTTTTTAAAACACTAATAATCACTCTATTGCATAAATCACCTTCTTTGCACAAAATCAAATTGAAAAAATTAAAACACGCTTAAAATTGAACTACACTCTGCAGAAAGTAACCTATACCTCAATCCATCGTTTCCTCGGAAAATACGCCAAAATGTTGGGCGAAGCTATCGTTGTCAAATAATTTCCTAACATAAATTACTATTCCAGGTTTCGTAGAGTTACGAAGGAACATGCACTCAAAATGCAGGATTGAAGTTAAATAGCTCTGTCTAATGCTTTTGGTTTCGATTCAAGATGCAAAGAATGAAGGAAGAGGCTCCTAACTTAGGAGAACATGGTCGATTTCAGATTACTACCCTTAAGAATAGAGACTAAAGTGCTGGTGTATTTTGTGGCCGTGTAGAGAACGAGAGAAGATAATTCCTAACTTAGGAGAACTCGATTGTCATTCCTCAACAATTACACCGCAACAACATTAACACCAAGACTGGCATTTTTAAAACCGGAAATGTGTACCTGTATAAGATAAAAACAGGAAGAATAACCCTCTCAGATATATTAATGATGAAGAAAAAAATAACAAGTATTACAAAACCAAAACTTTATTCTCTAGACTCTAATTCTCCTCTTCTATCATATCTATCATATCTCCATCATATATTTCTTCCATTCCCTATATATTCAAATGAAGAGAGAGTATCCCTTTTATACATGAGTGCTTTGAAAACAAGATAAGCAACTCATAATTACAAATCCACTTTTTCTTCAACCAATATCCCTATAATTACAAAATATGATCCCTTCAAATCCTCACCATCTCTCACAAATCTTGGATGAGATATGTTATCCAAATCTCCATGATCTTTCTCCCTTGGAATAAGCTTGAAAATTATCCCTACACTTGAAACGGGGTAGGAAATATTTGAGAAGATTTTTAACAATCCTTCCAAATAATCCTACACATTACAAAGCTCATCCACATTTGAGATATTAGTGAAATGTCAATTTTCCAATAATTAATCATAAATTCTCTTATAATAATAAAAATAAATAAATTGGAAAATAGTGAGGTGAAACCATAAAAATGGTATGATGAAAAATGGAGAATGGCGAGGACAAAGGATAAAAATGCTACAATTACGGTGGCCCAATAACCTCTTTGAAATCATCAAAGATAAGATCATCATTCCCTTTGAAATTTATATCATCTACATATAAAACTACAAGTAAAAAGGTTCCCACTACTTTGACGTAAGGGTAGGCTCACCATATTACTTTTTCTAAAATCATTTTCCAACAAATACGAATCTATTTCATTATATTAAGGCAAAGGTAGTGCTTACCAACCCATAAAAAATATTTTTAGTATATACACTTTATTCTCTATAACTAGGTGGATGCTCCACATACTATTCCTCTTTCAATACCCATTCAAGAAGGTTGATTTCTGTTCATCTCATATACATTCCACTTATGCTTTGTGTCAAGTTAGTTACTAAGATTGTCCTTACTATTTCATTCTTGTGGTCAAAAGTGTTTTAGCATAATATCTTTCAAGGTTGTTGTTTTTATCCATTAACAACTAGCCTTGCTTTATGTCTTTCTATCCTTCCTTATGCATTTCTTTTATTCTTAGACCCACTTTCCACACCTATGGCTTATTTTCCTTGTGGGACATTAACTAATTCCCATGTATCATTATTTTCATTACATCTATTTCTCATCTATTTATACTACCCATTTTCTCTCAATTGCATCTTCAAAATTAATTAGATCATCTACATGAGAAAATAAAGCAAACAAATAATCTATCAATGTCAGCTTTCACCTTCATTTGGCTCATAAAGCTCTCAACCTTCTAATTTTTTTCTCTCAAGCTTGCTAAAGTTTCATTTTGTGTCATCGAAGTTGAACTTGTAGAATGTGGAGTTGTTGTTCGGATTGTATGGTACCTCCGTTGTTTATGATCTTCTTCGTTGTCCACTTGGAGGAGTATTTTCTTGAATACGCCATGCTATCCTATTGCTTGTTGAACATGTCACTTGAGGACTACTTTGTTGAACTTGAATAGGTGTGGAGGAGTCACCTTCGAAGAAGTACCGCTGTTATTGGTTCATATTTATATTCTCATGATAAACTTGTTGCTACATTTATTGTTTTTTTTTTCCAAACCTCCATCCCATGCTTCCTCTTATGAATTGTACATTTATGCTAATTCGACCTTTTTGCTTATTAGATTTTATAGTTTATGTTTTGGATTCATCATTATAAATAACAAATATGCAATTCTCCTTCCATTCAATGTGGGACATATGTTGCTGTCACACATCCAAGCACTTCCCATGTGAGTAACGTTGTTCTTTCTTCCTACTCCATGCTTTTCCGTAATCATGTTCGACATGGATGGACATCTATTTATAATATAAACTTGCACATACATGATTTCAACTAAATATTCATTTTTGAAAATGTTTTTGTTTTAACATACCCTTTCCATTGCCCTAATTAATTTATTTTTCCTTTAAATTGTTAAAATTTCATAACAAGAAACAAAGGAATTACATCTAGAAACAAAATCTAGAAAATGGCACCCATAAATGGTTACCATGTGAGGATTTTGATTTAATTATCCTTAATTAAATTAAAAGTAAATTGTAATATTTTCTCATAAATAAATTTGCAATAGTTAACAAGTGTGACAAAATTAATAGCTCAAGAATTTCAAGTCGATGGTCAAAGCATAGGCATGTAGAGGATTCTATTATTATCGTGGTCTAGTTGGCAAAGCTTGTAGCACTAGTGTGGGAAAAGGGATCGGGCGAACTCACATTAATTGAGTTAAAATCACTTAATTCAGTTCTAATTGATTATGAGCTAGTGGAAGATCAATTGAATTTAAATAGATTTAATTCACAAGTAGTAATGTATCAAGTAACCGATGATTCACTATTAATAGCCGCATGCATGTAAATTTATGGAGACCCAGCTGAGACAAAGGTTTAAGACAAGTAAACTATTAGTTGTATTTTTTGGCGAACCGCCTATGTGTAGTTATAAAGTCGTATAGCTGCTCCATAGGATTGTGATAGTCAAGGAAGGCTAATTGTCCTATTTAATAGGGATTAATTGCTCAGGGATTGTGTGAGCAAGGTCGGGCTGAAGGGAAGGGTCGAGAACTGGCTAAGTATTGGTCATCTTATTTGAATCACAGACAATTTTGAGCAAGACTGCATAGACAATGAGGATCCATAATTTTCTCGATAGGAGAAAGTATCGTATTGTTTAATGATTTCGACTATGTACAATATATGATAGAGGGGTTTTGAGAAGGTTTCTCAGATACATCTGTGTTGTGTAAAATGATAATTTTTCACGGTGATTGAACGATCGTGTTTTATATTCTCCACAAATATTGTAGAAGGATTCAAAGATTCTGCTTGGTACACTGTATGACCTGGACCGAGTCCATCGACATACTTACAGTGAAAATATAGTTGTAATAGAGATTTTGTACATCAAGAACACCATTTTATGAGCGTATTTTGTTGCATCAGCTTGTAAATTCTATGCCCCCGCAAAAACACAGGAAGTCATTTGAAATTCACCACCGTATCTATTCTCAAAACTTGATGTAGTTACCACTTTCTGTTTTTTCAACAAGAGCTTGAGTTGACAAAAGCATTCAAACTTTTCATTTTTATGTCTTAGAATTTTGACCTGTTATTTTTTTTCTTGTGCACTCATCTATGAATGGGCCGAAGATAATATCGTCCATCAATAAGAGGGTGTAAGGACCTGGTCTGGCCAAATTTGGATGGAAAATTTATGCTCTTTGTCCTTATTGACTTTCACGGAAATGATTCTCTATGTTGTTTCTGTCCAAGATGCATTCTTCATGTAAGTTGTCCGGTTTTTTCATAAGTGGGAAACCTCATCATGTATTTCCAATTTAGCAAGTTTATACTTCCAAAGTTGAGATGTCCAAATATTAGACAGCAGTCAACTTCATCTTTTGATCTTTTATTGAGTTTGTTTGAATGGTTGCTGTAATTTTTTCTTTTCATCTTTCTTTGTGTCTATTGAGAGTTGCACTTGTTGTTTCCGCTCAAATTTGTGTTTTATCCTTAGGGGAAGATTCATTACTTATCAATGAACTTTAATATAGTTACCGACTTCAAATGGTGAAAATTACCGATTACCCCGTTGAGGTAGCAAAAAAAAATAATTCGATTTTGAAAAGTGGTTAGTTAGATTAACTTTTTTTTTAAATTTTTATAATTCTTTTTTATGTATCAAGTTTTTTTAATTGCTAGTGATTTTCTATGCTGATTTTGAAAAGTAGTTATTCGAAATATTTTTATTTATTTATTTATTTTTAATTTTTGATTTTTTTAATTTTAATTTTAGAATTTTTTTAAATTTGTTTTTCATGGGAGCATATTTTTGTCATATAGAAATAAAAATAAAATAAAAGAATAAATTATAAAAATATTATAAAAAATTAAAAATTAAAACATAATTAAAAACTTAAATAAAAAAACATAAAACAATAAATAAAAAGAAAACATTAAAAATAAAAAATAAAAACACATGAAAAAACAAATCAAAAAACTATTAAAAAACAAAAAAAATAATTAAAAATAATAATTAAATAAAAAAACATTTAAAAATAAAATAAAAAATAATTAATCTATAAAAAATCAAACAAAAACTTTAATTGCCCTACCAAGGGCGGCAGTGGATTGACCTCTGCAAGCAGAGTGTGGGTCAGACGAGTCTTTCTTCGCCCGCTCGAGGGCTGTCCCTCGGCCGCCACTCCTGCGTGAAGTCGATTCTAGAATTGACTTCAATAAGGTGGTTGTTGTGGGCTCACCAAAATGCCACCCCCGCCACCACCTTAGCGGGAAATTTTATTCGCTACCCCCACCACCAAGGCCGGCCTCACGCGACCTCGGTGGGCCCGATTCCATTTTTTTTTTCTTAATTTTTTATATATTTATTTATTTTTAAGTATTTGTGGGTTTTCATGTTGGCATTATATTAGATAACATTTTTTGGGGGGATTCAATCGCGTTAAGTAATTCATTCATATATAAATCTACTTTCCATGAGATGTAAAGAATCGACTAATTTCTCATGAGTTTTGAATAGTTCATGTGGCACTCATTGCATTAGGGTGATGCTCAGGGGTTAGGAAGTGGGATTGAAATTAGTGAAATGAATCACATAGCGTCAATCATCACTGGCCTGTACTTGCAAATCGTGACTTCCGAGGAGTGTCACCCATCCTGCACTATTTCCGGCTCGGCGGTGCTTAGCGGTGGAGTTTGTCCCATAATCAAGCCCACTTTAGCTTGCTACCCATTTGAAACCTCAGCAAGTATTGTTGTGTCTCATGAACCATTCAAGAGCTCCCTTCACTCTTTGTATTTAATTATCGAGGGGTTTTTGCAATGCATTATAATAGATATCATTTTTTTGGATTCAACCACATTGGCAAGTCATTCATCTATGACCATTTCCATGAGAGGTAATGAATGACTACTCTCTATGATTATTGAATAATTCACTTAGCACTCATCAGATCAAAAGATGCTCATAGTGAAGAAGTGGGATTGAAACTAGTGAACAACTCAGGAATCAATCACGCTCTGTGGCTTGCACCCCAAAGACAATTTTGCAGTCAACGATCAAAGATCGCTCAGTCTGCTACTTTTAAAAATGAGTTTTCCCCACAATCAAGTCCAGCACATACTAGCTGCTAAACCATTTGCAAAACCTTAGCAAGTTGTCTCATGACCCATTCAAGTAGAGCTCCTTTCACTTTTTGTGTATTTAAGTATTGAGGGGTTTTCTACAGTGCATTATATTAGATATCATTTTTTGGGATTCAACTCTGCATAAGTAATCTATTCATCTATCACCATTTCCATGAGAGGAAGTTGTAACCGATTAATTTTTCATGATTTTTAAATAGTCCACTTAGCACCGATTGCACGGGTGATGCTCACATGGGTGAAGAAGTGGGATTGAACTAATAAATGAATCACATATGTCAACCATCACTTCCGAGGGCTGCACCCCAAGAACTGTGACTTCCGAAGAGGCTTTCCACCATCCTGATCGCCTTGCCTAAGCACGCTAATAATAAATTTTTCCTTGCCAATCAAGCCCACTTAGTTTGCTACCCCATTTAAAAACCTGAAAGTATTGTGTCTATTAATCATTTAAGTATAACTCCCTTTCACTCTTTTGTATTTAAGTATTGAGGGGTTTTCACAAATAATATTTAGTATATAATTTTTGGGATTCAATTGTGTTAAGTAATTCATTCATCTATGACTATTTCATGAAAGGTAGTCATAACGACTAAATTCTCAGGATTTTTGAATAGTCCACTTAGCACCTATCAGACTGGGTGATACTCACAAGGGTGAAGAAATCGGATTGAAACTGAAAAATGATTCATAACTCTAATCATCAAGCCAGGACCTGGAATCATAGACTTTCATGAGGTCACCCATCCCGTAATCCCTGCTCATATGCCTTAACTATGGAGTTTTCCCACAATTAAGCCCTATATATATATATATATATATATATATATATATATAGAGTTTATTATTATTATTATTTTTATAATTTTTTAATTTTTAGAGAATGTTTTTAATTTTTTAATTTTTTTAAAAATTTTTTTTTTTAATTATTATATTTATTTATTTTTTAATATATATATTTTTTAATTATTATTAAAAAAAAGGTATAGTTTTAATTTTTTTTTTCCATATGTTTTTAATTTTTTTTAAACTTTTTATATTTCTACTTTTTATTTTTATTTTTAAACGTATGTTCTAATTCTTTTTTAACATTTTTTTGATTATTTTACTTTTAATTTTATTTGAATTTTTTTTTTTGGAAAACAAAAAAACATAAAATATTATCATTTTGAATATAAATCTGTTAAAAAATTCATACAAAGTATAGCATGAAAAAAAATTATTCAATTTTTGATAAATATCTTGTAATTAACGCTTAGTTTTTACTACCCACCAATGCGTACCTACATTTCGATTTTTTTTTTTTAATTATTTTTAATTTTTTCTTTCAAGTTTCTTTTTCAAAATCTCATCTATATATATATATATATATATATATATATATATATATATATATATATATATATATATATATTTTAGTTTTTTATATTTTTATCTTAATTTTGTTGTTTTTTTAGCATTTTTTTTTTAAATTTTTGATATATTTTTGTCAATTTTTTTATATTGTATTTTTTTTTTTGTCAAGTTTTTTATTTTTTTAATGTTTTAATATATATTTTTATTTACTTGTGATTATTAAGTTTTAATTTTTTTTTTTTCAATGTTTTCATATTCTTACTTATATTTGATTGGTTATATATAAACAAATAAAAAATATGTAGAAGTAATAAGTCTAGGAGAACAATTTTTTGTTGATGGTGTACTTCTTTATGGGTCGAGGATTTTTGAAACGACATTTTTTTGCATAATCTTTAATATGTTTATAACTTCATTAAATTATTATTATTATATTTGAAATTAAAATTAAAATACATATATTTATCAATAATGAAATATAGTTTTTAAAACAATTTTCAAATTCAAAATTTTAAAATTTTCTTAAAAATAAAATATTTACACAAATTCAAAGAAAAAATTATTTTAATGCAGTATCAAAAACTCCAAAATCACATATAAATTCATTTGCTTTGTAAATTTGTTCATTCATTATAACCGAAGTGTTTCATAAACTAAAGGATTTTAATACATCATAGAGTAAAAAAACATTATATTTAATAAATTGCTATTAATATGATAAACTTAAAATAAAAATAAAGTAATATACATTAAATTGTAATAATTTTTTAAAATAATATTAACACCATGGCTGAAAATTGTTGGAAATTTCATGATTTTCATAGAGTGACATTTTATCTTTAATGTTATCTTTGGAATTTTAATCGTTTTTGAAAACATGATATTTTACCTTCAATACCATGTCCGATAATCATTGCAAATTCAAGAATTTTGATATTTTATCTTTAATGTCATGTCTATCGTTGGAATTTTAAGGTTTTTCGTAGTCATGATATTTTATCTTTAATGTCATTATTAAAAGATGTCGACAATTTACCAAAAAAATGTTATTCCAAAGATCAACACTTCTCATTTTCAAGGTTTTTTTTGCAAAAAAAAATTCATGACGTTATTCTAGCATCAACACTTTTCGTTTTCGGTGGTTCTTTTCGTACAAAACAATTGGTGACGTTATTCTAGTATCAACACTTTTCATTTTCAAGGTGTTTTTTGTACAAAAAAATTAGCTTTTACTTCCATTTTTAAAAATGCTGAAAATTTGCTCCGAAAAAAGGGTTATTCCAAAATAACACTTTTCATTTTCTTTAAGCGTTTTTTCATGTTTTTTGGCCTTTTTTTATTAGAGATCTCGCTGTGCAGGTTCTCATTTGATTGGTAACTTTATTTTTGTAATGAGATGTTTACTTAGAAATTAATATAGGTTTGTACATTCTTCATTTTTGAAAAAGAGTTTATACTCATAGTTGTCCAAGACTTCTCAAATTATGTTTAAAATTTGGAAATGTAATATACATTTGCAATATACTTCTTCTTCCCATTCTTGGTTAGAATATTGACATGTTCTTTTTACCCATGACTGAAAATTTGTTATTAGTCCTTTATGGAATTTACATTTATACTCATCCAAATTAGAAAACATTTTTGCTGTTCCATGTTATGTGGATTTCTACAAGTTGAGTCTAAACCATATATCATTTTGCTTCTCTTATGTTATCAGCAACTAAGAACATATTGTCTTAGTTTTGATTTTCCTTTTGTAAATTTTCATTCTTGTTTACTAAATATCATATTGTTTCTTTCTTACATTCATTTGAATAATGCGTATACTTTGCACAATGAAATTGAACTTTAGACTTTTCATACCTTTGACCTTGTGCTTGATTTTGGCTTGGATTTAGTGGATTTTCTAAAAGTACCATTCCATTAGCTTGAGTAGCTACTTCCTCCAATTCTATATGTAAATTTCCTTCTTGCCTACCTTTGGTATTTGATCTTCCTTCGCCTCAACTCTTGACCAATTGAGACTTTTGTCTTGAAAGCATGTTCCAATGAAGATTTTGTTGACCTATTTAACCTATGTTCATGAGAAATGATGAGGCATGGGAGCTCATCCATTAAGAATTGTGGAAGATCCTTTGTCTCATATATAACCACAAAATAGAATCAAACCTTGCTAGTAAAATTGTTAGAATCCTTTCAACTATTCCATTTCATGTCTCACTATGAGATCTTATTTGAGTTACCAATCCAATAATTTCCCTCAGAAAAATGAATCTATTGTCTCAAAAATCATTCATATATATTGTTTCAAAATCCATTCTTAACATTTGTAATTTTTTTCTTCTTCACCTTTGCCATGCCTTGATATACTATCCTGGAGAATGTCCCATGATTTATTTGATTTTTTGCTTCTACAACTTTTGGAAAGATACTCTCATGAATTTCCTTGGAATAAGGGAAGAAGGATTTTGAGTCTTTCCCCGTCATCTCTCAACAAATATCTCTTTTTACATTTTCAATGCAATTTATGTTGTTACATTAGTCAAGTTCTTGGAACCCATTATCTACAAGATCCCATATATCGTGAGAACAAAACAATTATTTCAATAGGATTTCAATAGCCATATTTCTTCCCATTAAATTGAGGAATTTGTGGATTTGTCAAGCTTGTGCTCAAGTCAGCCATAACTCATATTGACTCCTTATATAACACTAATAAACCTTTTGCCCTTAGACCTTAATAAAATCATTCTCAAGAATTCCTTGATAATCACGTTTTTGATAACCTTTAGCTTTAATACCATGTAAGAAAAGGACTGGGATAATAAAACATAGCAAAAAAACATATAAAAACTAAATTTCCAACAAAAAAACACACAACAATATAAATATATATATATATATATATATATATATATATATATATATATATATTAAGAATTGGAATTACATTTACAAAAGAAAACGAAGTTGTTTTCTTTTTAACCCATAGTAAGATCAAAATTTTTGTAGAGATCTAAGGCGACCGAGTTTGCCACAAACCTCCAAGACATGATCAGAAAACATAACTTATGACTTATAAAAAAAAATACATTTATTTTATATATCATGACAAGAGACTTAAAAAAGATATATATTAAAACATAAAGTTGTGCACTTTTTACAAAATTAATCCAGACAATTCACCCATTAATCGCACGCAATGCAAATTCATATTGCATAGTTCATCCATGCATTAAATGGCCATTCCAATTGTCCATTAACATTTTCACATGTTTGATTGATGGATGCTACCCCTTGTCACCGATTTCTGTAGAGATGAAAATTGTACGCTCGGTAAAAACTATTTATGTATGGCTTCTCACCATGAAAAAAATTGCAACTTGATTTCTTTGTAATCGCATTTCTAATGAAAATATAGACTTTGTGTTCATTTAATGAAGTAGTTGGGATTATTTTAACAATTCTCTGGAATCATAAGTTTAATTTTATTTTTGAACATAGTACAATTCAAATGCTTTAAATTTTTGAAGACGTTGAATTTATTTGTACACCAAAAATAGATTTTAACAATAAAATTGCCACATTCTTAGCAAAAATGCCAAAACATAGGATAATTAGACAACACAAGAAATGTGAAGTCATCCACTTAGTCTCAAAGTATCTAGAATAAAAATGGAAGCAGCAGTTGGACATTGATGTCACAAGGTTGAAGTTCTTTTATATTGTTTGTCTCGTTCATTTGGGGTATTGACGTAAAGGGAGGGAGGGAGTGGGATATAATTTATGTTTTGGTTGGGATCAATGGGGAGGACATTCCAAAACACCCAAGAATCATGGATAGATGTCATGAGTCAAATAGGAATACATACATGGATGTAGCGACCCTATCAAGGTCGTACATCGTAAGGATGCAACAAAGTTGGATATTGGGGAATGGCAAGGAGAAGTGAAAAATACAGATGTTGATTTAATTTGTATCGTTTAGCACCAAAGTGTTCAAGTGTGGATTGTTGGTATCTATATCAATTGTACTTGCCTAGGTATATTTGTTCTTATTTCCATATTTTTCCCAAGAATAACCCTATGCACCTCCTCCTCGACAGCTATTGACATAGAGTCAAGAGGAATAGATTAGGCATAAGAGAAAACATAATATTTTATTAAATTAATTTCTCTTAAAACTTACCTTTGCAAATGAATTACATGAGTATTTATTTTGATATAAAGGTCTTAAATTATTAAGGGAGAATTCCTTTCCTAGATATTTGGAGTGTTGAAAGAAATCCTCTCAATTCTAAGAATTGATTCAACTACTATATTTTAATGAAATCTATCACTTTTAGAAATATTCTAGAAAATCTAAAATTTAAATTAAAGAAAACTTGTACAATTAATTAAATTAAACATGCTTCCCGCATCATTCTACCAAGGAGGAAAATATACATTCATATGCTTTTCCGGAGTTATTCAATACTAGTGCCATTTTTAAAATTTTTAATATTGTCATCCAAGTTTGCATACCGATTGAAAATAATCTACCATCTCCACTCTGAATTATTTTTTCCACGGCTTCCTCAATTCAAATTCCTCTTAGGTGCATTCCAAAAGAAATTGAAAATGGAATTAATCTTATGCTTTTATTAGGTGATTCATTATATGAAAATTATGCCCAAGAAGTTGTTGACACCTAATCCCATGGGTTGTGATCCGTAATATTGTACAATAAATAATAGGAACAAGGAAGGCTAAGAGTCATTGGGAGATGAACTCAACAGCCTCACTCCATGTATAAATACATGTACATTCTTCACTAATAATATTTCGATTTGCGAGCATCGTTTGGATACAGTCAGTAGCCATCTCATCATTGGCATTTTTGCCCTCGTGGTGTAACCTCATCCCTTTTTCTCAATCGCTTATGCTAGTTTTCGCTACTCCATTAAATTGTTGTACTCTAATTATGCATTTTTTTTTAAAATTATCTTTGCAACTTCTCGCACAAACAAATTATAAAACGAAGATTCGACAAGTTGCGCCTGTACCCCGCACCCAGCTCAAAGCAGATATCACACATCATAATCATAGCCCGAAAATATATGATTCCAAATTTTTAACGGCCTTTTGGCCTCCTCTATTCTCCAACACATCCCTCATCCATCCCTAATGCTTTCCTATTACCTCGCTCTTTTTGCACAAGCTCACCATACTTACTCACTCCTCACCACAGCCTCACCTCCCTAAGTTATGCCTCCTCCCTTCTCTGGCGCTCTAAAGCCCCTCGCTCATACCTATTCCACCTCCTCGACTATCCCATGCCACTAATGGGCACATTCAACACACAAAGACCGCTATATTCGATATTTATAATACTTAATCTATTATCCAACACCCCAACGTTCGTCATATTCGACATTTACCGCCTTCTCCAATCGTTATACGTTGTCACATTAATCGTTATACATTGTCTCTTTATAAATATCGCCACGTTCGTCTATATACCACGCTCCGTATTAAAAACGCTCGCTCCAATTACACGCTCGTTCGCTCCGCATTAAAACGCCCGTGTAACACACGCCGGCTCTATTAAAACGCCTTTACACCCTCACCCCCCGCCGTACACGCCCTCCCTCACCCTGCAAATACCCGCCTCCCCGTCCTGTCGATCGTCCCACGAGCCCTATCCGCCCACGCTATCTACACACGCGCTTTGTCATATCTAAATAATACAAATGGCCACCACCATATTACCACCCTTCCACAAGTTCTATACACGATTAATATACCGTTCCATAAGTTCTCCATTATTCATTATCGCTCCCTTTCACCATATACCACCCCTTTCCATTTTTTACTATCATTCAATTTTTTTTTATACCATAAAACCACTCATTATCAAATTATCACCCCTCCTATATTCAATACCGCCTTCATAACTTCCGTCCATTATTCAAAAGCCTCTCCCCCCACCATACTTTCAATACAATTTTTCTTTCAAACACAATATATATATATATATATATATATATATATATATATATATATTTTGGTGCGTAATCTACTATTTTTAGCAAGAGTTTTTTTTCCTTCTAAATTGACATATTTTTCAAGAAAAGAGTTTTTTTTGTTTTGTTTTTCTCCTCAAAAGAAATTTTCCAAACAGTGTTTTTTTTTTCTCCTCCTTCGAAAGAAGATGACAAATTCCGATTCTAGTAGTCGCATACTTGGCACATAGAGAAAAGAGTCATGCTTTAGATTCATCCGTGAGAAGAGATGGCATAAGAGGAAGAGGAAGAAGAAACTTCAAGGTAAAGGGGGCAGGATAACTGACAATCCAATCTTCATTGCACACGTTGCAATAAAAGATGAATATGATGCATCCAAATGCAGAACACCTTGGGAGAAAATTGAGCAAGAAAGAAATCAAGACACAAAGGTAAAACTAATGACAAAGACAAAGGTAAAGAAATTTAATCAGCCATTATGTTCTAAAGACATTGTACAATGGGAGAATCAAGACTTGTTTGATGTTTCATTACTTCATGGAGAGATGATTGCTGCTTATCTGGGATAACATGTCACATGACATTTAGAAAGAAGAATTCACCGACAAAGTTGATGGAGCAAAGATATTTCGCAGACATCCAAACCTGCCATTAGGGCTTGGGCACACGCTCGTGCTTAAGTTGCCCGGTCTTCCGCATCATATCCCATGAGGTTCTATACCTCCCCGAGTTGAGTGAGAAACTTGGTCGTCCCCCGGGTCCAACCGAAAGCATGACACTCCATTCACTTGTTTGATGGCAAGTGCGCAGGTCGAAAAGCATTAGATCACTCACTTGTCACGGAGAACAGAAGAAGGAGACTCTTGAAGCCGAAAGGTCTACTCGCTCATGCTCAAATCCCTACTGAGTTCACATCATGATGAAGGTACACCTTAATTTCAAGTCTTTTATGGCATGCAGATTTGGACACTTAAACTATGAAAGCCTTCATTTGTTGGAAGAAAATGGTGTTAATGGACCTGCCTACAATTCCTAGAAAACCCAAGGAATGTGATGCTTGTATTCTAGGAAAGCATAGCAAACATCCATTTCATGATTCACACCTAGAGCACATAGAAAACTTGAGCTTGTTCATTCATATTTATGTGGTCTTGCCTATTGTCAGTAAATGGAAAATAACACATGATGACATTTATTGATGACTACACCAATGTGTTGGATTTACTTATTGAAGAACAAGTCTGATGCTTTTCAAACACTCAAGAATTTTCATGCATGGACAGAAAATGATGCAACAAACTCATATTGGCTTCTACGATCGATAATGGAAAAAGAATACACTAAAACAAATTGAAAATTATCTTCATTAATATGGAATCAAACATCAAACAATCGCGGCCATAATCTCAAATGTAATTGCAGAAATTAAAGAATGAACATAACTATTTTAAATATGGTTACCTACGTTATTTTTCAAGAAATGCAAAAATTGATGTTTTGGGCTTGATGCGTACCAATGTAAACAAGCTATACAAAGAATAGGTGTCCTTCAAGTTCAATTAGAAACAAAAATCCTTTTGAAATGGCAGGCCACACCTTCTAAAGCATTTCGTGTGGTCTTTGGGTCCAATTGCTATGCCTGACAATTAAGGTCAAAGAACAAACTTGCGCTAGAAGTCGGTATCTTCTTTGGGTACCTACTCCTCCAAAGGATATCGCCTATGATGAAGCAAATAAGAAGTTGTATCATATAGATGTCATATTCTTGAATCTTCCAAGAGTGACAAGGCTATGGGAGCTATTAAATTGATCGCTTCGGATAGATTAACACATGCAAAGTTTTCCAAGAATTTAATAATGAGATTCCACATCTTGAAGGGGGATTCAAGTATTGAATCAAACTGTAACCGCGTCCTCAATACTCTCCCACATGAAGAAACAAATTACCGATGACACATCAATGATGATTGATGTAGAATTGGCAGATTGAATCTTGAATCAATCCCAACTTAGTCAAATGACCAGCCCCGGCTATCTTAGAAAGGTCCTCCAAAATGGCCGACAAAGACACCGGAGAATGTTCATCCTAATGAGGTTGGAAAACAGAACAAGAAGTTCCACCAACAAATCGAAGGTGATGTAGATAATTCCGATTTCGTTGATATGGATATTGCTTATAACCGTGAATTGAGTTTGTTCCGCGCATCATGAACCAACTTCCAAAGAAGCCGCTTCTCATGATGAATGGAAAGAAGGCGATGCAAAAGGAGTATGATGCCTTGATAAATAATGGCACTTGGAAGTCAGTTGATCCGTTTGGGAACGAAACCAATTGGTCGTAAGTGGGTCTACAAGAACAAGTATAAAGCATGGTCTACTTACAAGCACAAGGCCAAAGCCAGGGAAAAGGCCTGTACGAAAAAGAAGGGAATCGATTTTAAAGAAACTTTGCCCCCACAAAGAAATGGACCACCACATCCCACTCTCTTTGTGCTATTCTCGTAATGGATGGAAAGTCCATCGTATGGATGTAAAAACAACTTTTTTAATGGAGATCTAAAGGATAGTTTATATGTCCTACCTGTATGATTTGTTGTAAAGGGTCAAGAACACAAAGTTTAAAAGCTTATAAAATCCTTGTATGGCCCTCACAAGTAAGCACCACGAGCCCGGTATGAGAAATTAACCGAGCATCTTCTCAAACTTGATTTCAAACATTTTGATCTTGATGATGCAACTTTTACGGTTAAGAAAGTTGGAAAAACACTGTATATCTCTGTATATGTAGATGATCTTTGATACTGTGGAACAATGAGAGCCATATTGCATCCATGAAGAAAGAATTGAAGAAAGGTTTTGAAATGACCGATTTGGGTCATGTTCATTACTATTTGGGTATCACAATTCAACATCCTAAATTTATATTTCTTTTCAAAGAAGTATATTGGAGATCTCTTGAACAAGTTTGCGATGGATGAATGTAATCCCCAACCACTCCAATGGAACAAAACTTGAAGCTCACATCTATTGAAGGGAAGGAATTTGAGGATGCAACCAAGTATAGATGCCTTTTATAGGAAGTCTTATCTACTCGACCACCACCAAGACTCCGAAATTTCATTTTCTACAATCTTCCAAGGTTCAGTGCAAAAACCTTGTGAAGGACATTGGTCTCGTCGTGAAAAGAGGTTAAGGTACTTGAAGGGGACTCAAGACTTTGGACTCAAATACACATATAGGTAGGCGATCAAATACCTGGACACTCGATTCAGATTTCTGATGGCGACAACAAATAGGGGTGGCTCACTACAAGTTACACCATGAGAGTCTTGGATCGTGAGTTGTCTCATGGAGATCACACAACAAATGGGCCCAAATTTCGCATTCCACGATAGAGGCAGAATATGTGGCAAAGAAATTAAGCAACAAAGGAAATTTTGTAGCTTCCGGAAATCCCGGGAAGATTTGGTGCATGAAACAAATGTATTCCACACCACTCATGATCGACAACACTTCGCAATAAATTTGGCCAAGAACCCAAAGTCTCCATGATCGAACAAAGCACATCAATACAAAATACCATCTAATTCGACATCATGTTCAAAGCAAAACTATCCATCTACATCATTGTTCCACAATGATGTAGATATCTTCACCAAAGCACTTGGAAGAGAAAAGTTTGAAAAGTTCGATCGATGCTTGGGCTCACCAACATCCTTCGGATTAGCAATGTTGACACTAATCCTATGGCTATGGATATGTAATATTGTATAATAAATAATATTAGGAAATAAGGAAGGCCAAGAGTCATTGGGAGATGAATCCCATTACCTCACCTCCATGTGCATAAATACATGTACATTCTTCAGCTAATACACATTTCGATTTGCTGAGTTACTCTCCGGTTTGACACAAGTACTTGATCCCATTTCTTGGATGTTCATTTACCAAAATCAAGATATTTCTAAGAATTATATTTACTAGTCGTATCCAGCCACAGGTATGGGGATGGTATGTTAATCTAAAGTCGAGGTTAGTTCCTAAATTTTTCCATAAATTTCTCCAAAATGGCCCACAAACCTAGTGTCTCTATTAGAAACAATACTTCTAGGTAATCCATGCAATATAAATATTTCTTTGAATAACAAGTTTGTTATGTTAGTTGCATCATTTTTTTTTACGTACTAAAGTTTGCATCTTTAAGAATTTTTAAACAACAAATAAACTTTGTGCTGTTTCCTCTTTGCTTTATGGGAAATCCTAGAATGTAAATCCATACTTATAGAGACATATGGTCTATTTGGAATTGTAGGGGTTGATACAATCCAATGTGTTGAATTCCTCTTATTCCATATTGACATATCCTGCATCTTTCAATAAATATTCTTACATCCGTTTGCATGTCTGCATAATAAGACACCTTGTAACTATGCTAGAGTTTTGGTTTTGTCCAAAATGACCTCGTTAATCCTCCACTATGTTTCTCTTTAACATATTTTCTCTCATCAAATACATTT
Organism: Pinus albicaulis; assembly: GCA_034641835.2. Classification (NCBI taxonomy): domain Eukaryota; kingdom Viridiplantae; phylum Streptophyta; class Pinopsida; order Pinales; family Pinaceae; genus Pinus; species Pinus albicaulis. The sequence continues at coordinate 1,757,950,318 of CM076580.1, forward strand.
GAATACATAATGACTACCTTTAAAACATAATTCCTTCCTCGATGATATAATATAAATCCATGGTGTTCTTTCTCCACTTACAAGATGTTCACAAGTCGCATAAGCTTCTTCGAAATTTGGATAATCTTTGTGTATATATTTTAACCCATCAAACCATAAGACATTCACTTGGGAGTTCTCAACAGACTAATTTAATTCTACTTAATGCATCCTCATACTTTATTTGATCTTCTATTATGTTTGATAACAAATGTAAAAATTTGTAAAAATTCAATCCATTTAACATGTCTTTGACTCAATTTTTTCAGTTGTTGATATACCGTAAGGCATGTGGATTATAAGTAGAAGTATGAAATCTTTTCGCATAAGATAATGTATCCATTTAAAGTCTATATGATGTACATAGAACACCTTATCATAGGAAGATTATTTTTTCTTGGGTTCATTAATTTTTTCACTATAGTAGGTGACTGTCTTCTCTCATTGACTTAGAACAAGTCCTATTGTATTTCCACCGGTGTTGGTCTCAACTTGAAACAACTTGTTGAAATTTGCACTAGAATAGGTTGTTCTATAATATTTTCTTTTGACAATTTGAACCTTTTTCATCCCTCTATCCAATGGAATATTTGATTTATTTTGATAATATGTATCACAATTGGAGCACAAATACCACCGAAATTCTTGATGATTTTCTAAAACTTGCCAATCCATGAAAAATTCAAATTTCGAAATGATTCTTGCCAGGCCAATTGATTATGGCCTTGAATTTTGTGATCCATAAGCTTAAGCCTTTCTTTTGAGATTATGAAAGCCAAGCATAATAATGTTGTCTTCATGAAATTATGATTAAATTATTTAGCAATTTTTTCTTACAAAATTTCTTCAAAACCATAAGATGTCCTAGATTTCTTTATTGGCTCACTGCAAATTATGATATAACTAAAATAAACTATAACAAATTCTCTAAATGAACTTTTTAAGTGACCTCATTCATTAACCTCATAAAGGTAATGTAGAGCATTGGTGTTCAAGGACATTACCATTCATTCATAGCCATTGTTATTTTTAAATTATGTTTTCCATTCATCACCTTCTTTGATTAAATGATCTAATAATATCCACTTTTAAATCTATTTTTAGCAAAAATATGTAGCACCACTTAAAATACTTCATCGTATCATCAATAATTTATAAATGGAAAATTGTACATGATTATAAATTTGTTGATTGCTCGAGAATCCGTACACATTATCCATCCTCTAGCCTTCTTTAGAGTTAACACTATTGAAACAACATGCATGCTTATGATTTCTTGAATGAGACCCTTATCCAAAAATTCATGTAATAGATTTTTAATCTCTTCATTCTCCCTTGGATTCATTCTATAAGTTTCTATATTTTGAAGGCTGACACTGAATTAAACTCTCTTCTAATATAATGGCCGATACTTCTAATGGGAGGCAATTTATCATGTAAGTCATCCAACAATAACATAAGCATAAATTCATTCAACATATTTGTTATCTCTTCACGGATATCATTCAAATTTGTGCTTTTGAGTACAACCTTTGGTCGACCATCAAAGCGAAATTTACCTCTTCATGTTTGATTATCGAAGGAAATATTTTCCACTAAGTAACATTACCTTGGAGTGGTCTTTTGTGCCTTTTCATCCTTCAAAGCCAAGAGTACATGATTAACATCCTTTTCTAAAGTATAGGTGTTATTCCTTCCATCATGTATTTTCCTACCAGGCTTCATAGAAGGTCTTCCAAGCGTAATATGACATACATCCATAGGCATAACATCACAAAGAAATTTATCTCTATAACACCCTATCTACAATTCCACTTAACATTTTTCATTAACTAATATTTTATGCACGTTTCCGCAACCACAATACTTTGTAGGAGTAGGATGTTCAGCTTTTCTTTTAAATTTAACCTTTCTACTATTTTTATGTGGATACTAGATTATCAAGAAAGCTCCCACTATCAATAATGACTTTACAACATTTCCCCTTGATTTATAGACAGCTTTTGAACAATGTTTCCTTTTGTGTAGGTTCCTTTGCTTTTTTAACATGTTTTTTATAAAGTTCTCTCATCATTATAGATTCACTAGTTTCAATTGCATTTTCATGTGTAGAGGATTTCCATACCTTTTATATCAGCTTGTGTAATATTTATGCTACCTCACTAGAAGACATTTTTGGACATTAATGATTTGTGGATAAATTTATTACATATATAACATCATGCTACAAAACATCTACCTCTACCTCTTTGATATATTTTTCATCCGAAATCTCTCTGATGACACCTTACCGATGAGAATTCTTCTTCTCTTTGAACAATTTCCAAATCTTCTACTTGCATTAGAGAAATTTAAGGTTCAAATGGGCCTCATAAGAAAAAATTACAACCAAAATCAACTTTATAAGAACCGTCATATCCAAGATGATGATGTAAATTATGGGAGATGCTTCACCATTTTTGGAGTAAAAGCAAGAAAAAAATAAAACAATAAAACTACTTTTTCAACTCGACTTATCTCCCTAATGTTTTAACTGCCCCCATTTATACCGCTAGATGTGCAATGAATTTCTCGTCTACAAGGAGTACCGATGTTGGTATATTTTCAATGGACCCTCGTTAAACAAAATGTGAAATACATAAAACGTGATTGCAATCACATTTTCATGTATTTATAATTTTTTCATGTAGAAGGGGGCTTGATATCTAGAGATAAGATGGATCTATGTTGGTTCAATTATTAATTATACATAATTGTGATTATAATTATTAATTTGTTGGTTTAATTTCTCCTTTTTAAATAGACTAAATCTAACATAAATACCATAGTTCAATACCATGGGCTCTCATAAACCTTAGAGCTCAAAAACAAGTCTCTTCACTTCATCAGAAGAGCTTGCAAATTAACTTCCAAAATTTCAAACATAATCGTGCTACAATATCACACAAATTAAAACTTAGAGACATCATAAGAACATGAACAAGTCATAAAAGAGAGGCAACATCAATCATAAAGAAAAATATGACAAGGAAGACTATCCGTCAACTATTCCATTGGGCTACATCTCCGGATTTGCCTACAAAGTTTGAATCACTTTTATTTTCTTCTTAATAGTTTGCATGTATACAACGCTTTACAAAAGGATTGAATCCCAAAATTTCTTCTACTACTAAAGATATTTCCCCAAGGCCAACACATCATAAATTCTTCAATACCTCATAAAGACTCTGAGCTTCAAGCTCTCTAAACAAAGTTTGCCTCCAACACAAAGCTCTCAAACCTCTCCCAAAAGATATCACAAACAAGCTCTCCAACCAACTCTCCTTCAAATAGCACAGGTATTATAATCTTCAAATATCTCTTAAAAAAAGGAGAGTAATAATTGTCTAGATCCACTAAAAGAGGATCCATGATATTGAGGAGAAAATCTCTAACTCCACCAAAATTGACCTTATGCAAACTCATGGGATATGAGGAAATCCCATGAGACTCTCAATTAAAACTTGGATTTAGAAACTAATTTTGAGGAAGATTCTCTTATAAATAAATTTCTATTTTACAATTTAGAATTCAAATTTATGACCATATCCACATTAAACATTTTACATTTTCAAATTTAAAATTATCATAACTTAGAGTTCAAAGAACTTGCCTTAGGAATTGTACTCTTTGGAAAATTGCACACACGTCCGCCCTAGATCATACCTCCTGCCGCAGGAGTTTCTTTAAGTCCAATTACTGCCCAAAGATTTGATGTTGATTTTGATATTAGGACATTAATTTTCTGTATAATTAGGCACAATTGAATTACAAGAGATGAAGAATCTCGCTCTTCCCGCTACGACCGCACAAATACATGCAACTCAGTCTTTGTTTGCAACTTTTTGCAATCAATATGACACCGTGTTTTCAATTGAATTAAATTGAACTATATGATAACTCTTAGATAAGTTGGTTCATGCATCATATACAACTTGAAACCTTCATAATCATGTGGTACAACATAAGCATAGGGTCTTTTCGACTACTTTGTTGAAAAATGAAGAGTAGGAGTCTTGGCAATCTTTGTCAGCCTTCATAGACAAATAACCCATGAGAATTGCATCATAAATCAATTCCCAATCAAGGGTTTCTTTGTTGGCATATGAATATGACCGTAATGTGTCAATCTATCCAAAACATGATACTTGCCATTCAAAACAGAGCCTCAATAAACTTTTCCTTTGGCATGGAAAATTGGAAAGGCGACGATTTTCCATGCTTGAAACAAAGCACTTGCATGATTCTGCCTCCAATAATTTTCTCTTTAAACCTAATAAAATGAATTTCCTCCATCACATGGACCCTCAGAAAGGTAATCTAAACAAAATATTTTTTTTTGGCCAATTTACCTACATAACATCGTAGAATGAAAGGTATTACTACGGTTAAAATTAATGTTGGTTTGTCTAGCTTCCGATATGCCACCCAAATTCCAAAATTAGTGGAAGCGTTATTCTACAAAAAACAACCACAATAAAAGTAGAGGGATCCTGAAACAACCATCAATACCCCCACATGTTGCACCAATTATTTTGGACCTATCAACTACCAAATGTAATTTGAAAATAATAACTAATAGAGTTTTTGTGGAATGTCGTACCTACCTCGTTGGATTGGCTTGGAGGAGAAACTCTCTAAAAGTTTCAAATATTGATGAGACATTGGGACTTGAAAGCCAAAAATGTGATGTTTTGTTCACATGTTGTGGCTAATCCAAAGAAATAAACATTATTAGTAGTATTTTATTTTATTTTATTATTATTGTTATTTATTTATGAGGATACTTAGTTTGTTTGTAGTTTTAATCAATTAGGAATAAAATTAGGAAATGGCTTTTCTCTGCGGATATAGAGCCAACATAGGATAAACACTTGAAATAGGGAGTGTATTGATTTGTTGAGAAAATTTAGGAAGAAACCTATTCGAGGAATAGTCATACTGCTATAAATAATAGGAAGTAGGGAGGAAACACTCAAGAGTGCGTGCAGTAAAGACCGAAACATAAGGGGAGATCAATGAAGTTATTCAACCCATGTTGTCAATGTCATTTGGATTTTATCATATTGTATTTCTTTTTGAATCGTTAAACCGTATGTATATGTTGTCTATGTTTTCAGGATTGGGTGTAAACAATTCTTCATCGTGGAGGGTGATGCACAAGCTTAAAGCATTGTAGTGGATCACAGCCTTGGTGTGGACACAAGTAAAAGACACTCAAGCCATACGTTAAACACATCGAAGCATTGAACAACTACTTTTATTAATGTGACCATATTTGGCAATGTTATTCGATGGCATGAAGTCCCCGAGGTGCATGGGTCTGGTGTTTTAGTGTATAATCGTTCAAATTTCCCGCATCACATAGCATATCATCCGCATTGAGGAAATCATTACGTTAACATTGCTATATGTTGATGCTCATCGCATTGAGTCAGGCGGAGATTAGTGTAGGTTCAAGATGAAACTCCACTCCATAGAGCCGGAACGTATTTGTTTGTTTGATTATTGTGGTGGTTATGTAGTCGTGGACTCAAATAGTTAGCGTGTTTTGTTTAAGAAAATTCCATAATCAAATCTAACTCAATTTCCTTGTTTAACCATTGTGCTTTAAATATTATGTTTGTTTGGTTTTCTAAATGGATTGTAAATGCCAACTTAATTATGTATTATTATATACAATAACAATGGTCCTTTAAGGACCCATCGATTATTGAAAATTGGAGTTTTCTATAATGTCATAACATTTCAATATTATATGTATTAATAGGAGTGGAATTTGAACTGTATACTAAGTGTAGAAGCACGAGTCAATTGCATCATAAATAAGAGTAAACTCCGGGTCTTAGTAAAATTGAACATTTTACTATACTAATTTGTAAGTGGAAATTGTGTTTTCACATCATTTTGGTATCGGAGTTTTCGTTGAGCTGTTCTCAAGCATTGGTAGAATTCCGCCCATAAGAGGAGTTGAAGTAGGCCGAGATGGGATAGGCTGAGGAGACCTATAGCAAACACAGCTTTGCTAGAAGAAATCGTAGCACTTGCGACAAGAATGGATACAATGGAAACTACTCGTAGGAGGGAAGCATGATGATATGCACAAGGCCGATGAAGAAGAGACCACCGACGACATGGAGGAAGAAAAGCCACGCAACGAAAGTCATGAATATGCTAGCAATGTCAAAAGAACAAAATAAAGGTAGAAGTACCTTTATACGATGGTAATCTTAGTGTGGAGATACTATGTAATCGGATCAGTTCATTAGATAAATATTTTGACTATGAAGAAGTCGAAGACAAGAAGAAAGCGGAAGCTTGCAGCTGTGGAGATTGAAAGGTCATGTATCCCTATGGTGGGATGAATCACAATGTCCGTGAACGAAAAGGGAAACCCAAAATCAAGTAGTGTGACAAGACAGAGTAAAATGAAAGGTAAGTTCATGCTTAAATATTATCAATTAAATATTTTTAGACAATTACAAAACTTAAAGAAAAAGGGCATGACTATCAAAGAATAGCATCAAGAATTATATAAGCTAAGTATTAGAGTGGGTCATATTGAAGATGACATAGAAAAGAAGCAGATAGTAAATGGCTTGAGATATGAACACAAGGATGAGATCAAATTTTATTAAATCAAGATGACCGAAGATGCCTATCAAGTAGCTTTGAGGGAAGAAGAAAAGATGTTGTGCAAACAAATAAAAAAAATAGAGGCAAGAGTCCTAAGATATGAACATTTAAATCCGTATTTCAATACTCCCAAAATGAGGCAGTGAGTTCTATAATAGATGACCACAAAGAGGAGATTCTCGTCGAAGGTTTGTGCCTAGAGGTAGAGGCTGAGGAAGAGATACCAAGCAGCTTTGCATGTGGTGAGGGGACATGTGCAATGGGATTGTCCTCTACAAGAAACCAACAACCCAACAATGTGAACGTTGCTGAAACAAAGGAAGAAATTCTCAGACCGCAACTAAAGAACCACCGAAGCTAGAGAATCTGTTAAAAAGTATATTGCTTAAAGAAGCTAAGGAAATGAGGAACCAAATTTCGTAGAAAGAATCGTTCAAAATCGTATGTAAGTCACAAGGTTGCAAATTGTACTGATAGCGGTAGTACCGATAACCTTGTTTCTATAGATGGTGGACAAATTTAATTTGGAGAAATAGTACACCCCACTCCTTATAAAGTATCGTGGCTCCAAAAAGGTCATCAACCATTAAATCGGGTCATCGTAAAGTCGAAATTCAGATTGGTAATGTCGATGGATGTATGTCACATATTGCTAGGAAGTGCCTGGAAGTTTGACCGAAAAGCCATACATGATTGTAGAAGAAACACTTATACTCTTGAGAAAGATTTCCGGTCACATACAATGTCGCCATTGAAAGATGAAACTAACGAGAAGCACTGAAAAAAACGTTATGTTGATGAGTGGAAAATCGTGTTGCAAGAAGTCAAGAAGGGCGAGGAGATGCATTTTGCTATTGTTGGACACCTACCGTAATTTTAACTTCTACAAATTTAGAAGATTTAGTCAAGAAATTCTTTGGAATCGCTAAATGATTTTGGTCGATATTGTTGTGATGAGTTTCCAAATGAAAGCACGCTTCATCGTGAGTATTAGTCACCACATTGATTCAATCCCGGAGCCAAATTTTCGTCATCAGCTACCCTACAAAGTTAACACTACAAGAAATGTCAAGTTGGAAGACAAGCAAGAGTTGATGATGTTAGATTAATCGTAGAAAGCTTCAATCCATGGTTTACCAACAATACTCACTAAAAGAAAGAGGAATGGTAAATGTGCATGATTCTAGCCATAAATAAAATCACCATCGAAAGATCATTTTCTTACTACTTAATGGATGGATTTAATGGATTGTTTGAGTGGGTCAAATTATTTTTCTAAGATAGATTTGAAGAGTGGGTATCATCGAGCAAGGATTCGAGAAGGGGATGAGTGGAAAACCACATTTAACACAAACAAAGGATTGTAAGGAATTGCTAGTAATGCCTTTTGGACTTACTAATGCACCTAGTACTTTCATGAGGATATTGAATGGAAGTTTTGAAAGAATATGTAAATTTTTTAATTGTTTATCTTGGATGATATTCTCATTTTCACTTAAGCAAAGAGGAGTATCTAGAACACCCTAAATTAGTTCTAAAGACTTTTGCAAAGAAAAACTCTATCAGATAAATTTGAAGTGTGCCTTTTATGAAGGAAGAACTAATTTATTAGGGATTTGTAGTCTCTAAGGAAGGAAATGCATCCGTAGAAAATCCATGCAATTGTGAATTGGCTAGCTCCTAGAAGGGTTATTTATAAGAAGCTTCCATGGTCTTGGCAGCCACCAAAATTTATTCGAAGTTTTAGTGAGATTTTTGTACCCATTATTGAAACAATTAGAGAAAATAATCAACCATTCAAATGGACAAGTAGCAGACTTAAAACTTTAAATTGCTAAAGAAAAAGATTATCGAAAAAACAAGTCTTGGCTTTACTAAATTTTGAGAAAGTTTCCTTCTGTGTTGAACCGATGCTAGTGGAATTGGTAATTGGAGCAAACATTTTGTTTTCGAAGATCGTAAACCAATAGCATACTTCAATGAAAAACTAAATGGACAAAGAATAAATATTCATCTTATGACAAGGAATTTTATGTCACAGTATAGGCTTTAAAAAATGGAGACATTATTTTTTTTCCAAAAGAGTTTGTGTTATATTTTGATAATCAGCATTACAATTTATAAACAATCAACCAAAGTTAAATCCTAAAACATGCCAAATGAGTAGAATATTTTACAGTAGTTTCCACTTTTGTAATCAAACAAACAAGTGGTAACTGAATAAAGTTGGCCGACAAGCTGGAGCTGGTGGTGAAACTTACTATGTAGTAGTTACAAGTTGGTGTTGTAGGGTCTTAGGAGTTGGTTGACATATAAAGATGATGCAGTTTAAAGAAATTTACGAGCTGTAGAAAATCTAGCAGCATAATGGTAGAACTGCTGGTTGGATTATCTAATCCAAGGGGGATTACTATTCAAAAGTAATAAGTTGTTCCTAAAATGTTCTATGAGGAGAAATATAATCAAGGAGAAGCACAATGGAGATCTATTCGAAAATTTTGGACAATACAAAACCTTTGCCTGTAAATACTTTTTTATCGGCCGAAGATGCAAACTGATGTTAAATGGTTTGTGGAAAATGTAGGATTTACCAAGATGCTAAGGGGAAAAGTCGTAATATAGGATTGTATCAAAATGCACATTAACAATTCGACCCATTTTTTGGGATGCAACAAGAGTGATTTTGTTTTGGGCTTGCCAAAACCAAAGGGGTGCTATGATTCTATTTATGTTGTTGTGGATAGATTAAAATGGCGCATTTTATCGTATGCAAGAAACAAGGATGAAACACATATTGCTAATCATTTTTTTTTCCGTGTTGTAATATTTCGTGATTACCTATAAGCATTATGTCTACCAGGGATACCAAGTTTGTGGAAAATTTCTAGAGGAAATGAAGAAATTAGGCACCAACCTTAATGAAGCTTCATGATATCATCCTCAAACGGATTGCGTATCAAGGTCGTGAATAGAAGTCCGGGAAACATATTGAGAAGTCAGTATAAAACTTAAACAATGGGATTTAGCTCTTGCTCAAGTTGAGTTTGCTTAAAACGACACTCCAAATTGAAGCACTGCATTGTCCACTCAAATTGTTTTTGGAATGCATCCAAGAGGTGTGTATGAACTCAAAGATCCGGGAAAATAGGAGGTAAGGAGTGTACAACAAGAACCTACAGTAATGTATACAGAACTACAGAAGATGTCGAAGCGTATTTGTAGGAAAAAATAGCAAATTCAAGCAAAGAGCAGACATGAGGAGGCTTATGAAAATAATTCCAAGTGGATGATTTGGTTATAATATATTTAATAAAGAAAGATTTCCGTTAAAACTTATAACAGACAAAATTGAAGAAGATAGGGCCATGTAGAATTGTATGAAATTTTCTTCAAATGCATATGAAGTTAAATTTCCAACAAAGAATTGAATATCACCAATCTTCAATGCTGCTAGGCATTTGTACCCATACCGAGAACTAGAAGAAGAATCACAATGGGATGCCACAAGAGAAGAAAAACCCAAATGGTAAATTGGGAAGATTAGATGCCCAAAGCAGGAAGAGTGGGAAGTTGGGGCCATTTTGAGAAGAGAGTGTTAAAGAAAACCAGGAGCCAAACCTATTATCACATTTAGTCAAGGGAAAGGACAAACAATGGAAGATGCCAGCTTGGATGGGATCGCAACAAGAGGGCCATTGTGGTTGAGTAGATTCCAAAGCATTACAAGTTTAATTGTCTTCCCCAGAGTTTGATGTAAGAGCATTGAGACTTAGCAAGCAATGTGATGTTTTATTCACATGTTGTGGCTAATCCAAAGAAATAGACATTAGTAGTAGTATTTTATTTTATTTTTATTATTATTGTTATTTATTTATGAGGATAGTTAGTTTGTTTTGTATTTTTAATCAATTAGGAATAAAATTAGGAATTGGTTTCTTTCCTCAAGTGTGGGATATAGAGCCAACATAGGGATAAATACTTAAAATGGGGCGGTATTTATTTGTTGAGAAAATTCGAGAAGAAACCTATTCTAAGAGGAACAATTTCATATTTCAAGTATAAATAATAGGGAAGTAGAGGAAACATCAAGAGTGTCAAAGCAGAAGATCATGCAAACGTAAGGGCAATCAATGGAAGTATTCAACCCATGCAATGTTAATGTCATTTGGATTTTAGCATATTGTATTTCTTTGAATCGTTAAACCCATGTATATGCCGTCTATAAGCGTGTGATTGCAGGGTAAAACGATTTTTCGTTGTGAGGTGATGCACAATTTAAAAATGTTGTAGTGGATCATGGCCTTGGTGTGACGGTAAAGACATTCATGCCATACGTTAAACACAACGGAAGCATTGGACCGTTCAACTTTTATTAACAAGACTATATAGCTTGGAAACGTTATTCGATGGGTACGCAAATTTCGAGGCATGGGTTCATGTTTTAGCGTAGTTCAAATTTTCCGCATCACGAGTGGCATATCATCTAGGTTGAGGAACTCGTTAACATTGTTGGTATGTTGGCAATACCATCTCGCTGAGTCATTGCGTGATATTAGTGTAGGTTCAAGACAAAATTCCACCTTAGAGAGTTGGAACTATATTTGTTTGTTTGATTGTTGTGGTGGTTATGTAGCTGTGGACTCAAACAATTGGTGGTGTTTTGTCACAAATTCCATAATAAACGAACTTGATTTCCTTGTTTAACCATGGTGCTTTAAATATTACGTTGGCTTGTTTTTCTAATGGATTGTAAATGCGAACTTTAATTACATTATTTATATACACAACAATTGTCCTTTAAGGACCTATTGATTATTGAAAATCTGAGCTTGCATAATGTTGCAGTATTTCAATATTATATGTATTAATAGAGGAATTTGGAATTACATACTAAGTGGTGAAGCACGAGTCAATTGCATCATAAAGAAGAGTAAATTCGAGTAATAGTAAAATTGAACATTTTACTATACTAATTTGTAAGTGGAAATTGTGTTTTTTACATCAACAACATACAAAAATAATATATATCTAACTTTGTTACTCGCTCTAGAAATTTGAACTCAATCCCATTGCTTATTTCATCTAGACACCTTGTTGCTCAATGCGTATTTGATTATACAGCTATCCAATGAAAAATATGAGCAAGAAACTAGGCCATTCCACAAAATACTCTGGCCTAGAAATTTGATTATTGTGGATTGATTCTAACGTTGCCGATCAAGAAGTACAACCACCATAAGGAATTATGCCCATTACGATCCATATTTCTACTTGGTTGATTGCTTCGGAGTTGATGTGAAAGTGAAAATCATCTCTCTTCCGCACATTGATATCAACTTCAACCTTGACAATGAAAAGATAGCTATCTAAGTCTACTCAATGTCTATGCATGAAATATCGTTGATCTAGATTTAATTTGACATTGATAAAAAAGATTACCCACTTTCCAAATGAAAGCAAGTGATTTTTTTTTAATAGAAAACTACGTAAAGGAGCAAACAAGGACGTGTTTGCATGGGTCACATATTTATTGTCTTTTGATTTTGCATGATTCAGTCTCAAACTGTTGTGTGTATCTCACAATTAAACTTCATGATAGTGATGTCGCACAATAAAACTCCAACCAACAATATCGCAGAAAAATCAAAGGAAAAAATGGCTTCATGGATCAAGCAACATTTAACATATTATGTTGCATGCATTTTTTTTCATTTTTTAAAATTGTAAAATAGATGTGTTTGGATCCACGTTAATTTTCCACGTTGTTCAAAATAAAAATTCATCGTTGGGACTAACGTGTTTTGACAATTGCTTTATCACCACGTATAGTGGCATATAAATAACTCTATAACACATGTCATTGTCATGCAAACGTGATATGAATTGGTTGATCAGCTACGTGATTGATCATCCATGTTAAAATAAACTTCATGTTGGAAATGTTGTCATTGATGGAAAAGGAGGAAGCAAGAGGCAAGAGACAGCATAAAGGACAAATGACAAAGAAAAGGAGAAGACAATAGGCACATTTACAAAGAGCATGAGAAGAAATAAGAGGGAGAGTTTATTTACGAGACAAGAGGCAAGCAGAGGCAGAGCAAGAGAATACAAAGGTAGAGATGAAATGGCCGAGCAAAACAGTAGTGCGCAGGCAAGAGTCAGTTAACAAACAAAGTTGAAATTATCAAGCAAGAGACTCGAACCCCGAGGGAAAATGGGACCAAGCATTTACAGAAACCTCGAGGTAGCATTGAATTAACATATTAATGAAGTCGGGTATTAAATCCTGAGGTAGCGTTGAATTAACATATTAATGAAACAGAACTATATATTAAAGCGCCGGAAGCAATAAGAAATAAAACTTAGCCACACTTATATGTGTATATGTATATAACGTACAGCGAAGTTGTTATTGGAGTGTGGAACCATGACTATGTTTTAAACTCGAACATGAACAAGAAATCCAGGCTGCCAAAACCAAGTGGGTTCGCGCATTGTTGAAGTGGTAAGTCTTCTATTTTCAAAACGAACGTTTATATATGTCACTAATGGCCACGTATCCCAGGGTAGTTTCCAAATACAACTTTTTTCGTGATTTTTGGGAAATATATGTGACGAGCACACATAAGTTTTGTGATATTGCGCAATGCATCGTCGGGATGGGGGCTCAAAGTCAAATGATGCGCGAGAGTAGATTGACCGGTTCGATCAAAGGTGAAAGTGTGGGGAAGAGAACCATGATGTGGGTCCTACATTCAGAGCTGCGGAGCAAAAGTATTATGTGAATGAATCGTATTTCGTGTTATGAAAGTTAATAAACAAAATGGTTATAACTTATATTAATATATGTTGATATATATGATGGGCCGAATGCAAAGCTGAACTACATAGTAAAGTGTTAACATATAAGTTAAATGCGTGGGTTTACTATAATGTTCATAATAAATTGAACGTCGTTATATATGCGTCAATATATTATAATTGATATGCAAGTCACCAAAGGAGTGGTACATATGATAGTTAGCATATAGTAGTACACTCCGGGGCCCGACACACTAAGTCGGGGTTTGATATCTATCGTAATGTTAATATGCTGCTGGCGACAGTTATACTAGGAAGCTTTAAACATTAATCAAACTATGGGAACCCGAGAGGTTATATATATATACAAATATTAGTGCCGGGTTTATGTCTAAGTCCAAGACTTAATATAATGTTGACGAAAGATATTGTGTGTAGGGTGACCCCCCCTACATAAAATTCCTAGAATCATAACCCAAGCCGGAGATTACATTAAAGCGGAAGCGGAAGCTTACATATGCGTGCATATATGTTACGCTTATATACAAAGTTCCAAAGCATACATATATATTTATATGTAGTGCTCTATTGTTCGAGCATTACAAACAAAGTCTTGAGATTGTGGGATCTCATCAATCAGACGGGAGAAAATTTGGCAAATGAACATGTTAACAAAAGATTGTGATTGTGATGAAGTTCTAGACCCGATGGGCTTATAACCGTGATTCATACATGCTTAAGTTCCAACATCAAAGTAGGCCATCGCATCTAAAGAAGCAGACTTACACCATATTGAAAGTCAGATTGCGACATCAGACGGTTCTTTCACAAATGCATCAATCGCAATCGAGAGTATTCAGTTACATTAATTGCATCGGCACAATAAATTGGAGTAACAAGGAATCATTGGATCGGAGCACGTAGCACCTGAGCATCGGAACCTCGTCAACAAAGGCGATTGCGATGACCCAGAATTGGAAGAATTCAAGAGGTGACTCATCGCATCTTATAGTAAAACAAGCTTGCGGGTGGGCCTTAAAGGCATTTTAAGTATTAAATTTTTTTTGATTTAAGTTCTCCATGAGTTGATTTGCATTACAAAGGGCCGGGCTTATATGTTAAAACAATTCATTATCATGTGCCGAGAGTTAAATTGTGATATATGCAGTGCTTAGCTATATATGTATATGCTTACACCGCGACAAAGTGAATGAAAACAACAAGAGCGAAAGGACAAACATACCAAGCGTAAAATACAAACACAATGGATCCAAAACCCATTGCTGATTTGTAATCCTCATTGTTACTAAATGTATACGTTTTTGATTGGTTTATATTGTTTGTGATGCATTGGCAAGTCTTCAAGAACACAAATTCCCACTGTATTAAAATTAGTGAAGTTAATATGTACCATATTTTTCTCGAGTGAGCCGAGCAGCGAGAAGGCAGTATGGCTAAGAGGTATAATATCCATTTCAAATTCCCGGTGAAAACAAACAACATAAGGAAATTCTATAAATAATATCATATTGATAGTATAGAGAGGTTAGAGAGAGTGAGTATAGAGAATGCGCAGTATGGAAAATTGAGGCAAAGAAGATAAGGAAGAGAGGAGCAGAAGAGATGTTGAAGAAACGTAGCCGCCGACATTCGAGGTAAATCAGCAAACATTTCTTTTGATAAATTGAGGTAGTTAAGCCCTCACCGGGGTTAAAGCTGATAGTTGTCGGCCAGAAGTCGATCGAGGTTGGAGCCTTTCCGTAGGTTGGTGCCTCATAAAAACAAGGGTGAGAGGGAGTTGAGCTTCGCTTTTGCATCACAACAACAATAAGATATGGTTTTTCCCTGTGTCTCCACTTATATCTACCTATTTCATGTGTGTTGCCTATGTGTTATATGATCTATTCAATCACATGTTTGTTGCTCTCACAATAAGTTTGGTGTCACATTAATTTAATACTGCCGCAACATTTTAAGACTCGTTCACATATTGGGTTATGCAAATAAGATGATGAAAATTTTAAAAGCTTATGTATGTTTTAAATTGATTCACCCCTCTCTCTCAGTTTTTAATCTCAAAGATTAAACAATTGGTATCGTAGCCAGTTCCTTTCACTTCAGCTTAACCACCGAAAGGAGATCCTGTGTCCCCAGGATGGCTAGTCAAGAAGGGAAGCTCAACCAATAAAGCTCCTTTTTTCACCGGTGCTAATTATGCCTTCCGGAAAATTAGAATGAGAGCATACATAATGTCTCTAGGAATAGAGGTTTGGGTTGGGAGAATTTGACAGTGCCCCAAAGGAAATCACTCCGTAGAGAGAAGCTAAAACAAGAATTTTAGTAGCAAATGCAAAGGCCATGAATGTAACTAAGTGACTTTGTGAGGTTGAATTTATCAAAATAATGCATAGTAAGACCTGCCAAAGATATGTGGGATACTCTTGAAAACATCCATGAGGGAAATAAAAAGGTAAAGACCACCAAAATTCAAGTATATAGAGCTCAGCTTGAAAATTTAAAAATGAATGATGATGAAGATGTTGTAGCTTCTTCCCAAGAGTTGCAGAAATTGTTAACAATATGAAAGCTCTTGGAGAAACTATATCGTAATGTGCATCAGAAAAATATCTTCAGTATCTTTCCACCTAATTTTAACCCGGTTTCTGCCATAGAAGAAACAAATTACTGGGAAACTCGACTCTATGAACTAGCTACTTGGAAATTTAACAAATTTATGAGATGAGGCTCAGCGAAGAAGCCAAGTACGAGGGGGAGGCAACTTTGAAAATAGAAAAGAAGAAAGAAGAAAAGGAAGACATGTGCTCTTGCTTCCGATGAAGAAGAGGCTAAATTTGTCAAGAAACTGGATAGAGGCTCGTAACACAAAGGTAAAATTCCTTCAAATGCTTTAACTATGGAAGAGTTGGACACTATGTCATGTCCTCACAAGAAAGTAAGGAATCAAAGCTCAAGAATCGAGAAAAAAAATACATCAAAGAACCTGGAAAAGGAAAGAAATTCAGAGAAATTCCTTCTATGCTCAACAAGACAAGTGCATCCGAAGACTCGATGAACCCCTCGGTGAAGAAGGAACTTCCGGGACTTTACCGATGGCCATAGAAGAACTTGAAGGACTTCGCTAGAAGATGAAGAAGAAGGTAGTTGACCTTGAGGGGGAGTTAAGGCGTCCAAGGAGATTGATCGACTCAAACCAAAGTGCAGTAAAATGAAAGGACATTCTCCCCAAGTATGTAAGAGGAGAGAAAAATCTTAAGTCCTCATGGAGTCAAGGCATTTTCTGAAGAAGCCATGAAGATAGAAGACATGTTACTTAAGAAAATCAAGGATAAAACCCAGAACAAGAGAAGTTGAAGAAGTTGTTATATGTCCTGAAAGAAATTAGAAAATTCTCAAAGGAAAAAGTATCTATAAATTATTCTCAAACAACAAGCCTCGGTAAGTTGAACGAAATTTCGGATGTCAAAGATCTCTCACAAAAACCGGAATAGGGTATGAAGGAGAACTCGATGCAAAAGCAAAGAAAAGGAAAACCAAAAAGTTATTTTTGTAAAAGCAAAGAAGGTCGATGAAGCTCAAATAATTCCTACAAAGGAAGAAACATGTACGAGGGGAGACAAACCAAGAATCCCCAATAACAAAGAATGAAATAAATACTAAAAAACAAAAGGATCATATACCCCCGAGGGTGACAAATCAGTCATCAAAGGGAGATTCTTCCTCCTAGTGAAAAATGCCACTTGTTATGCTTGTCACAAGTTGGGACACGTTGTTGCATACCGTCACACAAGGAGGAGTATCCAAACTCAAATAAAGATGAAAACAAAGAAGCAGACCTGCCTCAAGCAAATAACTGGAGAAGACAACCTCATACAAGGTATGCAAGTTGTTTCTATGGTTAACAAGCGGACAGTAAGGAATTTGGCTACAAATCATTGAGTGCGTAAAATATGACAAATATTGATGTACAACACCTCAAGAGTTTTATGAATCAAGGAGATTTTACTCATACTCACAATTTTGCAAATTATGATCAAATGCTATGGTACGCAATAAAATTGGACATATGCCTTTCAAATGTCCTTCAGAGGATATGGTTCATCACTTCACAAAAGATATCAAATAAAAGGATGTTTCCAAAGAAAATAAGGTGAATAAATGACCAAGGCTCTAACCTACCAAGACTTGAAAATCTAATGGTATCCGGGAAAGTGGTCGCTCAAAACATATGATCGATATTTAAGCAAATTTATAAATTTTGATGAAAAAGAACCCAATGTTACTTTTGGCAATGATAAAGAAGGAAAATCAAGGGAAAAGGCTCAATCAGCCTTCGATAATGGCAAAAGAGGTAAGGCCCAAGATGTACTATTTGTAGATGTGGTCAGCAAATTTGCCGAGTGTCACCAAATGTGTGATAAAGACTACGGTTCTTTTCGCAGGCACAAGACCGTGGAAGTCGATCAAGCACTACTGTGAAAGACTCTGGCCAAAGGTGTCCAAACAGAGAGTACGTTTACATAGTGAAAGAGGAAGAGAAGCATGCCATCTTAGCAAACTTGAGGAGTCATGGTTATGGCATAAGAGGTTGGGACATCTCGCCTTCGATCATATCATCGACCGTGTTAGGTCCCTATATTACTAGTATAGTCCCTTATTATGTTAGTGTAGCCTCCCTTATTGTTGGTTATTATTGTACCTTTTGTAACCCCCATATTGTTATTATTGTGCCTTAAATTATTATTGTTAGGTCGGTTAGATTACATTGTGGCCCACTAGGATTACATTATGGCCCCATGGACTCCTATATATAGAAAGGAGGTTTTGTAAATTGTATCATTCAAGAATTGTCTATTTATAATGTATTTGGAGGCTGTTCCCCGAAGTGGCCATTTCGTTGACATTCTTTCTTCTTTTTGGAGTCAAGTTACACAACATTTGCATCGGGAGCTTTTGGATTCATGTTTCGGGTACCCAAACAAAGCCATCGGAATTTTTCGTTTATAAAATTTTTTTCCATGAAGTTTCGAAGCGGAAAGTTTTAGGTGAGAAGCCGAAATCCCGAGGAATCTTAATTAAAATTTCAAGAGCTTGGTTCGCAACATTTTCAGAGATATGATCCGTGCTAGGTTCTTTTTTCAGATCCCAAATAGTCATCGTGGCATTTGTGCTATAATTTTTTTCACGTAATGTCTCGTATTCTGAAATTCATATGGTGCGAAGCTGAAACTCGAGGAAATTCTTCAAAAAATTTCGCAGCTTGGTTTGCAATATTTTTTGAGATATGATCCGTGGAAGGTAGTGTCAGTTCCTAACCTCATCTAAAAGAGGTGATCGGGGAAAATTTCCTTAACAACTGTCACATCGTATTGGAGTGCCATAAAAGTGGTCATGTTGGCTACGACCGTAGTTTCTTGGATATCAATTTCAGAGACAAAGGACGAAACAGTTGACACGGGCACCTGTAAAGTTCACACTTTCTATCGAATCCAACGATAATTAGGCCGTCAGAAGATTGGACAACTTGCCTTGAGAATCCAAACTGTGCCCAGTGTACCTATGGCATTCAAAAGATAATTTAGAGGCTACGTTGGTACCGAAACTAAATATTGAAGTTCCGTAGTCGCAGATAATCCAATTTCAAAATCGAGCCCCTAAAAGCAAGAAAAAGGTGTGTATTTTTTTTTCTCGAATGGTATAAGTCTTGTTTGAAGAATCAATTTGAATTGATTCCAAGGCATATTTTAGAATAGATATCAGCATTGGGTTCTAAAAGATGCTCGTAAAATAATTCGAACACCTATTGGCTCCCGTAAGGGTCTACTATGACTCATGAAGATGAAGAATTGCAACATGATGTATCAAAATTACAAGAGCAAGTGCAACCTATTTCACTCTCGCAAAGAGCAACAAAATGAAATGGAAGTTTCGAAGAAAGGCATGGAAGAGAAGATGGATGGTTTAAATAAAGAAGTGGTTAAGATGGATGAAGTGAAGCTAAGATGGATGGCATGGAAGTCAGCATGGAAGCTTTCTAAGATGGGAAAACATGTGAAGAATTAATCTTAAAATGTATATCGAAGGTTTGGACAAAGTTGATACAAGAAATGTTTCCTTAATGGTGAAAAGATAGTAGAAGAACCTCATGATGAGAACAAAATCAATGTTAATTGTGATTTGATAAACTCTAATGTTGGCGTGAAGAACCACCATATTCCAAAAAAATGGATATGAGGAAGTTTGTTAGAAAGGATCTCAGAACATGCATACTAAGGATATAACATGGATCTCCATAATGTGCAAAACACACAAAAAAGGCACGCATTGCACCATATTTAGAACAAAATACATTTGTATGGTATCGATGGCTTTTCTCCCGCAAAAAATTATCATCGAATAATTTTTACGAAAGAAATGATAGCACATTACAGAGGATACAAAGAGCAACACCTCTTTAGCTAATTGATAAATCTCAAACAAAAGGGTTTAGGAAGACATTGAGGAATTCCAAAATTGAATATAAGGGTAACCTATATTCCGCAGGAACACAGGATTGATCTCTTCATAGGCACTTTAAGGGATAACATACAACATGAAGTTCGCGTTCGAACCCGATTCATTGAGAAGGCATTCGAAAGCAGCAAGAAAATCGAATGTAAAATTATGGCGACAAGGAAGCCTACCACTCAATTCTATAAAGAAGGGAAGTGTTGCTACGCCTAGATTTCCACAACCTACAAGGCTGACACCAAGCAACAATTGAAGAAAAAAGAGCAAAAGGGCTTTGTCATGGCCAGAGATAGAAAATACACTAAAGGTCAAAAGGTGTCGAGAAGAAATTATTCTACATAGATTGTGAAGAGGAAAAGAAAATGAAAAAGAAGAGGATATACACCTGAACCAGCTCCTAGAAGAGGAAGAAACGAATCAAATTAATACTGCAGGTAATGCACCAGTGTGAATTACCACTCCTCAAACTCTCAAGATACAAGGACAAATCAAGAAGAAAAAGGTAATAGTGTTGACCGATTCAGTAGCACCATAATTTTATTCATTGTAAGGTAGCTGTGGAATTAAATTGTTTCCTATATTCAAGACCTAATTCAAGTGATGGTTGCAAAATGGAGGAACTATAAATTGCTTTGAAAATGCCAATATCAAGCCAACCATGGGGGAATATGTATTGACTAGTCCAATGCTTTCCATTCCTATGGAGAAAGCCGATGTTGTACCAGAGTACACCATAATCTTTGGGGACGTATTTTTAATTTTCAAGAAATTTTCTTCGAAATTTTTTTCAGAGAGAAAGTGAATAATCACTGTGGTATTGAAGGAAGTCGGGAAGGATAATAAGCTCTAATGTCATGAAAAGCTTCTAAAGAAAGAATAACGAGGTGTAATTTCACAATTATGTTTTACCAGTTTTAATATCAAAATCATCTATTTCGGGCAGTATCTCCAACAAGTCTTGGACAATCATTCCAAGGTGTTTGAGACCTCAAAGGACTCCCACCTATTCATGATCATGATCATGCTATTCATTTGATTCCAAAGAAGTGTTCCTCCAAACATCAAAGCCTTATAGATATCCTTACTTCCAAAAGAGCGAAATTGAACACATATCATAAATGTTAGGAGGCATGTATAATTCAACCTAGTCAAAGTTATTTTCTTCCGCTTCCGTAGCATTGGTACACAAGAAGGTTGATCATGGAGAATGTGTCCAGATTATAGGAGCCCAACAGCTCACCATTAAAGACAAATTTCATTCCCGTGATTGATGAATTATTGGATGAATACATGAGCAATTTATTTTACCAAGTTGATCTTCGTTCGTGATATCATCAAATTAGAATGAAGACCGAAGATATTCCAAAAACAACATTTCGAACTCAGAGGGTCATTATGAATTTTTGGTCATGCTTTTGGTCTACTAATGTGCACCTTCTACATTTCAAGGGTTGATGAATTCCATTTTCAAACCCTTCCTTAGAAAAATTTTTTGTGCTAGTATTTTTTGATGATATACTAATTTACAGTGTGTCTTGAAGGATCATGTTGAACATGTTGACAGTGCCTAAACTATTGCAAAGGAGAAACAATTATATGCAAAAACATCCAAATGTTTCTTTGGGCACAAGAGGTGGAATATATGGGTCATATTGTATCTCACGAGGGTGTTAAAGTAGACCCTAACAAAATTAAAGCCATTAAGGAATGGAAAGTCCCACAACCATAAAGAAGTTGCGAGGATTTCTGGTTAACAGTATTATCGTGTTTGTTAAGAAATATGGGAGAATAGCAGCACTTAACAACATTATTGAAGAAAGATGCATTTTCATGGACTTTGCCAACTAAGGTCTTTGAACATCTTAAAGAGGTAATGGCCTAGCACTTGCCTTGGCTACGCTGCATTTCACAAAAAAACATTTATTGTGGAATGATGCCTCAAGAAATGGAATTGGAAAGTGTTTTTAATGCAGAAAGGAAGACCCAGATTGCTTTTGAAAGTCGCTCAATCAAAGGAAAGTATTTACATAAACCTATTTTATGAGAAGGAAATGCCATAAATACTAAGTACTCAAAGAAATGGCGAACTTACCTAATGGGGAGACACTTCAAGGTAAAAATTGATCATGATAGTCTTAAACACTTTTTTGAGCAAAGACTATTCTTCGAAGAGAGCAAAGAAAATGGGTCACAAAGATGCTGGGTTATGACTTTGAAATAATCTACAAAAAAGGAAAGCTTAATGTTGTTGCGTATGCACCAAGAAAGAATGAAGAGGTGGAAGCATTGCTTTGTGCTATTTCTATTATCCAACCAGCATTGATAATCAACCAAGAGATGAATGGAAGAAGTGACAAAGATGTATGGACACTCATTCAAAAGTTGCAACAAGATCTCTAGTACATCCGATACATTTAGTTGGAAAAATGACTTTTGCGGTACAAAGATTGCTTATATCTTTGTAAGAATTCCCAACTAAAACAAAAGATTCTTCTGGGAATTGCACACTTCTCCTTTAGGAGGACACTCGTGATTTTTAAAAACTTACCACAGGTAAAGAAAGATTTTTTTGGGATGGCTTCAACATAGATATTCAAAAATTTTGTATGAATGTTTGGTTTTACGTAGAATCAAGTGAAAACAATTAAGACCCCTAGACCCCCCACAACCCTTTATCCATTCCAAGTCAACGTTGGGAGGAGATTTCTCAATGGATTTTATCACAAGTTTATCTAAGTCCGAAGGAAAGAGCAAGTCATCATGGTGGTAGTTGATAGACTTTACTAAGTATGCACACTTTTGGTATTATCTCATCCATTTAAAGAAAGTACAAGCCACAGCTACATTTATGGACAATTCAAAAGTTACATGGAATCCCAAGGGTTATTGTGAGCTACAAAGATCCGATGCATCGAAATTTTGGACGGAGTTATTTTCTTGTTTGGGTATACCTTAATTAGTTTCATAGCTCATCTTATCATCCTCAATTTGATGGTCAAAGGAGATAGTAAATAAATGTTTGGAAGGATATTCGTTGTTTTGTATCCTATAAACAAACACAATGGGTCAAGTGGTTACTCTCCTCGCCGAATGGTGGTATAACACTTCTTCCATACCGCACAAAAATGACCCATTTATGGCACTTATGGATATCATCCACCATCCATCACATTATGTTTATAATTGAAGGTTCAAGCAAAGGAAGATCACATCGAGCATACAAGAAGTTCTCCAACTCTTAAAGGATAACCCGAATTTGGCACAAAATCGAATGAAAACAACAAAGATCAACATCGTAGCGAGAGAAGTTTTGATGTAGGAGATTGGGTATTTTACGGCTAAAACCATACAAACAAATGTCCCTGGTTGCAAGCTAAGAAGGATAATAAATTATTATCGCCAAAATACTTATGATCCTTACAAGGTGTTGCAAAAGATTGGTACTATGGCATACAAATTGGAGCTTCCTGCTTCTTCGCGAGTACATCCAGTTTTCCATGTTTCATGCTTAAAGAAGGCTATAGGTGAAAATCTTCCAGTTCAAACAGTATTGCCAGAACTTGATGGGGAAGGGAAAATCATATTGGAACCTGAAGCAGTCATGGAAAAAAGAACTCGACAACTACGGAATCGATCAATTTCAGAGTACCTCATCAAGTGGAAGAACTTACCCACTGAAGATTCTACATGGGAGGATGAGAATTTTATACAGAAGCACCCAGAGCTACTCAAGCGTTGAGGACAACACTTTTTTGAAGGAGAGGGGCATGTTAGGTCCCTATATTACTAGTATAGTCCCTTATTAATGTTAGTGTAACCCCCTTATTGTTATTATTGTACCCTTGTAACCCCCATATTGTTATTATTGTGCCCTTAAATTATTATTGTTAGGTCGGCTAGGATTACATTGTGGCCCACTAGGATTACATTATGGCCTCATGGACTCCTATATATAGAAAGGAGGTTTTGTAAATTGTATCATCCAAGAATTGTTCATTTATGTAATGTATTGGAGGTTTCCCCCTCGAAGTGGCTTATTTCTAAGGCGTTGATATCTCTTTTCTTCTATTCTTGGAGTTGGTTACACAAATGCATCAGAAAGCAGAAGAAGAAAGCCGTCGAGACATGCCAAAATAAAAAGGCCTTCTAATACCATAAGCAAATCTTGTCAATTGGGCAAACAGACCCGCACATCATTTAAGGCCAAAGATGATTTATCAACAAGAAGACCACTCCATCTTGTGCACATGGACCTATGCAGACTTGCAAGAACTAAAACGCCAAGTGGAGAATCCTACTTCATGCTGATAATAGATGATTTCTACAGAATGACATGGGTTGCATTTCTTAAGAATAAATTGAAAGCTCTAGAGAAATTCAAAATATTTAAAGCTTTAGCAGAAAATCAAACAGGATGCAAGCTAAAATTCATTAGATCAAATAGAGGAGGTGAGTTCACAGATTATGACTTTTCAGACCTATGCAATGAACATGGGGTAAAGCAACAATTTACTATTGCAAGGACACCTCAGCAGAATGGAGTAGCAGAGAGACAAAATAGGTCTATACAACAAATTGCCAGAGCCATGATGCAAGAGAGTAATATTCCTCAAAAATTTTGGGCAGAAGCAGTACACACAACCATGCATATCCTTAACAAAGGTCATTTAAGGCCAAGCAGTGATAAGACTCCCTATGAACTATGGCATGGTAAACTAGCTTCAATCAAGCACTTTAGAGTCTTTGGATGCAAGTTTTACATAAAGAATAATGGTGAAAATCTTGGCAAGTTTGATGCAAGAGTAGATGAAGGGATATTTCTAGGATATGCATCCAAGAGTAAAGGGTACAGGTGCTACAACAAGACTCTTTGAAAATTTGTAGAAAGCATTGACGTAAGATTTGATGAAGAACTTCCAAACAAGACAAGAAGTACAGACTGCAGCATTCCTCCAGAAGATAATGAAGAAGAGGACCAAGATAATGATGAAACAAGCAAGACAATGTATGATGTTGAATCGAGCTTGAAAACCTCTCAAGATACACTGCAGAACCATCCAATCCATCATTGGAGACAAGAGAGCAGTGGGTTCAGACAAGTAAGGCAACGAACTAAACAAACTAAGAGGTATACATAGCCATGTTATCATAAATAGAGCCAAAGAAGTTTGAAGAAGCCAACAAGGACAAGTATTGGGTGAATGCTATGAATCAATAATTGGACCAAATTGAGAAGAAAAATACCTGGGAATTAGTTCCTAGACCCACTGAGAAAAATGTCATAGGCTCAAAATGGGTATTCAAAAATAAAATGAATGAGCAAGGACAAGTAATCAGGAATAAAGCCAGACTTGTCTACAAAGAATATTCACAAATCAAAGGACTTGATTACGATGAAACATTTGCCCCTGTAGCCAGAATGAAAGCTATCAGAATGTTTCTGGCCTTTGCATGCTACCAAGACTTCAAGGTATATCAAATGGATGTGAAATATGCATTTCTGAATGGAGATCTAGAAGAAGAATTCTACATGGAACAACCAGAAGGCTTCTCATTAACAGACAAAGAAGACTATGTATGTAGACTAAAAAAGGCTCTATATGGACTAAAACAAGCTCCTCGTGCTTGGTACTCAAGGCTGGATAAATACTTGCAAAAATAAGGCTTTAAGAGAGGAGGAGTAGATAGCAATCTATACATAAAAGCCCATGAAAATGAACTCCTGATTGTTGTAGTATATGTTGATGAAATTATGTTTGGAAGCAACAGAGATGAGCTAGCAAAAGGGTTTGCTGAGGAGATGAAATCAGAGTTTGAGATGTCTATGATTGGAGAGCTCAATTTCTATTTAGGACTTAAAATTCAACAAAAGAACACAGGTACATTCATCTGACAGGAAAAATACTTAAAAGAAATGTTGAAAAATTTCAAAATGGAAGATTGCAAACCTGTGTCAACTCCCATGATTACGGGATGTAAGCTACGTGATGATGATGTATCTGCTGATATAAATCAAAGACTTTACATATCCATGATAGGAATTCTGCTGTACCTGACAGCATAAAGACTAGACATCATGCTAGTAGTAGGACTTGTGGCTAGATATAAAGTAGCATCAAAGCAAAATCGTCTTCTAACAGTCAAAAGAATATTTAGATATCTATAAGGAATAGTACAATTTGGGCTATGGTATCCAAAAGGAAAAAGCTTCACTTTGACAGCGTACACAGATGCAGATTGGGCCAGCTGTGTGGATGATAGGAAAAGCACAAGTGGAGGTGCATTCTATCCAGGAGAAAGTTTGGTGGCATGGCTAAGCAAGAAACAAACATCTATTTCTCTATCTATAGCAGAAGCAGAATACATAGCAGCAATAGCATGTTGCACACAAGTCATGTGGATGAAGCAATCACTCTAAGACATGAAGGTAAGCATTGATGAACCTATCTCTATCAAATGTGACAATACAAGTGCTATAAGCATATCAAAAAATCATGTGCTTCATTCAAAAACTAAACATATCCCAATCAAGTATCATTTTCTCCGAGAACAAGTAGCTCAGAAGGTAGTGAAGCTGGAGTATGTGCCAACAAAAGAAAAAACAATAGATATATTTACCAAACCTCTTGCAAGAGAACCATTTGAGTATTTGAGAGATAGACTAGGGGTACTATCTGTAGATGCTACTCTCTGATATGAAGAGAAAGCATCGTTTTAGGGGGAGAACAGAAACGAAAATATCATTCCAGGGGGAGATCAGATAGCAAGGAAAGCATGAAACATGTCCTCAAGATCAGTGCAACATGGGCGATAGTTAAAAGCACACTGAGAAATGAGTAACCCCTTGCCATTGATGTCAAAGGGGGAGGAAAAGAGAGAAACAAAAGAGAGGGTCCCAAAAAAGCAAACAGAGGAAGTGTATTGCCATCAATGCCAAAGGGGGAGACTGTTGGAAATGTTGTCATTGATGGCAAAGGAGGAAGCAGAGGCAGAGACAGACAAAGGACAGCAGCAGAAGCAAAGGAGAAGACAACAGGTAAAATTTACATGGAGCATGAGGAGAACAGAGGGAGAGTTTATTTACAGAGACAGGGCAGCAAAAAGAGCGACGGAGACAGAGAAAGGATGCATAACCAGAGGAGGCAGAGCAGCAGAGGCAGAGGTAGAGAATACTGAGGCAGAGATGAAACAATCGAGTAGCAGAGGCAGAGGCAGAGCCATTAACAAACAGTAAAATGGTCAAGCAAAGACGGAACCCTAAGGGAAATGGAACCAAGCATTTAGTAGTAAAAACCTTGAGGTAGTGTTGAATTAACATATTAATGAAGTCGAGTATTAAACCTTGAGGTAGCGTTGAATTAAAATATTAATGAAACAAGGTTCATATATTAAAGCGCTGAAGAAATAAGAAATAAACCTTGAACGAAATTTATATGTATATATGTATATAACAAAGGCGCAAAGTTGTTGTTGGAGCGGAACCATGACCAAAAGTGGAACCCTGAACATGAACAGTAACACCGGAGGGCCACAAAACCAGTGGGTTCATGCGTTGGTTGAAGTGGTAAGCTGTATTCTCAAAACGAACGTGATATATGTCACTGATGGCCACGTGTCCCAGGGCGGTTTCCAAATACAACTTTTTTCGCGTGACTTTGGAAAATTATGTGACGAGCACATAAGTTGCACAATATTGCGCGTCGACTGTTGGATGGGGGCCCAAAGTCCAGTTGACGCGCGAGAGCAGATTGACTGTCCGATCAAAGGTGAAAGTGTGGGGAAGAGAACCAAGGATGTGGGTCCTACATTCAGAGCTGTGGAGCAAAAGTATTATGTGAATGACTGTGTATTTTGTGTGATGAAAGTTAATAAGCAGAGATTATAACTTATATTAATATATGTTGATATATATGATGGGCCGAATGCAGGTTGAACTACATGGTAAAGTGTTCACATATAAGTTAAATGCATGGGTTTACTATAAGGTTCATAATAAATTGAACGGGGTCTTATATGTCAAAATATTATAATTGATATGCAAGTCACCAAAGGAGTGGTACATATGATAGTCAACATATAGTAGTACACTGTGGGCCCGAGCACTTTTACAGTAAGTCGGGGTTTGATATCTATTGCAATGTTAATATGATACATGGCTAAGGTTATACTGGGAGGCGGAAACATTAATCAAACTATGGAACCCGAGTGGTTATATATATATATATATATATATATATATATATACAGATATTAGTGCTGGGCTTATGTCTAAGTCCAAGACTTAATATAATGTTGACGGAAGATATTGTGTGTAGGGTGGGACCCCCCTACATAAAATTTCCGAGAATCATAACCCAAGATGGAGGATACATTAAAGCGGAAGTGGAAGCTTATATATATGCAGCGCGGTACATATGTTGCGCTTTATATACAAAGGTCCAAAGCATATATATATTTATATGTAGCGCTCTATTGTTTGAGTTAATACAAACAAAGTCTTATATTGTGGGACCCTCACCAATCGCATCGGAGAAAAGTTGGCAGCGGAACATGTTAACAAAATATTGTGATTGCGATGAAGTTCCGAACCCGATGGGCTTATAAACTGTGATTCATACATGCTTAAGTTCCGACATCAAAGTAGGCCATCGCATCAGAAAGAAGAAAAACATCGGAGTACTATATTGAAAGCTGCGATTGCGATGATCGCATCGGGTCCTTCACAAATGCATAAATCGCAATTGGGAGTATTCAGTTACGATTAATCGCATCGGCACAATAAATTGGAGTGAACAGTGAATCATCGGATCAGAGTGATTGCATCGGAGCATCAGAGCATCGGAGCATCAAAATTCACAAATAAAAGTTGCGATTGCGATTAATCCCAATCGGAAGAATTCAGGAGGTGACTCATCGCATCGGAGAATAAAACAAGCTTGGAGGGTGGGCCCGAAAGGGCATTTTAAGTATTAAAATGTTTTGATTTAAGTTCTCCATGAGTTGATTTGCGTTACAAAAGGGGCGGTTTATATGTTAAAAACAATTCATTATCATGCTGAGAGTTAAATTGCGATATATGAAAAGCGCAATTACATATGTATGGCAGTTACATTGCGACAGTGAACAGGAAAACAAACAGAGCCGAAAGGGACAAACACAGTCACAGAAAAGATAAACACAGTGATCCAAAACTGAATAAGTTGATTTGTAATCCTCATTGTAACTGAATTTATACGTTTTTGATTGGTTTATATTGTTTGTGATGCATTGGCAAGTCTCTAGAAGAATACAAAATTCCCACTGTAATATTAAAATTAGTACATACAGCTATATTTTTCTGAGTGAGCTGGAAAAGAAATGAGAAGGAAAAAGGCTAAGAGGTATGGCTATCCATTTCAAATTCCCTGAGGAAAACAAACAATCATAAGGAAATCTCTATAAATAATATCATATTGATATGCATAGAGAGGTTAGAGAGAGTGAGTATAGAGAATGCAGAGTATGGAAAATTGAGGCAGAGAAGATAAGGAAGAGAGGAGCAGAAAGAGATCGTACAGAACAAAGTTGATATCTAAGGTAAATTAGCAAACATTTCTTTTGATAAATTAAGGAAGTTGTAGCTTCCCTATCAAGTTGAAGCTTGATAGTTGTCAGTTGTCGCTGACTGAGGTTGGAGCCTCCTGTAGGTTGGTTCCTGCAGAAAAATAGTGGTGAGAGGGAGTTGGAGCTTGCCTTTGCATCACAACAACAATAAGATGTGGTTTTCTCCCTTTATGGGTTTCCACTTATATCTGCTGTCTCTATGTGTGTTGCTTATGTGTCGATATGATCTATTCAATCTGCTTAATGTTTGCTGCTCTCACAATAAGTTTGGTGTCACATTAATTTAATACTTGCTGCAACATTTTAAGACTATTCACATATTAAGCTGTAAATAAGATTGATGAAAAATTTAAAAAGCTTATGTATGTGTTAAACTGATTCACCCCCCCCCCCCTCAGTCTAACTAAAGATTCAACAATTTACTACTCCAATATCTCCTTGATTTTGATAAATGCTAAGATTTTCCCCATAATATCTGCCAAAACAACGCTTTATAGATTAGATCCAAACACTGAAAAAATCACATGACTCGTTCGTATAATAAACTCCATCGGAATACGTGGGTGATCTGTATACGAGTTGAACCGTGGGATATAACAGAACTGTGGGATGTGAACCAATGAAAACTCCATCGTTTGGGTAATATCGTTGATAGTGGCATGGGCCACATAATAACATGGCCATATGCCACAAAATCTGCATTTCAATCAAATTATTAACCTCCCCACAAAAGATTCAATCCTCTTTTTACACGGAAACAACTTTCTGCATGTGTTGGCACTCATCTTCATAGATATTCGATACCCATCAACGTGAGTGATTGAAGAGTTATGTGGTAATAATTTTGTGTATCTTGTAAATTTGGATGATAAATCAAGATTCATTTTTTTTTTACATGGAGACAAACTTTCTGTATGGGTTGGCACTCATTTTCATAGATATTCGATACCCATCAACGTGAGTGATTGAAGAGTTATGTGTTAATAATTTTGTGTATCTTGTAAATTCGGATCATAAATCATAGTAGTCATGTTTTGTGTGGACGTTACTCATCGTCAAGACAAATCCATGGAAAAGAGTAAGGCTAAAGGGAAATATAAATATGACATGGAGGTTATGAGAAGAAAATTAATATTAATACTAAGGAAGGAAATAATTATTTTTGATTTATTTTTACTAACAAGGAAAAATATGTTAATTTATTATTTATATTTTATTTTCAAAAAGATAAAATTTAATTTATATTTAAAGGTTGATGGAGTCAATAAATTAATATAATTATTATAAGTAATAATTTATTATTAGTAATGATAATTAGTATTATCACTAATACCAACATGGAGAAGTAATACTATAATAATCACATTATTTGGATGATTTAGATTGTATATATTATTAAAAAGATGATAAAATAAAATAAATGCATCGATTATTTAGAAAAAAAGCTAGGGATAATAATATAATTATTATAAGTAATAATTCTATTATTAGTAATTATAATTAATATTATCACTAATAATGTGGTTAATTAATACTATAATAATCACATTATTTGGATGATTTAGATCATATATATTATTAAAAAGATGATAAAATAATATATATGCATCAAATATTTAGAAGAAAACTAGGGATAATAATAAGGGATTAAGGGATTATTATCCCTAGTTTTTCTTATAAATAATTGATGCATCTATATTATTTTATCATCTTTTTAATAATATATATATAATCTAAATCATCCAAATAATGTGATTATTATAGTATTACTTAACCACATTATTAGTGATAATATTAATTATCATTACTAATAATAGAATTATTACTTATAATAATTATTTTAATTTATAGACCCATCAACATATTTACTGCATTGAATCATGATTATACATTAAACAGGTGATGGATATTTTAATAATCCTCATTTATGGTATTGGCCGACTTGATAATAATTCCAACAATGCGCCCACATAATAGAATCAGTATGTCTATTGTTTATCAATGTAATTGATGTAGGCCTTAGATGGAGGATATGTCCTCATGATTATAAAGGTATTGTGGGTGTTCTATTCATTACAAAAGTGTCTTGATGATTGAATATGGGTTTCACAATACTCTCAGGAAACACTCTTTCACAATACTCTGAGAAAATACTCTTGCACACCACTCTCAAGAAATAAGTGCATATATAGAGCATGCACAAGATGATAAATTTTGACTTCGATAGTTAGTGCATAGAAATTCGTTTACCTTGGGCATGTGGCGTGCTAAGGGGTTCACTTATGGATGGATAGATAGTTTGGGGTGCACATATAATGTGTCTAATCAAGATGAGGACACAAGCACACACATTATGTGATATATTGAAACACAATTCATGGACACACACATCGTATGACACACTTGGATGAGGATTTCTAACACACATGATGTAATAGATGAGGATGGGCTCATGGAAATGAGTTTCCACTTAATCAACCTATATCATATGTGTTTGTGGTATACTAAAGAATAATCCAAATATCAGTATATATTTATAAACACCTCCTAAAATACTTTCATTAAACGCGCCTTCTCAATACATCATTCTAATAAAATAATTCTTGTTTCAGTATATTAAAACAAAAATATGTTTACATAATCATGCATATAGCATATGTGCCTGAATAACCCCCAATATACATATGACTGATAACAAGTTATGGGGCACGTAGGTCCCTCAAAGAAACCCCATGGGGAAACACTAGATATAGCCCAAACAATGGGTAGCCACTCATTAATCGAGAAAACCAGAATAAAGGAACCCTTAGAAAAGGGTGCATCTGTCAAATTCCCAAACAACGGGAAACCACTTATCAATCAAGGAAACTAGGCATGTAGGCCTACATAAAAGAACCCTTAAAAAAAGGTGCATCTCTCAAATACCCAAATATATGAATCAAACCATTACAAAACAAGTAAAAACCCCAACATACAACCATGAAGAAAATAACACAAGGCCACCAATAGAGTTTCCATGGAATAACCCAGAGCATATCTTATATGAACCAAAACGATTGTGAAGCCCCAACCATGACCACCCTGATGCAAGCCAACTACCCACACTAGCAGATAAGTAGAGAAAAAGGACCGCAAGGCCCATGGCATCACGATGTCCTTCACACTGATGAGCCCCATCCCTGATTGTTTCCATCATAATGTTCCCCAAAACTAGCTAACCAAAACAAAAACCCATTGAGGATAAAATATCGTCGATGATGACTTCGAAAGGCATAAATGCATTTTCCAATGCCCCCTTGTTGTGTATATATTTCACCAAATAATAGGAGTTTAATATGCTCATCCTCAGTGAAGAACAATGGTCATTTTCCTCGTTAGCCGCCACACCGAACCTCGCAAACTTTGGCATCTTCATCACGACCAAACTTACAACTGAATCCACCTCCTCTTACCACATTGTGTTGGATAATGCCTCCTCATGCCACCATTCTGATAAGTTATTAAATCCTAGAAACCCTTGAACCTCACAAAAAAGACTCACAAAGTCCTTTCCATTCACATCTCATTTGAAACACTGTAAAAAAATACTGCTAGCATATAATTTTCTCCCTCACGTGGTTGGTTGAACTCATAACGTACTTTCAAGTGGTGAGATAAACAACCATCAATGTGTTCGTGATTTAGATTACCCTTTTATTTTTATTACTTAATAGTCAATACTACTCCATGCCTATTTTAGTAGATATCCCCTAGTTTTACCAAATACTCATTTTAATACCTCCAAAACCTATAACCCTCTACCCAAAATCCCCACCCCCAATTTTAAAACCCCCTTTATGAATGAACATGATAATTAATAAAGTGAAGCCCCTATGGCTTACGGGTGTGCTCATGCAACTAGGAAAAAAATAAAAAGACTTCATATTGGAATCACCAACATCCCTTCAATTTAAGGTGGGGAATTTTGACACCTAATATTTGGGATTAGGAGAACTCATGTAAATACTGTAAATAGTAGAAAATAAAGGAAGTTAAAATACGAATAGACATTGGGAGATGAAATCAAATTGTCTTCCTCTCCTTGTATATACTCATAATCTGTCTTAATGCAAAACACAATTTTATTCGGATTTACAAACCTGACCTAGTAGGAAAAACACTTAGAATAATCATATTAGGTAAATGAGAGTAGTCAAGATATGATGGAGTGATAACAAACACATCCTTATACATTTGTTTTCCTTTTTGTGGCATGTGAAGCATCAAGGGGCTCACATATTATGATTGAACCATCTAGTTTGAAGACTAGGGTAATGTGTAGTGCATGGGATGAACATATGAGGGTAACATGCAAGCATGTAGAGAAACACCCATTAGAATTAGTTGAATAATCTAAAGTGGACATGGTGAGATAGTGCATGAATCAGGTGAGCACAAAGGAGCACATATGACTATGGATATGGGTTGGGCCAAACTATATTTTGGGAAAAGTATGTAATACATAACATTGACCCATTCGAAATGGAAGGATGAAGCCTTATTCAATTTGGAACGATTTCTTGTAAATGCGACAAGAGAGCTTGCTAAGGCAATAAGCATTTGACCAAGTACCATTTGGGTTATAAGTGCTAACGCGAGATGAAGATTTGGTGAAGGAGTTGGAGGGGAAAGGCATAAGTTTATATGTGTTTGGATAGTGTGTAATCACCCAATGTCTAGCAGGATTGGGTGGGTCATTGCACAATTCATGACACAATTTTCTTACATGAAAAAGTGTAGGGAGATAAGTTCTTGTTAGTGAGAGGCAAAGATAAGCATCCAAACACAAGACAAATAAAAACATAAGATTGTGCTTGAATAAATAATATATATTCATTAATTATTCTCTCATATACATCCACCAAACTATGACTATTATCTCTTCTTTCTTCACATTACAATGGCCCAACCATAGGATATAAACACCAAAATTTTAAAATATGGAATCATGCAAACTCTAACTTTCCTTTCGTCATGCAAACTAAGACTTCATGCTTTAACTAAATTGTTCTAACTTTCCTTTAACTTAGCTTAACATTTTTCTTTTTATTGACTCAAATTTTTTAGAAAAAGAATTAACATTCTAACTCTGACTTACTTGACTTCTAATATTAGACTCGAATTTCTTTCCTTAACTTAACTCTACTCTTCATGCATTGCATGCATACAAGATTAATTACTATTTCTGAAACTCCCCCTTAATTACGATAATATGAGTCAACCTTAACTTAATCGTGACCCAACTATGCTTGCTACGCTTGCCGCTAAAAAAATGTCTCAAAAAACATTTTACAATGAAAATTTTATTTTTTCATTTCATCCATAGTTTATACCCTTGAAACTACTTCATTTTCACTTGTGATTTCTTGATGTAAGCTCCATATTTCTTCACTTGCTGCTACTGCAATTTTTCTTTGACTTCTTTTATATTTTCTCTAGAAAACCATTTAGGCTTTCAAAGCCTATCTTTTATAGCTTCCTCTTGAAATATTTGTTCAGTCATGGACCACTACCACAACTCTTCATCTTCAAACTATGAACTTTTCCATGCTTCTTCCACTTCATATTCATGATATTCTTTCTGCCATATTTCTTGATAGTGGAATTTCATATCTTCTTGACTCCATTGTTGAAAGGTTGTTTCAATGCTTTCTTCTTCATCTTCAAAAAATTCCATGCCCTTTCCTACATATTTTTCTTCATCTTCTCTTTCAGTTATAATTGTAACTAGACCATTGTCTTGTCTACTTCCACACTCAAAATAAATGTTAAAAACACCTTCATTATGCTCTACGGTGAGAGCTTTATCTGCTTCTTCTTTCTTCTCTGTCTCTTCAACTGCAGTGAGGCTATCTTCCACTATTAGGATGTTAGTGGATATTCTCATCAGAAAATAATTAATCACTTTATCATCTTCTTAATTATCAATTATTGTTATATTTCACATAACTTCATGAGAAATTCTAACTATTGCTTCATAAATTGTTGCTACAATTGTAGCTTAAACCTTCAATTCTTCATCAAACATGACACTTTCCATATTTCCACAATCAGTCCTTGTTTCAAAAAAGAGACCACAAATTTCATCAACATAATTTTCATGCACTTTGTGGTGAGATATCTGAGCATGCATGTGCTCATTAATAATTTCAACTTCACCAAATTCATCATTTGTTGCTGAATTCATGAGAGATGCACTTTCATCTCTACAAACCATTACTTCATATGAAATTTTTTCTTTGTTATTCTCAAACTTAAATGCCTCAAACTCTGATGCAAAGAGATCATCATCAAGTACAATCATACCAACTAGATCACACATGTTATTCACTTCTTTATTGGAAGATTCACCATCATCA
This sequence comes from Pinus albicaulis, assembly GCA_034641835.2. Lineage (NCBI taxonomy): Eukaryota > Viridiplantae > Streptophyta > Pinopsida > Pinales > Pinaceae > Pinus > Pinus albicaulis. The sequence goes on from CM076580.1 coordinate 1,757,986,362, forward strand.
AAAAGGTCTATTTGTTGGATTCGCCAATTCACAACTCACTTTGCCATCACCATCCACATGTGTATCATCACAATGACATTCACTATCATCTTCACAATCCATGTTACAATGGGGTTCTCGAGCATCTATTTTTTCTTTCTCTACTTCACACGCAGAGGCTTAAAATTCTCACTCTGCAATATTTTTTGTGTCTTCTTCGTCTATATGCATTTTTGCATGATGGGTTTTAGTTTTATAGTCTTTATGGCCATCATCAAAATTTGAGTAGGATTCTCCAAGATTTATTTTCCTCCTAGAGTCTTGCTTATTTACTCTCAGATCTATAGTTGACTTTCTATTGATTCTTCAACAAACTGTAACATAATTTGTTGCTTTATGTCACTTTCATTTATAACAAATTCTACTTCTAGGGTCTTCCATGCTTCTTAGGAAGATGTAGCTTTTGCTACCTTGGACAAGGACTTCTCATCCAATGCATGTTTTACAAGATCCAATACTAAGGCATCACATACTTCATCATATGGGTTATTAGACCGATAATCAATCAAATCTTTACATTAAAGAAAATTTTCATTTTTACAGTTCCGAAAAATTAAAAAATTTACTAGTATCTATCCCAATCCATTCATCCTTGAATTGTTCTACTACATCTCTTTTAGATGCCTCAACTGTGGCGATAACCTTTATGAGCTCTTCGAAATACTTTGGCTCTTCCTTTAGATTTCTTTTATCGGTTTGCTTCAGTCTTACTTTGCGACCCATGACTGTCATATTTCTTTTGTCTTGTGTATTATTTGCTTATTGTGTCAACCTTATAGAAATGAACGTCGCATACACTTGATTATCTTTAAAATTAAACATTTTAGCCGTCACTTTAATTGTGGCTCCCAATAACTACTACCAACTTTTCTAATCTCTTATATGTATATTTTTATGGAAGCTCATGACTACAACTTACGGTGGAGACTCATTCTTTGGTCATTGGTGGTGGCTCATTCCTCTTGATATTGTGGTGGCTCTCTAGGCTGCTCACCCTAATCTTTTAGTAGTTGGGTTTAAAAACTCTCAACGAGCTCCGGTTTCTACTTAAGGACCAATGGATGTAAACTTCGATTCACGGGCTACTCACAATAGCCAAGGCTCTTGGTGCAAGTAGCTCATGAACTTCTTAACTCCTTTGGTTCTTTGAAACCTTGCTAAACCTTGCTTCGATACCACTTGTTATTTAGAGGCATAGATAAATATGAAAACACAAGACAAATAAGTACACAAGATTTTGATTGAATAAATAAGTTTTATTCATTAATTATTCTCTCATATACATCAACATATTTGATGCTATTCTCTCTTATTACTTCACATTACAATGACCCAACCATGAGTATATAAGCACTAAAATTTATAAATATGGAATCATGCAAACTCTACCTTTCTTTTCCTCATGCAAACTATGACTTGATGCTTTAATTAAACTTTTCTAACTTCACTTTAATATAAATCAACATTTTTCTTTTCCTTAACTTATATTTTCTTAGTAAGGCATTAGCTTTTTAACTCTGACTCACTTGACTTCTAATATTATACTTAAACTTGCTTTCCTTCACTTAAATTAACTCGTCGTACATTGCATGCATATGAGAGTACTTACTATTTCTATCAAGTGAGATGATTTTTATCTATGAAAATGTTGCAATCGATGAAAGTAAATCAAATAGGAAATTTGGGAATAAGTTTGTATGAATTGTGTGCAATTATAATTTTTAAATTTCTATATGAGACTAGAGTTCACTTGGTTGTAACACATTTGAATATTTGACAACTATTAGCTCAATTGGATTGTTGATTATATAAGATTAATTTCATTCATATCATTTACATATTGGTTATGTTAAGGCATAATTGTATGGAATGATTATCCACATACTTCAATAAGTGTTAAAATTATGAATCTTAATAATCGTGAAATATAAAAAGTGAGGTGTAGTATGCCAAATCACGTAGTTTCATATTGAGAAAATCGATGAGATGAAATGAGTAACGATACACCACAAACCTATAGTGATGGGCCATCTGGGTGCACTGTAGAAATTATATAACATATGCATGTATATATCTAGATTCTCCTAATCTAACAATATTTATCTTCTTGCTAAATACATAATCCTTCCACTGTTAATATTTTGCGGAAAATTAAAACTCAATTGCAAACACATGAAGCAATTAAAAAAATCGTACATAACACAGTTGTTTCACAGGAAAGCATGAAGCTAAAAACCCCAACTATCATATATTATGTATCACGGAGATCATATAACAATATCATACAAAGCTTAGTACATCAAGCTCTCAGTACAATACAATCGTCACACACTATCATGAAGAAATCTGCAAATCCATGCACTGATTTCTCGCCACCTGATAGCCCACCTCCAAATTGCAATCCTTGCTAAAGAAGACCTTTGAATGAATTTGAATTGGCCTTGCCTTGACTGCGCAATCCTAATTGACAACTCCAATGTGTGTGTGATGCAATCAATGCATCACTATAGTCACAACGGATAGTCCATCTCACCCTTTCACCTATCTCTCCACTGGGTCTCCATTGGAACTGACATGCACTGTAGTTAATTGCTATATTTGTTCAATTGATTAGAGAGTTATTATTTGTGAATTAATTAACTAATTAATTCACTCCACTCTCACTAGTGTATCATTCAGTTACACTAGATACAACAAGCTCAACTAAGTTTAACTCCAATAACTGAGTTAAACTAAATAACAACTCTATGAACTACTCTTCCAACTCTGTCATAACTTTACCACTTCAGTTCTAACTGAGTCCTCCATGCATGAACCACCAGTAAACCCTAGAAATTGTTTAATTCCTTCAGCCCACTGATTTTCCAAATCTGTATACTGAAATAAAGTGCTCCAAGAGAATAAGTTGTTGTTTATTGTCGAATTATTATTAAGAGCTAATAATAACTGACATGCATCTATTTTTAGATCGAAGATCTATAAATAGACTTCGCCCAATATTATAAAAACAGAATTTCATCTATTTTTCCAACTTGACCAACCATCCAAAAATAACATCCTGCAACTTCTAAAATATGATCACCATGTCTAAAAATAGACATAGTCTAAAAATAGACTTACACCTAAAAATATCCCGCGGGCCCACTTAGTGAAGGTGACTGATTTTCACTAAGCTTCATCATCTTGTTGAATCTCAACACTCCCTCTCAAAAAGATAGGGATTATCCTTCACCTCGATCCTGCCTCTATGGTATTTGAATTTGTTCCTGGTGAGCGCCTTTGTCAGAATATATGCATCTTGATCTTTCATAGGAATGTATTGAAGCAACTATTGAAGCAACATGATCTTCCGCTGCACACAGTCTCTTATATGATGATACCGTATATCAATATGTTTAGATCTATCATGAAACACAGGATTAATCGAGAGTTTAATGCAACCTCCGATTATCACAATGTATCACCTGTAGGATCTAAATGTGAACCGAAATAAACCGACTGTGGATCTTTCATCCCGATATTCACATGCACTCGACTGCGTCATGTATTTTGTTTTCACAAATTGAAAAGACTGTCTTCTTTTGTTTCCCATTGTACCAATAAATTGCTATAGATCCGATACTGAAAACCCCTCCTAATGTGCTCTTTTTTTTCATTGGGCTGCCTGACCAATCTGCATCCGTGAAGCCATGCAACTTCACCTCATCCGTCTGTCTATACCATAAGCCATACTCAGTTGTGCCCCTAAGATACCTCAGGACATGATTTCCTGCCTTCCAAAAGAGCTTGGTAGGATTAACCATCGCTTGTGAAAGCTGGTTCACCGCATAGCATATGTCCGGTCTTGTATTAACTAAATACATGAGTGAACCCACCAACTGTCGATAAATAGTGGCATCCACTACCTCTACCAATGTAGCATCCTCTTTCCTCCAATTTCTTGGAAGTGGAGTGTCAATAGGCTTGCAGCCTTGCATGTGAAACTTCTCTAGTATCTCCCATGCATACTTTCCTTGAGACACAAACAGTTCACCTTCCCGCTGCCATATTTCCAATCCAAGGAAATAATCAAGGAGGCCAAAATCCTTCATCTCAAACTCCTTTGCAATATCTTCCTTGCATGAGTGTATCAATTGCTCATCACCCATTACTATTAAATCATCAACATAAAGAACAATGATTAAGAGCTTACCCTCCACCACAATTTGGTACAGGTTTGCATCCGCCTCACTCTTGGTGAAGCCAAGTCCAGTGAAATAGTTGTCGATCCGAGTGTGAAACCAAGTCCGGTGAAATAGTTGTCGATCCGAGTGTACCAAACACGAGGTGCTTGTTTCAGCCCATACAACGCTCTTTTGAGCCTGCACACATGCGACTCGCTGCTGAAGATCTCAAATCCTTTTGGCTGCTCAATGTACACCTCTTCCTCAATGATGCCATTAAGGAACACAGTCTTCACATCCATCAGATGAATGTGCCAACCCATCTACACTGAGAGAGCAAGGATGGTCCTTATGGAAGAACACCATGCGATAGGTGCAAAGGTTTCTTCATAATCAATCCCCTTGATATGTGAGAAGCCTCGGGCAACAAATCTTGCCTTATACTTCTCGACGCTCCCATCAACAACTTGCTTTACCTTGTAGATCCATATTGATCCTATAACTGATTTACCCACCGGCCTTGGAACCATCTCCCAAGAACTGTTTCTGATAATGGAGTCATACTCCTCCACCATGGCATCTACCCATGTGGGCTCCTGCACTACTTCTTCGAAAGAATATGGCTCTGTCATGATACACTTTCTCATAAGAGCCATGTTTCCAGTAAATCGGTCAGGTGACTGTCTCTATCTGCGCTGTGATGTAGGGACTCCTACATTCTGTGCCGTATCAAGCTTCAGTCTCTTAGCTTCTGTGGTACGCTTTTTGCCTTGTCTGATGTTTGGTTCTGCATGAGTAGACTCCTCCACTCCATGAACTTCCTCCTATGGCTGATCCACATTTGGATGCTCATATTTCAGAACAGGAAGTTCCTCCTCTGCATGCAATTCTAGCTCCCTCTTAAACATAGCTCGTGCAGCACCCACGATCGTTCTGTCCTTCCTCTCTGCGACCCCATTCTGTTGTGTGTTATGAGGCGCTATGAGTTCTCTTCGAATTCCTTCTTTTCTACAGAAGAATTTAAATTCTCCAGAGATATATTCACCACCATTATCGCTCCGTAGAGCCTTCACTTGCTTCCCCAAATCCTTCTCCACTAATGCTTTAAACTCACAGAACTTTGAGAATGTTTCTCTCTTCTTCTACATGAAGAATATCTAGTATCTACGAGAATATTAAACAAAAAATATAACATAATACTTGTGTTTTGTTGTTGAAGAAACCAAGAAAGGTCCATACACGTCTGTGTGAATTCTCTCAAGGATCACCAAAGCACGGTTCTCCTTCTCATGAAAGGAGGTCTTCATAAACTTACCCATAGTACATCCCTTGCACTGATCTGACTGTGCAAGAGTACCCTTGGGAAGTCCAGTAGAAATCTGCTGCAAAATCTTCAAAGCACCATGGTGAAGAAGGCCCAATATCCTGTGCCACAATTCGCTCTCATCCCAACTCACCACTTCTTTTTCTTTGCCCATCATTGCAACACAGCCATCTACCTCCAAATTGTAGAGATTCTTAATTTGAATCCCTATATTCTTGGTTTGACCCGTTATTTTATGTCAAAGGAAGGCTTTTCCCTCATTGAAAACAACGTCATAACATTTGTCTTCCAACATTGCGACCGAGACCAAGTTCTTCTTCAGACCTGGAACATGCATAACATATTTCAATAGAAATGGATTACCTTACTCCCTCTCAAAGGTAATGGTCCTAATGTTGTTCACACTGTATCGACCATCGTCGCCCATCTCTATATGAATTTGAAGGTCCTTCTCCTCCAAGTCACTAAACAACTCCTTGTCTCCTGTCATATGGAAAGATGCACCACTATCAAGATACCACACCGATCCCATAGCACTTGAAACCAAGCATGCGATAAAAAAGAAATCAATTTCAAATTGCAAGGCTAAGGCCTCACCCGTTGCAGATCCAACAACCTTCTTGTTCTTCTTCTTCTGTGGGTAGTTAGTGGCGAAATGCCCATGTTTGTGACAGTGAAAACACTTCACCTTAGACAAATATTGCTTCTTGCCTTTAGCCTCGAATTTTGAAGGGAATTTCTTCCCCTTCCCTTTCCTTGCTTTGGTAGCCAAAGCGCAATTGTCTTCATCTTGATTCTTCGATGAAAAACCATCCCTGGTACTTCACCTTATCTCCTCCTGTACAAGATCCGACCAAAGTCGCTCCCAACTCGGTATTTTCTCCTGTCCATTGAAAGAGTTTTCGTAGCTATGCCATATCTTCGGAAGCCCAAGGAGAGCCAAGCTCACTAAGTCATCATCATCAATAGTAATTCCCACACTTCCGAGTTCATCCCTACAGTGGACAAACTTTGTGAGATATTTTGGAATACTGTTGTCGTTCTCCATTTTTATTTTTCTGAGCTTATCTTTCAGCGCCAACTTCCTCTAGTTGCTGCTGCTTTGGAAAAGATCTGTCAAAGCCTTCCACATTGAAAATTGAGTGGCTTTCCCATGAAGGCTAGAAATAATATGGTCCTTCACACCTTCCAACAGAATTCTTCTTGTCTTTGCTACCTTCTTTTGCCATGAGTCAAGTAATGCAGCATCACTAGAACCTGACTTAGGAACATCGCTATCAATGAACTCCTTCAGTCCATTATCTTCCAACACCGCCTCCATCCTATCCTTCCAGGCTATGTAATTCGCGCTTCCTCAAGGGCATACTCCAATCGAAACCCATTGAAATAAAATTCAATGTATACTCAACTATTGCACCAAGAAATTTCTGCAGCAAATTCGAATTGTCTACCAACACAAACTCAACAATTCTTCACAATTGCAATCTTAAGAATTAACACTCCTCTAATACCATGTAGAAATTATATAACATATGCATGTATATATCCATATTCTCATGATCTAACAATATTTATCTTCTTGCTAAATACAGAATCCTTCCACTGTTAATCTTTTGCGGAAATTTAAAACTCAATTGCAAACACATGAAGCAATAAAAACAATTGCACATAACACAGTTGTTTAACGAGATAGCTTGAAGCTAAAAACACCAACTATCATATATTATGTATCATGGAGATCATATAACAATCTCATATAAAGCTTAGTACATCAAGCTCTCAGTACAATACAATTGTCACACACTATCATGAAGAAATCTACAAATCCATGCACTGATTTCTTTCCACCTGATAGCCTGCCTCCAATGCGCAATCCCTGCTGAAGAAGACCTTTGAATGAATTCGAATTGGCCTTGCCTTGACTGCGAAATCCTCATTGGCAACTCTAATGTGTGTGTGACGCAATCAATGCATCACTATAGTCACAACGGATAGTCCATCTCACCCTTTCACCTATCTCTCCACTGGAACTGACATGCACTGTAGTTAAATGTTGTATTTGTTCAGTTGATTAGTGAGTTATTATTTGTGAATTAATTAACTAATTAATTCACTCCACTCTCACTAGCGTATCATTCAATTAGACTAGATACAACTAGCTCAACTGAGTTTAACTCCAATAACTGAGTTAAACTGAATAACAACTCCATGAACTACTCTTCCAACTTTGTCATAACTTTGCCACTTTAGTTCTAACTGAGTCCTCCATGCATGAACCACTAGTAAACCCTAGGAATTGCGTAATTCCTTCATCCCACTGATTTTCCAAATCTGTATACTGAAATAAAGTGCTCCAAGAGAATAAGTTGTTTTTTATTATCGGATTATTATTAAGAGCTAGTAATAATCGACATGCATCTATTTTTAGATCGAAGATCTATAAATAGACTTCACCTAATATTCTAAAAACAGAATTTCATCTATTTTTCCAACTTGACCAACCATCCACAAATAGCATCTTGCAACTTCTGAAATATGATCACCATGTCTAAAAATAGACTTACAACTAAAAATAGCCTGCGGACCCACTTAGTGAAGGTGACTAATTTTCACTAAGCTTCATCATCTTGTTGAATCTCAACATGCACTAAGTCAACTTACGAAGTGGGTGACTATAGGGGCATGAAAATGACTTTTTAGGTCAAATTGAATTTTATGCTAGAGGTACTCTTTCAACCTCCTTTATAATTTATTTTTATATATCTCTATTAAGTGAGGAAGATAACTCAAATAGTCATTATTCCCTAGTTTGAAATGATATCAGTTACTAATATTACTTGGTTTCTTAATAATACATTCATTGTTTTCTATTTTCTAGATGAAAATATTTACCGAAAACTTAATACCTAACAATAAATTAATATAAAAAAACACTAAACTGCATTTTCTATATATATATATATATATTTCTTTTACAATAAGAAAAATTTAAATACTAAAATGTTATCTAAGAAATAATTAAATTATTGTTATTTATCTCTTTGATATATTTGGTCAATAGTGAAAAGAAAAATTGAGACGTGAGTATAAGATATATGCAAGAATCCAATTTATGACTTTTTTTTTAGAAAGAAAAAATGAAGGGTTAAAATTCATATATAGATGAATTTGTATTTTTTTTTTTTTTGGATTTCTATATATATAGTATCTAATTTCTTGCAAATTTATTTCAAAGTTTTAGTTGAAGTAATTTAAAAAATTTCACATATTTAAAATAATAAATAGTTTTAGCACATGGAATGTAACTCAATTGAAAATCACCTTGTTAAGTATTATATAAAAGCTTGAGATTCAAAGTTCAAATCCTCATGAGTTGGACCAACCAAATAGTAATAATGTTTATTTATTTATTTATTATATTTTTAGAATGTGGTATGTATATTTTAATTGTTTTTCAATCAAATTATCTTTAATCTATTACTTTTATGTAATTTTTAATATAATTTTCAAATAAATATACATTAAATTCAATACTTAAAAATTAGTTTAAAATATTTTAACTTTTCAAAATGTTATATTTTAATTTTATAATAAAATAAAAAAAAAAATATAATTAACATATTATGATTTTATATTTAATTAAAAAGAATAAATGAAAAAGGAAAAATATAATATAAAAGAAAGAAATTGATATGATTAAATTTCATATGGTTTGAATATTTATTTTTAAAAATTAAACATGTAAATATCTTTTATCCACTCATGGAATTTCTCTGCAAACTTTCTGAATGCAACAACAAATAAGTTGTCTCTAATTGTATCAGTATAGATCGAAGAGACAAAAGAGGAATTGATCTCTGGGAAACCTTGCGAGGAAAAGTTGTCGAGTTCTTCAAAGTCGCCTACCCCCACAAAATGAAGAGCTCAAAAAATCGTTGTCTTTATGTAATATAGCGTGAATGGTAAGTGAAATAGTAGCCTCAATATATGCACAAGACAATAGTAGACTGCAAACTAGCGAACTTAGGGCGCATTCTCAAAGTCAATTTTGCAGGTGTTAGATAATACTGTGTTAAACTGATATGATTTTATCTTAATTGTTAACTGTCTTAAATATGTTTCTTCTTAATATTCAGTGCCGTAAGTGACCATTATCAGACCATTATCTCAGATACAAAGTTTTGTCTTAAAATATTTTTGTCTCAAACTCTTTTTGTCTTAAATATAAAGTTTTGTCTTAAAATATTTTTGACTTATACTTTTTGTCTTAAATATAAACTTTTGTCTTAAAATATTTTTGTGTCAAACTGTTTTTGTCTTAAATATAAAGTTTTGACTTAAACTATCTTTGTCTCAAACTGTTTTTGTCTTAAATATAAAGTTTCGTCTTAAAATAATTTTGTCTCAAACTCTTTTTGTATTAAAATATTTTTGACTTAAATTGTTTTTGTCTTAAATATACAATTTTTTCTTAAAATATTTTTGACTCAAACTATTTTTTTCTTAACTATAAAGTTTTGTCTTAAAATAATTTTGTCTCAAACTATTTTTGTCTTAAATTTTATATTTAAGACAATTCAACTGATATTAAATTTTAATGTAAAACAACTAAAATAAAAAGTGAATTTTTAAGGCAAAAGACTTCTTTTGTCTTAAAAGTGCCCTTAGTGTAGTAGTGGTTTTTATTTAGTAGTATCAACATAGATCCATCTTACTTTTAGGATTCATCAAGGGTCGAGAGGGATCAAACCTTTTTCACTCTAAAAGAGGTTTGCATCTCAAGAGATTTATCCATCTCTTGTAGATCCAGAGTTAATATGGAAATAGTTTGGTTTAATTTCACATTTTAAATAGGTTGTATTTCACATGAATTCCAAGGGTCAATAACATGAAGTTATTTTTATTTTAACGTTATTTTATTATTATTTTTATTTTATTTTGATAGTAGGGTTAGTTTTATTTTTAGGGTTAAACATGACATTACATTACATTATAGAATATTATATTACAACATCTCTACCATACGAGATTGGGTTGGAGAGTGTCTCTAGGGACAATAAATTAATTTTTTCCTATTGTATTTTTTTGTGATTAGGTTGAGCCTAATTGAGGTCAACCTGCTTATTGGATGGAAGAATAACAATCAATCCACAATAGGATGCTTATCACCATAATTGTGCTAAGCTTTGTCAAACTTGAATGCTCCTATAGATGATTAAAATGATAAATATTTGTAAACAAAAAATAGAAGTTTGTTTTAATGTGGTATAAAAAAATTATATGTTTTTGATTTTTTTTTGTTGATTTATTTAGTTTGAAATTTGATATGGATTGTGAAAATTATAAATTCGAAATATTAAATTTACATTATTTAAAGGTCTTGTCTACCAAGAACACAAATTCGCCGACAAATTTCTTGCTGAATCTCTTTAAAAAAATTCAAAAATCTAAAGTGTTTGAATTGATTTTTGATAGCGGAAATGGATTCAACACCATCAACAACCCCTGGGGCACCCAAATCCTGAATTTTGACAGTTGTAACTTGGTTTTTCAAAAAATTATTTCCGATTTTGTCATAATCTTGCCGAAAATTCCATTATTTTAGGGGCTAATTTGTAGGTTCTTTAGACTATGGCTTATTTAAAAAAATTCTGTTGGATTTGGTCATAATCTTGGCAAAATTTCCATTATTTTATGGGCTAATTTGTAGGTTCTTTAGACTAAATATTTGACACTCCATTTATATATTTAAAAATTACTTTAAATAATTAAAAATTATAATTTTATTAAAAATTACATCTGGTAGGAGTGAAAAACTTAGCTTGCCCACTTACACACCACCAGCAAGTAATTCCATGTAAGTGGTGTGGTTTCCTTGAATACTTGGAGTGAAAGCTTGCCCCCTTACACACCACCAATAGGTAATCCCAGGTAGATGGTGTGGTTTTCCTTGAATACTTAGGAGTGAAAGCTTGCCCCCTTACACACCACCAACAAGTAATCCCAGGTAGATGGTGTGGTTTTCCTTAAATAATAGTGATGAGTCAACTTGCATTTGTATATAGTAGTTTGCGATGACTATCTCCACTACTCATTTGATAACTAAATTATAATATATTTTACCATAGTATTAAAAAAATTTAAAAAATTAAAAGAAAAAATAACAATTTCTTTTATGCTTTAGTACATGTGTTTGGTATGGAGATTAAGCCATGTTTCCGTAGCCCCCCCACCCCCGTTTGCCATAGACTCAACATAGTTAAATTTCTTTGGTTAAATCTGTGTTTTTTATAGTCAGTTCTAAGTATGGTTAGGATATTCTCATTTAAAGTCATGAAAGGTCAGTTAACGGTTTTGCAAACCCTTCAAAAGCACCAGAGTCTGCATTTTATGATGTATAGGAGGTTAAACTGCATGCATGACTGGGTTGACAGTCCAACTAGGTTTCCCCAAAAATTCCTATGCGCCCCTGGCAGGATCGGGAAATCGAAGCAAGGTTGTGTTTATTCTCTGCTTCCTAATTGGGGCTTTGCTTCTCATCTGATTGCTATGGGCAAAGGTTTGCCACTCCATCTGTGCGAACATATTTGTATACCCGTAAATTACTCTTTTCGTTAAATCAAGAATGGAGAATATTAGTCCATGTTGATAAACTTGACTTGGGTAAGCAATATTTCGCTGCCCAGAGAATGATGACTCCAGAGGCACTTCATACTAACTCTACGCTTCATGTAAATGATTCCTTTCGCTCTACAGGACCACTGCTCCTGTCCATAACATAACTTAACTGTCAAGCCAGAATGACAAAAGGTCAAACTGGCAATCGTAAAGAAACAGGGAGAAGCATGAAGTTTCAAGAAATTCAGACAGCAAGCCTAAGTCACAAGAGGCAGAAAGAGTAACAAGCAACTTCTCGAAAATATTGTAGATTTGTATGATTCAGGGAATCCAACTCATATCCGAAAGACTATCCAAGGATGGGAGAGGCAAAGTGATGCTGAAAACGAAGATCACAAAGAGCAAGAGGCTAAAATGGAGTTTATTTCTGACACAGGAAATACAAGAGGCAGAGTCTCTCTCTTTCAACAATCAGTCCAAACATATTGGAAATTAAAATGCGTATTAGCAAAGGCAATGGAAAGCATGCAAGAAAAGCAAGCCAGCCCCTTAGTGCTCTTTGAACTCCAACAAATAAAGCAAGATATTTGGGAGATGACAAAGGCACATATCTAGGCAACTGATCGCATTGGGAGGATTGAGCAGCAGCTCCAAAGAATGCAGCAAGCGGAAATACCAGGATACAATGCAAAGGACCCAACACTTGTGGATTCTTCTGATGGATAACATCTTTATGGATATAGTCTGTTATGTTTTTTATAGATAATACTTATAGTATATGTTTTATTTGAAATTTTATGGACATAGTAAAGTAGTTATAGCTGTAAGTAGAAGGAAAAGACGATACCAATTTTGGTTGGCTTTTAACTCTTTGAGGTGGCCAACAGACCCGGTTTCCTTCAAACGAGTTGAGACAACTGTAAACAGTGAAATATATAAAGCAACTTGCTCTGTTTAAAAATAGAAAATAAAAAGATACTACGAAATTAAAAAAAAATAAAAATTCTTTTATCCTTTAAAACAAATCTAAAATAATGTTTAAAAAATATATAATTCAAAATTAATGACCAAGAATGACACGTAACTCTGCGACAATGTCGCTCTAGAAATGAAGATAACGTATTCATGTCTTTTGAGTTCCTTACGTACTGACCCCGGTTTACCTTTCGATCGGTGAAGGCAGTTCACATGAACATTCCTATTATCTAAAGGAAAAATTTAATCTTTTTTATAATTATGGGTGGGGAACAGGGAAGAGCGGCCGATCGTATAAACAAAATTCCAATTGAAAGGGCGGTTTAAACTCCTTTTAAAATATTAGATGGGGAACTTGAAAGGGCAGTTTAAACTTTCTATTCCTTTTAAAATATTAGATGGGGAACAGGGAAGAGCATGCGAAATGATGGCGTAAATCACTTTCCTAAAATCATATTAAATTAAAATTTAACGTCACAGTCTACGTAATTTCAAATATACGGAATTATTTTTATGTTAGAGGAAATGGATTCCGAATTTTTTTAATAGGAAAGGAATTGTGCCTTGTTATAGTTAACGGGATGTGGAGCCCGAGCTTTCTATTTCATATTCTTTTCAAATGCAATCAGAATGGGCGAAGATTAAATTACTGTAAGCCGAATTAAGAAGGTTTGCTTCAACTTTACTCGTGATTTGCTCCGAGATGTCGAACATGTCGACGCGGAATTAGGATAGATAATTGATTTGGAAACAGTCAATTGGAATTGCCCCAAATTTTTTAATGTAAAGTTGTCGATAATCTATGGATTTCCTTCATGGTTCCTCGTGAATAACGTGTGGCCAGCTGTTCATGCACGGCAGAATGGGAATCGATACGAAAGAATTCATTTAGTTTTTGGGATATTTCTTTCGTTAAATTTACCGAAATTGGTAGGAATTTGTGAAGAAAAGGCCGACATAATAAAACGGAGGAAGCAACATAGTATTGATAAGATCAAATAAGAATAAAGTGTTATTTAATTTATAGATATTGGGTTTAATGGTTAAGAGCAAGTGTTTTTTGTAAGAGGTTTCAAAACTAGAGAGGTACAATATGTATGGTTTGGTTGACTTAATAGTCAAATCGTTGGAGGGAGGTGGGTCCCTTGTCCAGGGGTAGAGTATGTATGCCTTTGTTGACTTAGCAGTCAAATCGCTGGGTGGAGGTGGGTCCCTTGTTCCAAAAACAAGGGGGTCTCATACACCAATTTGGTGTCTGGCTTGGCTGTAACCTTGCTCTTTTTTGAGTAACAACTTCCATTAATTGTGCCAAATGCAAATTCATATTCAAGAGTGTAACCATGCATTAAATGGCCATTCCAATTGGGCATTAATATTTTCACAATTTTGATTGATGGATTTTGACTCCTTGTTATTGATTATCGGCAGAGATGAAAAATTGGTATGCTGGTCAAAAGTGGTTACATATGGCTTCTACCTTAAGGAAAAAAATTGCAAATTAATTTTTTTGTACTACGGGAATGACACGATCAGGTTCATTTAATGGAGTAGTTGGGATTATTCCCAACACTCCCCTTAATATCAATTAGTGATATTCATGATGTCCAAATAGTTTTATAGATAAACACAACTTTATTTTGCTATTGGTTTGGTGAAGATGTATGCATATTGTTCTTGAAACCTTCAATGTTTCACAACAATTTCTCCATCATTAATCAACTACATGATGAAATGATACTTTGTCAATGTGTTTACTTCTTTTGTGAAAAAATGAAATTTTAGAATAACAAATTACAAAGTTGTTGTCGCAATAAATCTTTGTTGTTTTTTCTTGTTCATGTCTTTAATCATTCAAAATTATTCTCATGCAAATCGCTAGGCAAGCTACCCCTATCTTTGTGACATTCAGCTTTAGCTATGGAAAGAGAAACTATTGGTTTTTTCTTGGAAGCCCATGAAATGACTCCCGAACCCAAATGAAAATGTGCTCTTTTTATCATAAACACTTCCTTCCCAATCACTATCATTATGTCCAACCAACCTAAAATCATTTTTACTATACAAAATGTGATATCCCTTGGTTCCATTAACACACCTTAGAATTCTTTTAGTTGCTTTTCAATGCGTTTATTTTAGGTGTCCCCATGAATCTTGAGACAAAACTCACTACATACATTAAATCAAGTCTAATTGCAATCACATACATTAAACTGCCAACCATATTTTTGTATACTGTTGGATTTACATTGTTGCGATAATCTTTACTCAATTTCAAACCCATGGCTATTGGAGTTGGCACAGGCTTGCTATTTTTCATTTTTTTTCATTTTGAACCTCTTTAACATGTCTAATGCATACTTTGTTTGAGAAATAGAAATTTCGTCTTCCATTTGATTCACTTCTATGCCTAGAAAATATTTTAAAAATCCTAAATATGTCATTTCAAACTCATTTTTTATAACCTCTGTTGGGTGAAAATATCGTCGTCAAATAATTTCGCTAACATAAATGATCAATCCGGGGGTTTCATAGACTTACGAAGCACATGCATTGGAAATGCACGACTAAAGTTAAACTAGCCTAGTCTAATGCTTTCGTCTCTGATTCAAGATGTAGTAAACGACGGAAGAGGCTCCTAACTTAGGAGGACCTGGTCGTCCTTCCCCAGATTATCATCCTTAAGAATAGAGACTAAAGAGTCATAGTTTGTGATGTGTAGAAAGGAAGAGAAGAGGCTCCTAACTTAGCAGAACCTGATCGTCCTTCCTCAAAAAATTCTACTCCAACATCATTACCACCGGATCATATCAAAAACCGGAAATGTGCAATCATATAAGATAAAAACAACATGTGAAGAATAAACCTGTGTCAACATATATTAATCATGAAGAAAAACAATGAAAGATTACAAAACCAACACTTTGTTGTAGACTCTAATTCTCCTCTCTATCATATATCTATCAAATATTTCTTCCATTCTCTATATATCCAAATGAAGAGAGAGCACTCTCTTTTATACATGAGTGCTTTGAAAACAAGATAACAAACTCATAATTACAAATCCACTTTTCTCTCAACCAATATCCCTATAATTACAAAATATGATCCCTTCAAATCCTCACTCATCTCTCACAAATCCTGGATGAGATATGTTATCCAAATCTCCATGATCTTCTCCTTGGAATATGCTTGAACAATTATCCCTTGAATTCCTGAAATGGTGGAGGAAATTTTTGAGAAGATTTTTGAATAATCCTTCCAAATAATCCTACACATTACAAAGCTCATCCACATTTGAGATATTAGTGAAATATGTCAATTTTCCAATAATTAATCATAAAATCTCTTATAATATTAAAAATAAATAAATTGGAAAATAGTGAAGTGAACCCATGGAAATTGTATGATGAATGGTTAAATGAGGTGATGGAATGTGAGGAATGACGAGGATAAAAATGATAAAAATGCAACAATTACGAGGCCCAACATACCCCCCAACTGAACTTGTTGCATGTCCTCATGCAATCTTGCATGGAATAAAACTTTTGGCTTTGCATGATTATGGTTTCTAACAATGTATCATTCCAGGATGTGAAATACATGTACTACAACTGATATTTTCTATGGTTGGTTCTTGTGTTAACAACCATGAATATAACAAATATTGGTTATTGTGTTAACAACATTCATTTATTTTCTTTCTTTTATTTTTTAACACATGTACTGAAAATGATAAGTCATATACTGGAAATGATAAGTTATTAATATGCATAAGAAAACCTTTTCTCATATTTTTGAATCATGCAAAGATAGATATCAATGTATTTTCAACGAAGTGTAGTTTGGAAGAGTCATGTTGGTCATCAATATTGGAGGTGATGAATGGAATGAAATGGCTATGAATATTCCTCTCCCCAAACTGAAGAGGTGTTATGTTTATGAAAAGGTGAAAGATGATGTAATATGGTGAGGGAATTTTCCAAGTTCATTTATTTTCAACTTGTAAGAAATTGTTTGATTAAAAATTAGAAAATAACATACCTTCACTTACCCAAACAATTGATGAACTATGCAATATAAATGTAGTTGTTGCTGCTTCTGGATCTGGAAAATGTCATGCTGATTTGGATGATAGAAAATGTCATGTTGCTAGATGAAGTGAGGGAATCTGAACTGCTGTTTGGTTGTATGAATCTGAAGATGATATCTGAAATTGGAACTGTCATACTCTCATATGGCTAAAGGAATTATGTTGCAACTGCTGATGGAGTTATGAAAAATATATAGTCTTCACCTACTTCAAAAACCCGATGGTACCATTCTAGTCATGCGAATGGATGTGTCGATGTCGAGCATGAAAAGAAGTCATTGGATTATCGACCATTAATAGATGTCGTTAACCAACACGAGTCAAACTCACCATTGATGTCAATGAGTGCCAAAGTACTCTAGTACATCTTGTGAGGTACCCTAGTACATCTTGCGAGGTGCGAATAAATGATCTGATGTTGAGCCACTTGCAAGATCCAACGATCAAGGGACATTGATGTATTTCCATGGCTTTTGGTGAGAGAGCTTGTCATTAGGGCATACAAGCTGCAAGGTACTACTGATGACTATAGTCTCTATCCTAGATAAGGTGCTGAGGTCGATGGGTCGAGACTTGCTGAAAGGTGGGCCTTAAGGGATCCCACATCAATCAACACAAGTTTGTACAAAATGATTTGTAGGACTATAGATTAAAATGGTTTGCAGTAGAAACAGGTTTTGAGAAAATGATAACAAGGCAATGTAGTCATAGAAAAAGGAGATGTTTGGTTTTATTTATGAGGCAAAAGATGAACTAGAAATGATGAAAGAATGTATGCGACTATGAAAAGTATGTATGTGTGAATTCATAATGAAAGTGGGCTTTGATATTGATGAATGATAAGCATAGACGGAGAAGGGTAAATGAACATGTCATGGCGCAATCAATTTGTTTCAAAAATGTCTATGTGACAGACATGTGCGATGAAAACTTTAGCTCCTCCTATCTTTCAATGATGCATGTTTTATTATGATTTTCTGAAAATAACTTCTGCATTAAACTGTCTTCAAACCTGAAAAATATTTGCACTATTCCTGCATAAAAACTATGAGATCTTTGAAAAATATAAAATGCAAGAATGTTTAAAAAAACATCTTACTTATCGCCTTTGTGTGCCAATTCCGTTGACGATTCCTGTATGAAGTGACTCAAAACAAATTAGCTAATTTTCAAAAAATTATGAAATGTTCATTTGTTTTATTTTTCAAAGTTACACCAATCGTGGATGAAAAGGGTGTCGCATCGTAATGTTAAGGCTTTTTGCATAAGTTTCTCTTTGAACTAAGCATAACACCGATCTCATTTCACTTGTAAGGTATTAGCATATGCATCCTAACTTTTGACCACAAATTCACTTAAAATCACTAGAAATTAATAATTTTTGGAAAAACATATATGTGAGCCAAATAATGATAAGGTTAATGTAGTGAAATGGAGATTGAGTGGAAGTGATTTATGGAAGGATGAATGTAAATGAAGTGAAAATGAATGACAATTCTAAAGCCCAACATACTTTTATTACCCCCCAACTAAAAGTATTGCATGTCCTCATGCAATCTAATCATTTGATAGCTTGATATTTTTACACGAGTGTTTTTATTGGATTGCAAGAAGGTTGGTCGTTGTGTGACGACCATTCAATTCAAAACATTTTAAAATCCATTTGTATGGATTATAATGTGATAGTATATAGCTTTTGGGAAAAAGTATGTTGGTTTTATGAATATATATAAATGACTATGGGGCAATATTTTTATGAAGTGAGGAAAGGAAGTGATTTTTTTTCCAAAAATTATAACTCTAGATTTTTAAAGAATAATATGATAAAAAGTTAGAAAATGACATACCTTAACTTACTGATGAAGATGGATGAGCTTTGAGGACTTGCTTACATGTTGATCTATGTGAATTGAAAGGTTATTTTTGGAAAAAAAAAAAAAAAAAAAAAGGTTATTTTTGGCAAAAAATTTCGTACACCAGGGAATTTTTAGTGTTGCTTAGAAATGGCAAAGCTTACAAATGTAATAGCATTTGTAGTTCTAGTCTTTCAACCAAATTTCCAGAAAACTGCAAGATATTTCCTGCGGATGCAAAGGATGATCTCCAAAAATCAATAAGACATCTTAGTGAGTAGCGTCATTTGGCACCTAATTGGAGGAATCAATGGTCTTTTGTTATGGCTCAACATATTGATATTTCAGCATATGAGCAAGATGCAGGTTTCACTATGTCTGGACACAAAATCATTCTATTAATCAGCTGTTCCATGTTCCTGGAGCTGGTGATTTTTAGTTGGATCAAACTGACATTCTTGAAGATCCCCATCCTTGTAATGAGTGCCGAAAGCATAAAAATGTTGGGCGATAAAATATAAATGGCATTCGATACCATCGAGATCTTTGGTGAATAATTTCAAATAATGGATTAAATCCCGTAACCATTGCCAGACTTTGTGATGATAAACTTAAATTCAATCTCCCAAAGTCATTGGAAAACTAATCCGGTGTGTGGGCTTTCAAATCAATCAAAATCCCGCTTGATAAGGAGTCAGTATAAGTGATGTTCATCTAGCTTAGGATTCGTCTGAGAGGGGCTAACGACAGATTTGATTGCTTCGAGAATTGTAGTTCCTTTGGTTGTGTTTCCATTTCCATCATTTCTACTTGATCATTGCCATTTTATTGTCCATCCACCACACTGATAACCTAGGTCGTCAGGATGAGTCCCTGCGACAAGCATCTTGCAAGCATTCTAATCCAAAGGAAGCAAAGGCTTGTTGTTTGACTTTCCATTTTTCAACAAGACCAGATATTTCCTAACAAATTCTCTTGCCAACTCCCTGTGCGCCTTGCTGCCAAGGTAGTTGGCTAGGCTCAGACTGGCCAGAGGATGTTTAAAGAATCCCAAGGTGAATTTTACTCTCAGAATTCTTCGAACTGTATCGTTTATTCTTTCCATTGAGATTAGACCACTCTTGACTTGTGAAGTCAGATTGCCAATAAAATTCGTGAAATTGTAGGGAACCATCACCATGTCAATCCCTGCACTGACATCATCACAGATTGACAAATAGTAATTAGCACCAGTTGGGTTAGTTATTCTGTCGATACCTTGCCAATCTGAAATAACAAAGCCCTTGAAGCCAAGTTGCTTCTTTATAACATGAGAAATGAGAAAACGGTTAACGTGCATCTTAACTCCAACCCAACTGGAATAGGAAATCATAATCATGGATACCCCTTTCGCAATGGCATCAAGACAAGGGGGCATATGAATTTTTTTTTAATCCTTCATAACTGATAACAGTGTTATTCTCGTTGATACCATCGGGTGTTCCATCATCACCCAAAAAGTGCTTAGCACAAGCTACAGTATTTGACTATCCAGCTACATAAGGAATACCCTTTTTATAATTGGCAAGAGGTTGCCCCTATAGACCCGAGATAATCTGTGTCATGGACTTGAAAACTGTTGTATCCTCGCTATAGCTCTCATAGCAGCGTCCCCATAGGGTATCTCTACAAACAACAACACATGGAGCAAATTTTTATTGAATGCCAGTAGCTCTAACTTCCATAGCAGTAGAAACTCCAATTCTATTAACCAATTCAGGATCTCTTGTAGCTCCAAGCGCAACATTGTGAGGGAAGATGGTAGCCCCATAGACATTGTTGTGGCCATGCACAACATAAATGCCATAAATTATAGGCATCTGAAGACGTGGCAGCCTTCTGGATCCTGTCCACCATACTGATCCATGTAGCTGGAGATGCCTCAGGTTCAGGTACGGTCCCTCCTCCGCTAAGTACACTCCCAATGTAGTAATTTTTTTTAACATCTTTAGTGGCGTTAAATCTATCAATCTGAGCCATCTGTCCGACCTTCTCAGCCAGAGTCATGTGCGCCATCAAGTCCTCTGCACGAGCATTAATGGACTGATATGGATCCTTGCATTTAACATATTCAGCGGCCTCAACACATTCGCAAAATAGCACAACAAACAACAACAAACACAATCCTGATCCCATTTTGTTTTCCATCAACGAAGATGATCTCTCCAGTTGGGGGGTCAAAGTGAAATGGTTAAAAAGGAAAATCGTAGAATGAAATTTTTTTTTTTTTTTCATTTTTATTGTATAATTATTGTATATTTTTTAATTTGTCTCATTTCAAAAGAAAATAAAAATAGAATCTAAATGATAAAAAACATTATTTTTTTTAGAGATTGCATACTTATTAAAATTACTAAAAACAAACTAAAAATAATGTTTTTATTTTTATTTTTCCTATTTATTATACTTTAATTAAATATTAAAAATCATTACCTGTAATCAAACTTCCAATGTAAACATGTACACAACAATAATAAAAATATATTCATTGTTAATTGCGCACATGAAAAATGGAAATGTACCAAAAAAAATGGACTTACATGTTGTATCTTTAATTTAACTAAATAAAAACAAATGACTGATCTAACCTCATACTCGCTTGGAACCATTCCTCAATAAGATTTTCGTAGGCATGATTTTCCTCCTTTAGATCATGTTGCCACTCCTCATTGTCATCCTCAATCTCCTGCTTTTCTAATTGTTTTTCATCAAATGTACATGACTTTTCATATGTAGATTCATTCTCTTTTGAAGGAGTAGTTAAGCTTTCCGCAGCTGTCAAAATCTTTTTTTCATAGGAAGAGGAGATCCAAACTTCTGCTAGGATCTGAGTGAGTTGTTCCAAACTTATACTCATTGTTAAATCATTTTTTTAAAAACACTAATAATCACTCTTCATAGTTGTAGAAATCAAATGTTCTTGCACAAAATCAAACTTGCAGAAATTAAACACGCTTGCAGAAATTGAAATTCACACTTGCAGGCAAAGTAACCTATACCTCAATCCATCGTTCTTCCCCTGCAACAGCGCCAAAATGATGGGAAAAAATATCATCATCAAATAATTTCCCTAACATAAATTATCAATCTGAGGGTTCCGTAGACTTACGAAGAACATGGACTGGAGATTGAAGTTAAAATAGCCTAGTCTAATGCTTTCGTCTCTGATTCAAGATGCAGTAAATGATGGAAGAGGCTCCTAACTTAGGAGAACCTAGTCATCCTTCCCCAAATTAATGCCCTTAATAATAGAGACTAAAGAGTAGTAGTTTGTGATGTGTAGAAAGCGAGAGAAGAGGCTCCTAACTTAGGAGAACCTAATCGTCCTTTCCCAACAATTCTACTCCAACAACATTACCACCGCATCATATCAAAAACGGGAAATGTGCAATTGTATAAGATAAAAACAAGTGAAGAATAATCCCGTGTCAACATATATTAATGATGAAGAAAAACAATGAAATATTACAAAACCAAAACTTTATTATAGACTCTAATTCTCCTCTCTATCATATCTATCATTTCTCTATCATATATTTCTTCCATTCCCTATATATCCAAATGAAGAGAGAGCACTCTCTTTTATACATGTGCTTTGAAAACAAGATAAGAAACTCATAATTACAAATCCACTTTTCTCTCAACCAATAGCCCTATTCAAATCCTCACTCATCTCTCACAAATCTTGGATGAGATATGTTATCCAAATCTCCATGATCTTCTCATTAGAATAAGCTTGAACAATTATCCCTTGAATTCTTGAAATGGTGGAGGAAATATTTGAGAAGCTTTTTGAATAATCCTTCCAAATAATCTTACACATTACAAAGCTCATCCACATTTGAGATATTAGTGAAAAAAGTCAATTTTCCAATAATTAATCATAAATTCTCTTATAATATTAAAAAAAAAAATTTGGAAAATAGTGAGGTGAACCCATGGAAATGGTATGATTAAAATGTGAGGAATGGTGAGGATAAAAATGATAAAAATGCGACAATTATGAGGCCCAACAACCTCTTTTAAATCATCAAAGATAAGTGTTAGTCATCAATATTTTTCACTTATTGGTGATGACTAGTTATAACAGTCAATTTTTCTAGCAGCTGATCTAAAAATTTGTCAAATTTGCCAGCTGGAAAACACCCATAAACATTTTTTTCCCTCCTACCTTTTTCAATCCTCCCATCACGAAATGAACCTCATTATCAAGCCCTATCTAGCCTCAGCCATACTAGTTTTCCCATCAGCTCCGAAGAAACAATCCAAATCTGTCCAAAGAAGTCTCCCCTAAGTTAGGTAGTGGCGCTTTAGGCATTTCTCCCTTGGCAAAATATCCTAAAGCCAAAGAACCTCTATCTGCTACAACCCAGTCATAACAGACCTTCCCACTCTACAAATAAAGTTGGTTACACCATTAAGTCGCGCCACTAACAAACCCTGAAGTCTCAACAGTACACATGCCCTAGGTCAAAACTGATATTAGGTGGTGTTACAGTGTTTTAATGGATCTTTCAAGAATAGAAGTATGCCAACACTCCCAAGAAGACAATATTTTTTTCCACATGAGAAGACAACTGCTTCTCATGTGATTTTAAGCCTGGGATTCATCTACAGGACAGAGAGTTTTTTCATTAAGCTCCTGCGATCACAGTCAAAGCATGACAAGACAGTGAAAGGAAAAATAACACTGTTAACAACTGATGAGATGGCATGACTGAAAAACCTCCTTCATCTATAAGCAGAGGGATTGAATACTAAAGAACCTCCTTCATTTTATAAGTAGAGGGTTAAGAGCGCCTCCTTCATCTATAAGCAGAGGGCCAATGGACAAAGTTCGATTTTAAGAATTGCACTGACTGTAAGACAATTTTTGAAGTACAGTGAGACAGCAACTAAGGGTTTCTGAAATAAAATGATGATTAAAGGCAAAGGAAGAGCAGCAGTGCTTTTAAAAATTTGTTTACATAAGTTCCTCTGTTATTTGGTTATAATGTGAAGTAATGGGTTCGTCATCAATGAAGAAATATTATTAAGCTGATGGCCAAAGGAGCCAAAAGGGTCTTGGTCCCAAACTGACCTCTGCCATCATGTACAAGGGAAACCAATAAGAGTGATGATTGCTTTTCAAAAGGTATTGTTCTTCCTATTCATAAAGAATTTTCTTTCAAAATTACTCATCATAGTGGATAGAAGGCAATTTGAGTTTAGTTTTCCCAAAAAGGCATTGCAACTAAACACACAAGCTCATAAATATGTAAGAAGGATTATGGCATGAGTTTCAAAATTCTGGAACAACATTCAAAGCCAATAATGCATGCCACTGTTGCAAATGAAGGCATTCTCCTTATGAAAATAGGTCAGAGGTACCTTGCTGTTGCAGTTTGAGTAGAGAAGATGTTTTCAGAAGAAGTTCCCTCTTGATGGACAGAGGATGATAAAGCCTAGGTGAATACAACTAGCCCTCACCCACAGTCAAAGAGAAGCATCATTTGGAGGATACATCTACAATCCCTATATGGATTTGAGCCAGTTTCCCTCTGACAAGCAGATATGATCATAAGGAACAGAAGCTGTCAATCAAGTTTTAAAGAGATAGGTCATCTCCTTGCAAAGTGGCAAAAGATGCTTCACCACTCATTGATATGTTTTGAGTAGATTTCCCATTTTGAAGATGTCATTAAAGGGTCAACAGTGGCAGAGTTTCCTTTTTTAATAATAAAACACAGTGAAAAGAGTTTGACCCTTGGATGATTTTATTACAAGAGGAAAGAGTCATATCTACCAAAACTGGCCAGATAACATGCACGGCCTTTTGCCAACATTATTTAAAGGTATGGGCCCCTTATAGCACGTTCAAAATCACTGTGGTTTTGTGTTCAAATAAACAAAGGCAGTGGTTTTAAATAAAGGAGCCTTCAAAACCCTCACAAATCAAACTTAAGGGTAGTTGGCTTTTTGCGTTCAAAAGAGAATAAGGAGACCGTTGCAAGCCATTTGACATTCTCAAAACACAAGGCATCACTCCCCTCTTGCTGTTCAGTAGATCGGAGAAAGAGTTTTTGAGCAAAATTCACAGATTTTCGGGCTTGAAGACTTCACGGCGCACCTATAGAGTTGCGCGGCGCGTTCAGATGAAGTTTTCCCAAAGGGTTGCACTGTTGCGCGGCGCGCCTGTGGGCGCCGGTCACGACTGCCCGTCAGTGACCCGACAACTTTTATATTGTGCAGCGTTCTCTTGGTTGAACGTGCCGCGCACATTTTAAACGCTCAAAGCACCTCAAACGAATCTTGAAGCTGGTCAAATCCTTAAGCAAAGCCTGCCATCGAGTTTCGAGGTATTTTATGAGCCTCCTTGGTTTTTTCAAATTTCTAAAAAAGTGATTAATGTTGTGTTTTTCAAAGACTAAGTGATGGTAAAAAAAAAAACGAAACCCTTGGTGTAAATCAAGGTGTGTCGGGGTAAAAAAGTTTGAATGATATTGTTACAGTTGGTTGAAAGAAAGATGGTCCTTCTTGTTTCAAAGAACCTAAAGCTACCCTTGAAACAAGTGATAAACCATAAACTCTATCAGCTATATGTAGTGGGAAAAAAGCAGTGGTAATAAGGGTTGATATTGTTGTTTAAAGATCCGGGCTTACAGTGGCAATGATTGCCCAACACTGACATAGTAAAAATGGTAGATTCTTATTGATGTCTAAAAGACCTAACAAACTGCCCTCAAAACAAGTTGAAAGGTGGAGGCAGTGTTTAAAGGGAGGAAAAACAGGGTTTGAAAAGCAAAGTAGTGGGCCTAACTTCAACAACAGTGATCATTGTATAAGTGCCTTGCTATTTCAAAAGTCATCTCTGTGGGGTAAAAAAAAGAAGAAGCAAAAACCATTGTTTCCTCCTTTGTTCTATAAAGCAGACTTTAGTGAGTAAAGCAGTTAAATTAGTTTGGAGGTGTTGTTGTTTACCTGTGTGTGAGAAATAGTGAAGACAAGGAGGGTGTTTTTATTGGGAGGAGTATTTTGCCTCTGTCTAAATACTAGGCTGCCTAGCTTACACCAAAACACCAAGAGCTCTGTGATCTTACCCAAACACCGAAAATCACTTGACTGTGTATACATTTTAGTTGACTGTGTGCTTGTTATTAAAATTATTTGTTGATTGGCATACAAAGGGGAAAGGTAGTGGTTTTGGGAGGAGTAGAGACCTATATCAAAGAAAACATTTCACACAGCATTTGAGGAAAATTTGCCTTGATCAAACAGTGATTGACAAAGAAGACAATTTTTTTTGTTTTGTTTGAGAAAACATTCTTTAAAACCTTTTTGAGGCAGTTTGGTTTTGCAGAGAGCATCCAGAACAAGATGCCTCCTAGGCAGGATAGTAGGACTGGATTGCATAAGAGTTTTGAGCCTACTTCCACTGAAGAAGTGAATGCCCACCCATCAGTCTTGTTCAATTTCCATGAGGTCGGGTGCTTAGATTTTTGTTAAAGGGTGCAAAAGGTGAAGAGTTTTTTTCCTTTGACACATATTTGCGCTTTAAGGTTTCAAGACAAGTATTTCCAGTTGGTAGGCCTTGACTTCAAATTTTCTCCAAGGTCCATCTCCAAGGCCACTAAAATCCCCTATATTGGTGAGAAATGGTTTAAACAAAGCCATTTGGACTCAGATGATTACAAACCCTTTCTAAAGCTTGAGCACAGAGAGTCATGTCCTTCTATTTTCCCTTTCTCATATCTTTTAGCTAGCTACACCCCCCTCATGAAGATCATCATGAAATACTTCACTTGTGAGGGAAGATTCTCCCGAATCTATGCTTATCACATTCGACTGCTCATGCATTTCACAAGGACCAAGCTACTAAATCTTCCTTTCTTCTTACACAAAAGCATTGAGAAAATGGCCTCCACTGTTTAGAAGAATCTTCCTTCACAACAAATAGCCTGTCTCTTCCATCACTCTCTCATCAAAATAATCATTCTTCATCAGCTTGAAAAGAGAGAGGTCTCTTGGGATACTTTCATCACCCATCTGGATTTCTCCACTTTCCCTCCAGTTCACACATCTCCTACTCATCATCCTTCACCTTCCTCTAGCAGACCCATTCCTAAAAAACTCAAGTTTACCACAGAGCAAGCAGAAGAGCCTCAAGAGGGAGAAGATCATGACCATGATGATGAGGAAGATGATGAAGGGCAGCAGCATGAAGAACAGCAGACTGATGATGAAGGGCAGCAGAATGAAGAAAACCAGACTCATGATGAGGGTGAGCAGCCTTATGATGACACACAGCAGCAAGGGGATGAGGAAGAAAGTACTGAACAATAGCATCAAAGTGATGATGAGCAGCAGCAAGGAGATGAAGAAAAGAAACACAGTGAGGGTGAGTAGACCTTAGATGATACACAACAGACTTATGATAAGGGTGAGACAGAGCAGCAAGGGCAGCCAAAGGAGATTGAACAGGGGTAGCATGATAGTGCTGAACAGGAGCAGCATGAAAGTGATGAGAAAGGGCATCCAAAAGATGATACACAACAGCCTCCTCAAGAACAGCAGCCTCCTCAAGAGGAACAACAAACTCAAAAAGAAGAGAGGCAAGGTGACAAAGGTAAAGGGGCCATGCCCTCTTCTCCAAAAATGGCCAAGCCCCGGACAACAAAGAAAAGAGTGCCTAGAGTTGTCACTCCAAATGTGACAAGGGCCCTCCGAAGCAAAGGAAAATTGCCCAAGAAGCCCATGATTGATTTGCCCAGGAGGAAGAGCACTAGAATAGCCACCCAAAGCAAAGGGAAGGGCAAGGAAGAAGGCAGTCATGAACATGAGAGTGCATTTAACATCATCCAAATCCAAAGCGATGATAGTGATAATGAGGCCCGGATTCTAGAAAACCTCTTGATCCATAGAGAAAGCCAAATTGATGCCTTGAAGGATGATCTTCATAGAGCTAGGAATTTCAATCAATTTTTGCAAATCCAGAATTAGCAAATGAGTGTCCATATGGTTGTTTATGAGATACAAGCGACCAAATA
The DNA here is from genome assembly GCA_034641835.2 of Pinus albicaulis. Lineage (NCBI taxonomy): Eukaryota > Viridiplantae > Streptophyta > Pinopsida > Pinales > Pinaceae > Pinus > Pinus albicaulis. Next base: position 1,758,014,489 of record CM076580.1, read on the forward strand.
CAAGAAGGAGGCCTCCAAAGCCCAAGTGAGGTTGGAAGAACTCATGGGTGAGTTCGATGAAAGTGAAGGCGAAGATCAGCCTAGGCGAAAGAGGCCAAGAACCATGGGGCTTAAAAAGGCCCTTGAGAAGCAAAAAGAAGAGGAAAATGCCTTTCTCCAATCTACCCCTCTCACTGCATTGTTCGAACAAAAGATAGAGAACAATAGGGAGGCATGGCTTGAGAGAGTCAATGACCACTTTGAGAAGAAATTGGAGAAGGAAAACAGGGATTTAGACCTTCAAAGGAGAATGAAGGGGCATTATAAAAAGTTAAATCAGTTTTCCCGGCGCAAGTTGAAGGCTGCTCAAGAAAAACTCAAGGAGGCTGAAGGGAAGCGGCCGACACAGAAATTGAGGAAAGACACCTCGGGACTTTAGATTTTTTCCTTTTCTTCACAACATGTTGCTGAGAACCCTTGAGGGTCATGCTCACCAATTTTGGGCGAGTTTTGACATATTTTGGTTTTTTGTCATTTTTGGGTTTTTGGCCAAAACTCATTGGCATTGCCATTTCAGTTTAGGGCATCATCAAAGGATGAGGATGGTGTCATTGGATGAAATAATTTCAAGAGCACATAATCAGCAATTTTCAGGACATTTGAAGATCATTTTCTCCCCCGAAATGGCGAAAAATGCTCGCTTTTTCTACACTTTGCCCGGTCTATCAGCAAGGCTTATTTTTTGGGTTTTTACACACAGACCAGTTTTTGGAGGAATTATAGGAATCAGATTTAGAAAATTAATGTTTTTCCAGAATGTAGACACTCAGAGCTTTCCAACGAGCTATCATGAGCCTTATTTCGACATCGGGAAGGCTGCCAAAAGTTGCCGGCAAGTTAGGGGACCTTTTGCTGATGTATTTTTTGAGTATTTTTGTAAAAATTGAACCTTTCAAAACTACTTTTTCCTCATGTGTGTTTAGCTATTTTTTCACATGAGAAGTTATGAAAAGTTAATTTATTTCCCTCTTTTAGCATTTTTTAGATATTTTATGAGATATTTTGTGCCTTGCACTTTGCAAAGCCTCAAGGACAAGATAAGATATTTTGGATAGGCCAATGAGATTGCAAATTGAACTAAGAGGTTTTCCTTACTTGGGCCTATATATTCCAAATTCTTTCATTGTAAACAGGGCTGAACTTGATGAATAGAAGCAATATATGGACATATAAGCTTTGGAAGAAATACTTGTCTCATGCTTTTGGATAGTCTCTTGGATGTTCTTGGATGATGAAAGAGGATTGTTGTTGGATTCCATGACTTGGTAGAATGGTATAGTGTCTCTCTCTTTGTTTTTTTTCCTAGTTTTCATTCATAAATCCATGTTCTTGCTTGCTATAGGACAGTATAGAACAAATTTGAGACATGCCCTTGGAGGCACCTCAAATTTCCTATTTTTTCATAGCTTCCATGTTTTCTTCATTCTTAGTCACATTAAAGAATTCTTGATTGCTCTTTAATAACTTAAGGATATTTTTGTTTTGTTTCATTCATGGTTTTATGCATGCGAAGTATGATTTACGGTATGCCCTGCTTACTCATGACTAGCCACAGCTCCATCCATGAAATTTTTCTTTGACTGATTAGATTGTCATTTGTTGAACCAAGGAGGTCTTGTTCTGATCTTGCCCTTTGCCTAAGACTATGCAATCTTGTTTTTAAAGTGCCCAATAACTTGAAGTACTGTGTATAAGCATTTCGGCATAGTGATTTGAGTTGTTTGTCTATCTTCAGTGTATTTCCCCAAAGTCTGATAGCCATTTCCAAAATTTAGAGAGTTATATATCTCTATGCATGGCTTGAATGTTTATTTCTATGTATTGATTAGCTTATAGTTACATTTCTCATGATTAATGGTTTGCCCTACCATGTTTATGTCAGCTATTAAACTAGTTATGCTTGGAATCCTTTGTTATTCACAAACTTGATTTCCATCTTACTCCATTTTTCCCAAAGATCATTTCTACCCCGAATCAAATAGGCCCTTCAACAGCCTTGTATCACCATTTGATAGCTTTCTTTACCTCTTCGACCCCATAGCCCAGTTGATCTGACATCTTTTTACCTATCTTATATCTTTGATCAGTTTCATCCCTCACAACCTAAAAAACAAAACAAAAAAACCTACTTCATAACTAGCCTAAAATCAGAATACAATAAGCATACACACAGATATCCCTTACACAAATAGAGAGAGCCCTATCTGAGTCCAGTAAGGCTAGGTCCTTGGGCTCCAAAGATTGGTTTGATGTTACACTGTCATTTGGCTTGCCAATCAGCCAAATCACGGGACCCTAACCTAATGGCGATCACGGTGGGACTTTGAGTCAAAACATCCTAGGTATCCCTTAGGAACTCTCAAAATCTCAGTCAAACTTAGAAGAGTAGAATTTGGCTGTCTCACCATCCTAGCAAAATGATGACTAAGCTGTAGGACACTCTTACAAAACTTAGGACTACATAAGAAACTCAGAAAACCCCAAAAAATCCCTTAGATTGGTTTTTGTCAGTACTGGTGGTGGACCATACACATATACCTTAAAACAACTAAAAATCCACCTGGCGACTCCACTAGCCTCCAGTAGGCCTTACTACTTTACTAAACTCTAGGCTACTATCCAATTGAGCCACCTCATCGCCACACTAACATAATGGCGATCACGGTGGGACTCTGAGTGATAAACAAACTTAGTTTCCCTAAACCTTTAGAGACCTTTGAAAATACTATCTGGTTGACTTATCCCACTGCTCACTAACATAATGGCGGTCACGGTGGGACATACTGAGTACATAACAGTCTAGAAAACTCTTGTATATTCATTAGTCTTCAAAACTTAAACAGGCAAGCAGTCCATAGAACCATGTAGAGTAAACTCTTTTTGTTATCGTCACCCTAGCAAAGTGATGAAACAGGTTTAGAATACTTTAATAAACCATATGTTGCACATAAAAACTTAGAAAAACCCCAAAAACTTTCCTATATTGGCTTTTCCCTAGTTACTGGTGGTGGACCATAGCTACATCATTACAAAAACAACCAAGTTCCACCTGGCGACTCCACTAGCCTCCAGTAGGCCTAAAAAACTCCATAAAAATACCAAAAAAATCATAAACCATACCTTTATGCTAACTCATCCTTCCAAAAACTTAAAATTAGGGTGGAAACTCTGTAAATCAGTGACAAACTAAGTATAACTTAGCGATTCAGAAAACCTCACTTGAACATAGGAGATAAGCAGAAGCCTTCTTGCCAAGAGAACCATTGGCTTGTCCATACAACCTAGAAAACTGTTGATGTTAGGTCCCTACATTACTAGTATAGTCCCTTATTGTTGTTAGTGTAACCCCCTTATTGTTATTATTGTACCCTTGTAACCCCCATTTTGTTATTATTGTGCGCTTAAATTATTATTGTTAGGTTGGCTAGGATTACATTGTGGCCCACTAGGATTACATTATGGCCCCATGGACTCCTATATATAGAAAGGAGGTTTTGTAAATTGTATCATCCAAGAATTGTTTATTCATGTAATGTATTGGAGGTTTCCCCCTCGAAGTGGCTTATTTCTAAGGCGTTGATATCTCTTTTCTTCTATTTTTGGAGCTGGTTACACAACATTTGGTATCGGAGCTTTGGATTCTAGGGTTTCATTGCTCCAAACAGGTCATCGTGGAATTTTCACTATAAATTTGTTTCTATGAAGTTTCAGAAGCTAAAAGTTTTAGGGTGCGAAGCTGAAATCCTGAGGAAGATTTTCTAAAAATTTCAGATCTTGGTTCGCAATATTTTTTGAGATATGATCTATGGAAGTTAGGTCTTTGTTCAGGATCCTAAACAGGTCATCGTGGAATTTGCGCTATAACTTTTTTTCTACGAAGTTTCAGAATCTGAAATTTTTAGGGTGCGAAGCCGACATATTGAAAAAATTCGTCAAAACATTTCAGAGCTTGTTTCACAATATTTTCGAAGATATGATCTGTGGAAGGTAGTGCTTTTTCAAGCTCCCGAATTTCATCTCAAAGAGGTGATCGTGGGAAAAGATTCATAACTCTCTCTTTGAGCATCAGATTGGAGTGTTGTAAAAAATTTTCACGAGTACACAGACTTTAGTTTCTTGGCTATCAATTTCAGAGCTGAAGGATGAAACGGTGACACGTGGAAATTTGTACAAGTTCGCTCTACTGAACCAGTCCATAATTAGGTCATTGTGGGAGATTGAACACAACTTTGTCTTGGAGAATCCAAATCAGGTCAGACCTGTGCCATTAGAAAGAGAATTCAGAGGGCTACGTCAGTGCTAAAATTCAGATATTGAAGTGCTGCAATAACAGAGATAATCCAATTTCAATATTGAGCTCCTCAAAAGCAAGAAAAAGGTGTGTATTTTTTTTCCGAATTGCATAAGTATTGTTTGAAGAATCAATTTGAATTGATTCCAAGGGCATATTGTAGAATATATATCAATATTGGGTTATAAAATATGCCATGTAAAAATAATTCAACACCCATTAAGCCTTCAGAAGGCTCTACTATGACTCATGAAGATGAAGAATTGCAACATGATCTATCAAAATTACAAGAGCAAGTGCACCAAATTTCGCTCTCGCAAAGAGCAACAAAAAATGAAGTGGAAGTTTTGAAGAAAGGCGTGGAAGCTAAGATGGATGGCATGGAAGCTAAGATGGATGACATGAAAGACAACATGGAAAACATGAAGAATGATCTAAAAGCAGACATAGAAGGTTTGACAAAGTTGATACAAGAAATGTTTCATAATGGTGAAAAGATAGTAGAAGAAACTCATGATGAGAACAAAATAAATGTTAATTGTGATTTCATAAGCTCTAATGTTGGCGGGAAGAACCACCATATTCAAAAAATGGAGATGAGGAAATTTGATGGAAAGGATCCAGTAACATGGATACTACAGATGGAGCAATACTTTGATCTCCATAACGTGCAAAACACACAAAAGGTACGCATTGAAACTTTACATTTAGAACAAAATACATTTGTATGGTATCGATGGCTTTGCTCCCGTAAATTTTTTTTCACTTGGTCAATTTTTACGGAGGAAATGATAGCACATTATGAGGATACAAAGAGCAACACCTTCTTTAGCCATTTGATAAATCTCAAACAAAAGGGTTTAGTGGGGTAGCACATTGAGGACTTCCAAAAATTGAATATAAGGGTAACTGATATTCCAAAGGAACATAGGATTGATCTCTTCATAGGCACTTTAAATGATAACATCCAACATGAAGTTCATGTTTTGGAACCTGATTCATTGGAGAAGGCATTCAGGTTGGTAAGAAAAGTTGAATGTAAAATTATGGCGACAAGGAAGCCTACCACTCAATTCTATAAAGAAGGAAGTGTTGCTACACCTAGATTTCCACAACCTACAAGGTTGACACCACAACAATTGGAAGAAAAAAGAGCAAAAGGGATTTTCTATAGTTGTGATGGAAAATACACTAAAGGTCATAAGTGTGCTGAGAAGAAATTATTTTACATAGATTGTGAAGAGGAAGAAGAAAATGAACAAGAAGAGGATATACACCATGAACCAGCCCTAGAAGAGGAAGAAATGAATCCGACCATATCGTGTAATGCACTGGCAGGAATTACCACTCCTCAAACTCTCAAGATAGAAGGACATATCAAGAAGAAAAAGGTAATAGTGTTGATTGATTCAGGTAGCACCCATAATTTTATTCATTGTAAGGTAGCCAGGGAATTAAATTGTTTCCTATACCCAGCACCAGAATGTCAAGTGATGGTTGCAAATGGAGGAGCTATAAATTGCTCTGGAAAATGCCATAATATCAAGCTAACCATGGGGGAATATGTGTTGACTAGTCCAATGCTTTCCATTCCTATGGGAGGTGCTGATGTTGTACTAGGAGTACAATGGTTGCAATCTTTGGGGACGGTAGCTTTTAATTTTCAAGAACTTTTCTTGAAATTCTTTTCAGAAGGAAAGGAAGTCGAATTACGGGGTATTGAAGGGAAGCCAGGAAGGATAATAAGCTCTAATGGCATGACAAAGCTTCTAAAGAAAGAACAACGAGGCGTAATTGCACAATTATGCTCACTAGAAGTTCCATCATCAAAATCATCTATTTCTGCAGATCTCCAACAAGTCTTGGACAATCATTCCAAGGTGTTTGAAACTCCCAAAGGACTCCCACCTATTCGTGATCATGATCATGTGATTCATTTGATTCCAGGAAGTGTTCCTCCAAACATCAGGCCTTATAGATATCCTTACTTCCAAAAGAGCGAAATTGAACGTATGATTGCAGAAATGTTAGAGGCGGGTATAATTCAACCTAGTCAAAGTTCTTTCTCTGCTCCTATAGTTTTGGTACACAAGAAGGATGGATCATGGCGAATGTGTCCGGATTATAGAGAGCTCAATAAGCTCACCATTAAAGACAAATTTCCCATTCCTGTGATTGATGAATTATTGGATGAATTACATGGAGCAATTTATTTTACCAAGTTGGATCTTCGTTCGGGATATCATCAAATTAGAATGAAGACTGAAGATATTCCAAAAACAGCATTTCGAACTCATGAGGGTCATTATGAATTTTTGGTCATGCCTTTTGGCCTTACCAATGCACCTTCTACATTTCAAGGGTTGATGAATTCCATTTTTCAAACCCTTCCTTAGAAAATTTGTGCTAGTATTTTTTTATGATATACTAATCTACAGCAGGTCTTGGAAGGATCATGTTGAACATGTTGACAGGGTGCTCAAACTATTGCAGGAGAAACAATTATATGCAAAAAAATCCAAATGTTTCTTTGGAGTACAAGAGGTGGAATATCGGGGTCATATTGTATCTCACGAGGGTGTTAAAGTAGACCCTAACAAAATTAAAGCCATTAAGGAATGGAAATTCCCCACAACCATAAAGCAGTTGCGAGGATTTCTCGGGTTAACAGGGTATTATCGCAAGTTTTTAAGAATTATGGGAGAATAGCAGCACCTCTAACAACATTATTGAAGAAAGATGCATTTTCATGGACTCCTGAAGCAACTAAGGCCTTTGAACATCTTAAAGAGGCAATGTGCCTAGCACCAGTCTTAGCTATGCCGGACTTCACAAAAACCTTTATTGTGGAATGTGATGCCTCAGGAAATGGAATTGGTGTTGTTTTAATGCAAGAAGGAAGACCCATTGCTTTTGAAAGTCATCCAATCAAAGGAAAGTATTTACAGAAACCTATTTATGAGAAGGAAATGTTAGCAATATTGCATGCACTAAAGAAATGGAGAACTTACCTAATGGGAAGACACTTCAAGGTAAAAATTGATCATGATAGTCTTAAACACTTTTTGGAACAAAGACTATCTTCAGAAGAGCAGCAAAAATGGGTCACAAAGATGCTGGGTTATGACTTTGAAATAATCTACAAAAAAGGAAAGCTTAATGTTGTTGCAGATGCACTCTCAAAAAAGAATGAAGAGGTGGAAGCATTGCTTTGTGCCATTTCTATTATCCAACCAGATTGGATAACCGAAGCAAGAGATGAATGGAAGAAGGACAAAGATGTATGGACACTCATTCAAAAGTTGCAGCAAGATCCTAGTACATATGATACATTTAGTTGGAAAAATGGTTCCTTATGGTACAAAGATCGCGTATATCTTTGTAAGAATTCCCAACTAAAACAAAAGATTATTCTAGAATTGCACACTTCTCCTTTAGGAGGACACTTAGGATTTTTAAATACTTACCACAGGGTGAAGAAAGAATTTTTTTGGGATGGCCTTAAATTTGATATTCAAAAGTTGTGGCGGAATGTTTGGTTTGCCAACAGAAAAAAGTTGAGACAATTAAGACCCTGGGACTTCTACTACCTTTATCTATTCCAAGTCAACGTTGGGAGGAAATTTCAATGGATTTTATCACAGGTTTACCTAAGTCCGAAGGAAAGAGTGTCATCATGGTGGTAGTTGATAGACTTACCAAGTATGCACACTTTTGTGCATTATCTCATCCATTTAAAGCAAGTACAATTGCCACTACATTTATGGACAGAATTCAAAAGCTACATGGAAGCCCAAGGGTTATTGTGAGCGACAGAGATCCCATTTTTACTGGAAATTTTTGGATGAAGTTATTTTCTTGTTTGGGTACTCAATTAGCTCATAGCTCATCTTATCATCCTCAATCTGATGGTCAAACTGAGATAGTAAATAAATGTTTGGAAGGATATCTTCGTTTTTTTGTGTCTGATAAACAAACACAATGGGTCAAGTGGTTACCTCTCGCTGAATGGTGGTATAACACTTCCTTCCATACTGCAGCAAAAATGACCCCATTTATGGCACTTTATGGATATCATCCACCATCCATCACATTATATTTAAGGGAAAATTTGAAGGTTCAAGCAGTGGAAGATCACATCAAGCATCAGCAAGAAGTTATCCAACTCTTAAAGGGTAACCTGAATTTGGCACAAAATCGAATGAAACAACAGGAAGATCAACATCGCAGCGAGAGAAGTTTTGATGTAGGAGATTGGGTATTTTTACGGCTAAAACCATAAAAACAAATGTCCCTGAAGCAAGCTAAGAACGATAATAAATTATCGCCATAGTACTATGGTCCTTACAAGGTGTTGCAAAAGATTGGTACTATGACATACAAATTGGAGCTTCCTGCTTCTTCGCGAGTGCATCTAGTTTTCCATGTTTCATTCTTAAAGAAGGTTATAGGTGAAAATCTTCCAGTTCAAACAATATTTCCAGAACTTGATGAGGAAGGAAAAATCATATTGGAACCTGAAGCGGTCATGGAAACAAGAACTCGACAGCTACAAAATCGATCAATTTCGGAGTATCTCATCAAGTGGAAGAACTTACCCACTGAAGATTCTACATGGGAGGATGAGAATTTTATACAGAAGCACCCAGAGCTACTCAAGCGTTGAGGACAACTCTTTTTTGAAGGAGAGGGGCATGTTAGGTCCCTATATTACTAGTATAGTACCTTATTGTTGTTAGTGTAACCCCTTTATTGTTATTATTGTACCCTTGTAACCCCCATTTTGTTATTATTGTGCCCTTAAATTATTATTGTTAGGTCGGCTAGGATTACATTGTGGCCCACTAGGATTACATTATGGCCCCAAGGACTCCTATATATAGAAAGGAGGTTTTGTAAATTGTATCATCCAAGAATTGTTCATTCATGTAATGTATTGGAGGTTGCCCCCTCGAAGTGGCTTATTTCTAAGGCATTGATATCTCTTTTCTTCTATTTTTGGAGCTGGTTACACAACAGTTGAAACCAAGTGAATCACTCTTATTTGCAAGTTTCCATCTCAAAGTTTTCCATAAAACTTTTTCCCAAGCATCTTTGATAGTGTTGGTGGTGGACCATAATTCTCATAAGAAATCCACCTGGCGACTCCACTAGTCCATCCTTTTTTTTTTGACCATCCTTCACATTAGTAAAACCCCAGAGAGGCCATCCATCCGAAACAGGCACAAATACCATCCTCTCTAAACTCTAGACCCGAAATCTGGCTTCACTAAGAATCAACACCATATCTCATCCAGACCCAAATCCCCCTATCATAGTAGATGACCTAGAGAAGATTCTGTGGCAAGCTTCCGAAACTGGCAATTTAGCTACCGATAGGTCCATCCATAAAACAAGATCAATACTTGAACATCTCATTGCCTTACCGGATTCTCCCTTTGACTTAGAATCAGCAAGAACCCTTTTTAGAAGCAAGTCACAAAGTAAAATAGACTTTGACGATCTTGAACCCCTAGATCTACCACAGAGTCCTAATAGAGAAGCCTCACCTACCACACCTCCCGACTCTCAGCTTCTCCATCACTTTGGCTCCTACCATCACAGATCTGCTCAAAATCAGATCAGTAGTCCAAGTATATCCGCCACACCTATCCAAACCACTACTGTTCAAACCATCTCATCTCATCCCGCAAGCCCTCATTTTGTACATCATCCATTAGCTCCCATCATGGAAGCTTGGTATGCACCCTTGGTGTTGCCACAACTTTTGGCTCCCTTACAAAATGACTATCAAGCCAAAATCCCACACTTTACCGGAGATGAGACTACCACAGCTCAATAGCATGTAGATAGGATTAGCAATGCCTTTGAATACATGGAAATAGAAGACGAGACCATCAGAATGAGTATGTTTGCCCAAGGCTTGGGCCGAGAACCCAAAAAATGGTTCAAGAGCTTAACTCCAAACAGCATCCAAAATCTCCCAGAACTCTACCAAACCTTCATAAACACGTGGGAAATCTGAAAGAACCCCATTCAAATCCTGTCAGAGTATAACAACCTAAAACGGGAAAATGGGGAAAGTGTCCAGGGATATTGCACTAGGTTCAACAGTGTGTATAACGCCCTCCCAAATCACTTCAAAACCCCACTTGGTTCAGCCTTGGAAAATTTCCCTGAGGGTTTTGACCCAGACATGACTTATAGGCTAAGAGACAAGGACCCCCCTACCTTAGAAGAAATGCAAAAAGTAGCCATAAAAGCAGAAGCCAACTTGGCAGAAAAAAGAGCTAGGACTAGATCAGAAAGGAAAGTCACCTACTAGGATGAGGTCTTTACTTAAACTCCTTCCTTAGATCCTAGAATAGATGACTTAGTCAGGTCCATGGCCAAAATTTGGGAGAAGATAAGTGAGAAGACCCCTCTTAGGGACAACCAGCCAAACCCTCCAAACATAAACCGAAACCAAAATTTTAGGAGGGAACAGCCTCAAAACAAACCAAGGGAAAATTACCAACAAATTAGGCCACCATTTAATGAAAATTATGTGGAAGAAGATGATAGGGATACAAAACCCATTGATTAAAATCATTTGAACCTCATAGGGTCTGATAATGAGAGTGAGGTGTACCTCACGGAAGAAGAACAAACATTCTTCTCTCCGAATCAGGATGAAACCAACTATGAAGATCCCGAGGATCCTACCATAGATTTTCAGAATGTCATAATAGAAGCTCACAGGTAGTATGACCTTAGAAGCAGAAAAAACCAAAACGACTCCAAGAAATAAAGCTCAGACACTGCTAAAACCCCCGATACCATCCCTAAAAAAGTAGTGGACAGAAACAAAATCGTGGTCAAGAAAATTGACCAAAACAAAGATAAAGCTATTAAATCAAGTCTTGGCTCAGATGCTCCTATTACTTCCACAAAGATTCCCGAGGTGGCTGTGTCAAACAAGATCCCAAAACAAAACCAACAAACTCAGAATATAGAGAAAGTCATGGCTGAAAAAGCTGAAGCAAACATGTCTAAAGTACAGCTACCTTTTAGTTTTGAGGGTGAAATTGCCAAAATAAAGATCACCATGCCTCTTACCAAGCTCATCACCCATGGCTCTTATAAATCCCAAGTGTTAAATGTCCTGAATCTAGGAAATGATGCGAACACCCTTAATCTAGCTGATGACACTCCTGAAGTGTTGTTTGGTCCGAAAATAGAAGGGAAATTCCAAGAGGGAACCACTCTTCCCTTTTACATCAGTCTGAATATCCATGACCAAATCCTTCACAATGCCATGCTAGACTCCGGCGCCTCACATAATCTTATGCCGAAAGATTAGGCCTAGAAATCACAAGACCATACAAAGACTTATATTCATTTGATTCTAGTAGAGTCAAATGTCTAGGCTTGATCAAATATATTTGTTTTAGTTTAGCCCAAATACCTGCAAAACATTTGATCATGGACATAGTGGTAGCAGACATTCCTCCCAAGTACAGAATGCTTCTATCCAGATCTTGGGGAGCCAAACTCTAAGGAAATATTCAACTTGATATGTCCTACGCCACTATTCCTGTGTTTGACCAAACAAGAATACTCTATCAAGCGTCACACATGAAATACATGACCAGTAGCCAAGAGAGGCCAGATAAAATCCCAATGTATTCCTTGCATTCCGACCTGAACTCGTTTATTCTGCACACTGATGAGGACATTTAAGAACAGTCAGAAGAAATTGAAACAAACTTAGACCCACCACATCAGCTGCCCCTAGTTCTCTATGATGAACTAGACACTCAAAACTACCATGATCATGAACAACTATGTCTTGAGGAAAGTAAGTATGTTCCTTTTGAAATAGGAATAGAGCAAGAAGCACAAACCATTATGTACTATCAAGCGAATTGCTCAAACCTTATTCAAACATCAGCAGTAACATCAGGAAATTTTTTTAAGACAAAGGCATTAGAAGACTTACATATCACAAACCTCTTCGGAACTCAGGAGTAGGGAAGTTTAATGTTCTTGCCATACCTCAAGTATTTACCATCGCATAACTCTACCACTGCAAATGAGACCTTGAATGTAGCCATAACAGCTCAAAATCCTAAAAATATGCCTGATAAACTTCTTATGAGAGGAGATGATGACTGTAATCCGAATACACCTGAGTTACTTGAACTGGCTAACATCCTGTCACTCCACCAAAGACTTAGAACTGCTAGAATTGGCAATATAATTCAAAGTAATACTTCATACAGAGAAAACAGTGAGAAACACTATGCCACTTCCATCACTCCAAGAAACAACTTCGATAAAATAAAATACAAAAATCTAAACCAATCAGTAATAATAAAAGATAAAATAGCTGGTCATAGGATCTGTTTTGATTTCAGAAACACTAATGCACATCCCTATAACAGAAATTTTATCCTTCCTGCCCAAGACCATAATATACCAATGATAAGTGCTTTTAATCATATGGCTTTGCAAGATGATGTTTCAGGTTATAGCCAAATGATTCCCTTGCAAAGAAGACAGCTCAAAGATTTTTTCCAGTACGCTGGAAGTAGTTCTAGTTTCAGACTTAGAACTGAAAAATCACCAGATATCAAAAGTATGCTCCTAAAAGCCATGTTTCTAGTCCTGAATTTCTGCATTTGAACATACCTTGATGATGTCATTATTTATTTCAAAAATGACAAAGAATATATGCATTACTTAAAGAAGATGTACAGTAAAGGAAGGAGCAGACATCAGAGTTATAAAGAGGTATAGCGGGAAGATATGGGTTCGTTCAGAGATTCTTGCATGAATCCTTATGTCATGCTGGAAAGAAAATTTTCTAAATTTTTCTTTTCAGGAGTTGAGTGGACCAAGAGTGGTAGGAGATCCTTACGAGGATAAGATGCTTAGGTTTCGCCATTTCCAAGATTTCTTATTTTAAAACATTTTCAATCATTGTATATACCACTGTTGGAAAATAGATAAAATAGAAAATTCAAACAACAATAGAAAAATGGAAAAAGAGGGCAGTTTGAAAAATAGAAAGAAGGCCCCATGTTCAAAAAATAGTCATTCAGAAAGTGCGCAAGTCTAAATGCCACTACTAGTACTCAAATGTCTTGTTCAGTTATCTAGCCTAATCATAGCTGAACATGTGTTAAATTTAATTGTTGATAAGTTAGTGAGTGGAAAAGATGGTCAACATTGTGTAAGCTTGACTTATCAAAGAGAGTAGATTAGGAAAAGATACTGGTTCCACATGCTCAAAACAAAACCAAAGAGGGAAAGCGGGGATGAAAAACAAATTGTGCATCCTAGCCTCGTTTTTCCTAGTTTCCATTTTATGAAAAATAATATTTGTGTGCAGCTTGTCTTTCATGCCACAATTACATGACAAATCAGACTGTCTAACCCTGATTTGATCATTTTTCAATTTCGTGTTTTAGATTAGAGAACAAAATCCTGTCAAACAGCTTAACCTTGACAGTTGATCTAGCATAGGTAGAGTAATGAAGGAGTTCATCAGCTTAATCTGAACTCCCGGAGGATATAAGTGTAGAACTAGATAGGTTCATTTTTCAAATATATATATATATATATATATATATATATATATATATATATATATATATATATATATATATATATATGTCAAAGGGTTGCTAGTCCAAATGCACCCAAAAGAAGAAAAAATGTTAGGAAAGATAGTGGGGTAGGTAGAAATATCATTGATGCTAATCATGTTGTCATTTTTCAGAAGTAGCATCAAGGAAGAATGAAATTTGCGCCAATGGGTAAGGCACTGGTCTTCATAAGCCAAAGATCTGAAATTATAGACACCTCCTGAAAAGGAGTTGCCCTCCCCAATTGGAGCCACTATTAGTCATCAATATTTTTCACTTATTGGTGATGACTAGTTATAACAGTCAAGTTCTCTAGCAGCTGATCTAAAAATTTGTCAAATTTGCTAGCTAGAAAACACCCATAAACATTTTTTTCCCTCCTACCTTTTTCAATACACCCATCACGAGATGAACCTCATTATCAAGCCCTATCTAGCCTCAACCATACTAGTTTGCCCATCAGCTCCGAAGAAACAATCCAAATCTGTCCAAAGAAGTTTCCCCTAAGTTAGGTAGTGGCGCTTTAGGCATTTCTCCCTTGGAAAACTATCCTAAAGCCAAAGAACCTCTATTTTCTACAACCCAGTCATAACATACCTTCCCACTCTACAAATAAAGTTGGTTACACCATTAAGTCGCGCCACTAACAAACCATGAAGTCTCAACAGTACACATGCCCTAGGTCGAAACTGATATTAGGTGGTGTTACAGTGTTTTAATGGATCTTTCAAGAACAGAAGTATGCCAACATTCCCAAGAGAACAGTATTTGTTTCCACATGAGAAGACAACTGCTTCTCATGTGATTTTAAGCCTGGGATGCAGCTACAAGATAGAGAGTTTTTTCATTAAGCTCCTGCGATCACAGTCAAAGCATGACAAGACAGTGAAAGGAAAAATAACACTATTAACAGCTGATGAGATGGCATGACTGAAAAACCTCCTTCATCTATAAGCAGAGGGATTGAAGACTGAAGAACCTCCTTCATTTTATAAGTAGAGGGTTAAGAGTGCCTCCTTCATCTATAAGCAGAGGGCCAATGGAAAAAGTTTGATTTTAAGAATTGCACTGACTGTAAGACAATTTTTGAAGTATAGTGAGACAGCAACTAAGGGTTTCTGAAATAAAATGATGATTAAAGGCAGAGGTAGAGCAACAGTGCTTTTAAATTTTTTTTTACAAAAGTTCCTCTGTTATTTGGTTACAATATGAAGTAATGGGTTCATCATCAATGAAGAAATATTATTAAGCTGATGGCCAAAGGAGCCAAAAGGGTCTTGGTCCCAAACTGACCTCTATCATCATGTACAAGGGAAACCACTAAGAGTGATGATTGCTTTTCAAAAGGTACTGTTCTTCCTATTCATAAATAATTTTCTTTCAAAATTACTCATCATAGTGGATAGAAGGCAATTTGAGTTTAGTTTTCCCAAAAAGGCATTGCAACTAAACACATAAGCTCATAAATATGTAAGAAGGATTATGGCATGAGTTTCAAAATTCTGGAACAACATTCAAAGCCAATAATGCATGCCACTGTTGCAAATAAAGGCATTTTCCTTATGAAAATAGGTCAAAGGTACCTTGCTGTTGTATTTTGAGTAAAGAAGATGTTTTCAGAAGAAGTGCCCTCTTGATGGACAGAAGATGATAAAGCCTAGGTGAATACAACTAGCCCTCACCCACAGTCAAAGAGAAGCATCATTTGGAGGATACATCTACAGTCCCTATATGGATTTGAGCCAGTTTCCCTCTCACAAGCAGATATGATCATAAGGAACAGAAGATGTCAATCAAGTTTTAAAGAGATAGGTCATCTCCTTGCAAAGTGGCAAAAGATGCTTCACCACTCATTGATATGTTTTGAGCAGATTTCCCATTTTGAAGATGTCATTAAAGGGTCAGCAGTGGCAGAGTTTCCTTTTTTAATAATAAAACATAGTGAAAAGATTTTGACCCTTGGATTATTTTATTACAAGAGGAAAGAGTCATATCGACCAAAACTGGCTAGATGGCATGCATGGCCTTTTGCCAACATTATTTAAAGGTATGGGCCCCTTATAGCACGTTCAAAATCACTGTGGTTTTGTGTTCAAATAAACAAAGGCAGTGGTTTTAAAGAAAGGAGCCTTCAAAACCCTCACAAATCAAACTTAAGGGTAGTTGGTTTTTTGCGTTCAAAAGAGAATAAGGAGACCATTGCAAGCCATTTGACATTCTCAAAACACAAGGCATCACTCCCCTCTTGCTGTTCACTAGACCAGATAAAGAGATTTTGAGAAAAATTCACAGATTTCCGTGCTTGAAGACTGCGCGGCGTGCCTGTAGAGTTGCGCGGCGTGTTTAGGCGAAGTTTTCCCAAAGGGTTGCACTGTTGCGCAGTGCACGACGTGCCTGTGGGCGTCGGTCACGACTGCCCATCAGTGACCCGGTAACTTTTCTATTGCGCGACATTCTCCCGGTTGAACGTGTCATGCACATTTTAAATGCTCAAAGCACCTCAAATGAATCTTGAAGTTGCTCAAATCCTCAAGCAAAGCCTGCCATCGAGTTTCGAGGTATTTTATGAGTCTCCTTGGTTTTTTCAAATTTCTAAAAAAGTGATCAATGCTGTGTTTTTCAAAGACTAAGTGATGGTAAAAAAAAAACGAAACTCTTGGTGTAAATCGAGGTGAGTTGGGGTAAAAAAGTTTGAAAGATATTGTTACAGTTGGTTGAAAGAAAGATGGTCATTCTTGTTTCAAAGAACCTAAAGCTACCCTCGAAACAAGTGATAAACCACAAACTCTGTCAGCTGTATGTAGTGGGAAAAAAGTAGTGGTAATAAGGGTTGATATTTTTGTTTAAAGATCCGGGCTTACAGTGGCAATGATTTCCCAACACTGACATAGTAAAAATGGTAGATTCTTATTGATGTCTAAAAGACCTAACAAACTGCCCTCAAAACAAGGTGAAAGGTGGAGGCAGTGTTTAAAGGGAGGAAAAACAGGGTTTGAAAAGCAAAGCAGTGGGCCTAACTTCAACAGCAGTGATCATTGTATAAGTGCCTTGCTATTTCAAAAGTAATCTCTGTGGGGTAAAAAAAAGAAGAAGCAAAAATCATTGTTTCCTCCTTTATTCTATAAAGCAGACTTTAGTGAGTAAAGCAGTTAAATCAGTTTGGAGGTGTTGTTGTTTACCTGTGTGTGAGAAATAGTGAAGACAAGGAGGGTGTTTTGATTGGGAGGAGTATTTTTCCTCTGTCTAAATACTAGGCTGCCTAGCTTACACCAAAACACCAAGAGCTCTATGATCTTACCCAAACACCGAAAATCACTTGACTGTGTATACATTTTAGTTGACTGTGTGCTTGTTATTAAAATTATTTGTTGATTGGCATACAAAGGGGAAAGGCAGTGGTTTTGGGAGGAGCAGAGACCTATATCAAAGAAAACATTTCACACAGCATTTGAGGAAAAATTTCCTTGATCAAACAGTGATTGAAAAAGAAGATAGTTTTTTTTGTTTTTGTTTGAGAAAACATTCTTGAAAACCTTTTTGAGGCAGTTTGGTTTTGAAGCGAGCATCCAGAACAAGATGCCTCCCATGCAAGATAGTAGGAGTGGATTGCATAAGAGATTTGAGCCTACTTCCACTGAAGAAGTGAATGCCCACCCATCAGTCTTGTTCAATTTCCATGAGGTCGAGTGCTTAGATTTTTGTCAAAGGGTGCAAGAGGTGAAGAATTTTTCTCCTTTGACACATCTTTGCGCTTTAAGGTTTCAAGACAAGCATTTCCAGTTGGCAGGCCTTGACTTCAAATTTTCTCCAAGGTCCATCTCCAAGGCCACTAAAATCCCCTATATTGGTGAGAAATGGTTTAAACAAAGCCATTTGGACTCAGATGATTACAAGCCTTTTCTAAAGCCTGAGCATAGAGAGTCATGCCCTTCTATTTTCCCTTTCTCATATCTTTTAGCCAGCTACGTCCCCCTCATGAAGATCATCATGAAATACTTCACTTGTGAGGGAAGATTCTCCCGAATATATGCTTATCACATTCGACTGCTCATGCATTTCACAAGGACCAAGATGCTAAATCTTCCTTTCTTCTTACACAAAAGCATTGAGAAAATTGCCTCCATTGTTTAGAAGAAGCCTCCTTCACAGCAAATAGCCTGTCTCTTCCATCACTCTCTCATGAAAATCATCATTCTTCATCAGCTTGAAAAGAGAGAGGTCTCTTGGGATACTTTCATCACCCATCCAGATTTCTCCAATGTCCCTCCAGTTCACAGATCCTCTACACCTCCTACTCATCATCCTTCACGTTCCTCTAACAGACCCATTCCTAAAAAACTCAAGTTTACCACAGAGCAAGCAGAAGATCCTGAAGAGGGAGATGAGCATGACCATGATGATGAGGAAGATGATGAAGGGCAGCAGCATGAAGAAAAATATACTGATTATGAAGGGCAGCAGCATGAAGAATAGCAGACTCATGATGAGGGTGAGCAGCCTTATGATGACACACAGTAGCAAGGGGATGAGCTAGAAAGCGTTGAACAACAACATCACAGTGATGATGAGCAGCAAGAAGGAGATGAAGAAAAGCAACACAGTGAGGGTGAGCAGACTTTTGATGATACATAGCAGACTTATGATAAGGGTGAGACAGAGCAGCAAGGGCAGCCAAAGGAGACTGAACAGGGGCAGCATGATAGTGCTGAACAGGAGCAGCATGAAAGTGATGAGCAAGGGCAGCCAAAAGATGATACACAACAACCTCCTCAAGAACAACAGCCTCCTCAAGAGGAACAACAAACTCAAAAAGAAGAGAGGTAAGGTGACAAAGGTAAAGGGGCCATGCCCTCTTGTCCGAAAATTGCCAAGCCCCAGACAACAAAGAAAAGAGTGCCTAGAGTTGTCACTCCAAATGTGACAAGGGCCCTCCGAAGCAAAGGAAAATTTCCCAAGAAGCCCATGATTGATTTGCCCAAGAGGAAGAGCACTAGAATAGCCACCCAAAGCAAAGGGAAGGGCAAGGAAGAAGGAAGTCATGAACAGGAGAGTGCATTCGACATCATCCAAATCCAAAGCGATGATAGTGATAATGAGGCCCGGATTCTAGAAAACCTCTTGATCCATATAGAAAGCCAAATTGATGCCTTGAAGGATGATCTTCATAGAGCTAGGAATTTCAATCAATTTTTTCAAATCCAAAATAAACAAATGGGTGTCCATATGGCTGTTTATGAGATACGGGTGACCAAATACAAGAAGGAGGCCTCCAAAGCCCAAGTGAGGTTGGAAGAACTCATGGGTGAGTTCGATGAAGGTTAAGGCGAAGATAAGCCTAGGCGAAAGAGGCCAAGAACCATGGGGCTTAAAAAGGCCCTTGAGAAGCAAAAAGAAGAGGAAAATGCCCTTCTCCAATCTACCCCTCTCATTGCATTGTTCGAACAAGAGATAGTGAACAATAGGGAGGCATGGCTTGAGAGAGTCAATGACCACTTGGAGAAGAAATTGGAGAAGGAAAACAGGGATTTAGACCTTCAAAGGAGAATGACGGGGCATTATAAAAAGTTAAATCAGTTTGCCCGGCGCAAGTTGAAGGCTGCTCAAGAAAAACTCAAGGAGGCTGAAGGGAAGCACTCGGCACAAAAATTGAGGAAATACACCTCAGGACTTCATATTTTGGCCTCTGCTTCACAACATGTTGCTGAGAACCCTTGAGGGTTATGCTCACCAATTTTGGGCGATTTTCGACATATTTTGGTTTTTTGTGATTTTTGGGTTTTTGGCCAAAACTCATGGGCATTGCCATTTCAGTTTAGGGCATCATCAAAGGATGAGGATGGTGTCATTTAATGCCATAATTTTAAGATCACATACTCAGTGATTTTCAGAACATTTGAAGATCATTTTCTCTCCCGAATGGCAAAAAATGCTCGCTTTTTCTACACTCTGCCCGGTCTATCAGCAAGGCTTATTTTTTGGGTTTTTACACAGACCAGTTTTTGGAGGACTTCCAGGCATCAAATTTGGAAAATTCAAGTTGTTCCAAAAATTGGACACTCAGAGCTTTCCAACAAGCTATCATGAGCCTTATTTCGACATCGGGAAGGCTGCCAAAAGTTGTCGGAAAGTCAGGGGACCTTTTGCTGATGTATTTTTTGAGTATTTTTGTAAAAATTGAACCTTTCAAAACTACTTTTTCCTCATGTGCGTTTAGCTATTTTTGCACATGAGAAGTTATGAAAAGTCAATTTATTTCCCTCTTTTAGCATTTTTTAGATATTTTATGAGATATTTTGTGCCTTGGGCTTTGCAAAGCCTCAAGGACAAGATAAGATATTTTGGATAGACCAATGAGATTGCAAATTGAACTAAGAGGTTTTCCTCACTTGGGCCTATATATTCCAAATGCTTTCATTGTAAACAGGGCTGAACTTGATGAATAGAAGCAATATATGGTCATATAAGCTTTGGAAGAAATACTTGTCTCATGCTTTTG
This sequence comes from Pinus albicaulis, assembly GCA_034641835.2. NCBI lineage: Eukaryota > Viridiplantae > Streptophyta > Pinopsida > Pinales > Pinaceae > Pinus > Pinus albicaulis. Next base: position 1,758,034,947 of record CM076580.1, read on the forward strand.
GATAGTCTCTTGGATGTTCTTGGATGATGAAAGAGGATTGTTGTTGGATTCCATGACTTGGTAGAATGGTATAGTGTCTCTCTCTTTGTTTTGATTCCTAGTTTTCATTTATAAATCCATGTTCTTGCTTGCTATAGGACAGTAGAGAACAAATTTGAGACATGTCCTTGGAGGCACCTCAAATTTCCTATTTCTTCATAGCTTTTATGTTTTCTTCATTATTAGTCACATTAAAAAATTATTGATTGCTCTTTAATGACTTAAGGATATTGTTGTTTTGTTTCATTCATGGTTTTATGCATGCGAAGTATGATTTACGGTATGCCCTGCTTACTCATGGCTAGCCATAGCTCCATCCATGAAATTTCTCTTTGACTGATTAGATTGTCATTTGTTGAACCAAGGAGGTCTTGTTCTGATCTTTCCCTTTGCCTAAGACTATGAAATTTTGTTTTCAATGTGCCCAATAACTTGAAGTATTGTGTTTAGGCGTTCCGGCATAGTGATTTGAGTTGTTTGTCTGTCTTCAGTGTATTTCTCCAAAATTTGATAGCCATTTCCCAAAGTTAGAGAGTTATATATCTTTATGCATGGCTTGAATGTTTATTTCTATGTATTGATTAGCTTATAGTTACATTTCTCATGATTAATGGTTTTCCCTACCATGTTTATGTCAGCTATTAAACTAGTTATGCTTGGAATCCTTTGTTATTCACAAACTTGATGTCCATCTTACTCCATTTTGCCCAAAGATCCTTTCTACCTCGAATCAAATCGGCCCTTCAACAGCCTTGTATCACCATATGATAGCTTTCTTGACCTCTTCGACCCCATAGCCCAGTTGATCTAACATCTTTTTACCTATCTTATATCTTTGATCAGTTTCATCCCTCACAACCTAAAAACCAAAACCAAAAAACCTACTTCATAACTAGCCTAAAATCATAATACAAAAAGCATACACACATATATCCCTTACACAAATAGAGAGAGCCCTCTCTGAGTCCAGGAAGGCTAGGTCCTTGGGCTCCAAAGATTGGTTTGATGTTACACTGTCATTTGGCTTGCCAATCAGCCAAATCACGGGACCCTAAAATAATGGCGATCATGGTGGGACTTTGAGTCAAAACATCCTAGTTATCCCTTAGGAACTCTCAAAATCTCAGTCAAACTTAGAAGAGTAGAATCTAGTTGTCTCACCATCCTAGCAAAATGACGACTCAGTTGTAGGACACTCTTACAAACCTTAGGACTACATAAAAAACTCAAAAAACCCCAAAAACTCCCTTAGATTGGTTTTTGTCAGTACTGGTGGTGGACCATACACATATACCTCAAAACAACTAAAAATCCACCTGGCGACTCCACTAGCCTCCAGTAGGCCTTACTACTCTACTAAACTCTAGGCTACTATCCAATTGAGCCACCTGATCGCCACACTAACATAATGGTGATCACGGTGGGACTTTGAATGATAAACAAACTTAGTTTCCCTAAACCTTTAGAGACCTTTGAAAATACTATCTAGTTGACTTATCCCACCGCTCACTAACATAATGGCGATCACGGTGGGACATACTAAGTACATAACAGTCTAGCAAACTCTTGTAGATTCATTAGTCTTCAAAACTTAAACAGGCAAGCAGTCCATAGAACCATTTAGAGTAAACTCTTTTTGTTATCGTCACCCTAGAAAAGTGATGAAACAGGTTTAGAATACTTTAATAAACCATAGGCTGCACATAAAAACTCAGAAAAACCCCAAAAACTTTCCTAGATTTTATTTTCCCTAGTTACTGGTGGTGGACCATAGCTACGTCATTACAAAAACAACCAAGTTCCACCTGGCGACTCCACTAGCCTCTAGTAGGCCTAAAAAACTCCATAAAAGACAAAAAAATTCATAAACCATACCTTTCTGCTAACTCATCCTTCCAAAAACTTAAACTTAGGGTGGAAACTCTGTAAATCAGTGACAAATTAAGTATAACTTAGTGATTCAGAAAACCTCACCTGAACATAGGAGATAAGCAGAAGCCTTCCTGCCAAGAGAGCCATTAGCTTGTTCATACAGCCTAGCAAACTCTTGAAACCAAGTGAATCACTCTTCTTTGCAAGTTTCCATCTCAAAGTTTGCCATAATTTTTTTTCCCAATCATCTTTGATAGTGTTGGTGGTGGACCATAATTATCATAAGAAATCCACCTGGCAACTCCGCTAGTCCATCCTTTTTGTTTTGACCATCCTTTACATTAGTAAAACCCCAGAGAGGCCATCCATCCGAAACAAGCACAAATACCATCCTCTTTAAACTCTAGACCCGAAATCTGGCTTCATGAAGAATTAACACTAGATCTCATCCAGACCCAAATCCCCCTATCATAGTAGATGACCCAGAGAAGATTCTGTGGCAAGCTTCTGAAAATGGCAATTTAGGCACCGATAGGTCCATCCGTAAAACAAGATCAGTACCTGAACATCTCACTGCCTTACCGGATTCTCCCTTTGACTTATAATCAGCAAAAACCCTTTTCAGAAGCAAGTCACAAAGTAAGATAGACTTTGAAGATCTTGAACCCCTAGATCTGCCACAGAGTCTTAGTAGAGAAGCCTCACCTACCACACCTCCCGACTCTCAAATTCTCCATCACTTTGGCTCCTACCATCACAGATCTGCTCAAAATCAGATCAGTAGTCCATGTATATCCGCCACACCTATCCAAACCACTACTGTTCAAACCACCTCAGCTCATCCCGCAAGCCCTCATTTTGTACATCATCCATTAGCTCCCATAATGGCAGCTTGGTATGCACCCTTTGTGTTGCCACAGCTTTTGGCTCCCTTACAAAATCACTACTAAGCCAAAATCCCACACTTTACTGGAGATGAGACTACCACAGCTCAACAGCATGTAGATAGGATTAGCGATGCCTTTGAATACATGGAAATAGAAGACGAGATTATCAGAATGAGGATGTTCGCCCAAAGCCTGGGCAGAGAACCCAAAAAATGGTTCAAGAGATTAACTCCAAACAGCACCCACAATCTCCCAGAACTCTACCAAACCTTCATAAACAAGTGGGAAATCCGAAAGAATCCCACTCAAATCCTGTCAGAGTATAACAACCTAAAACGGGAAAATGAGGAAAGTGTCCAAGGATACTGCACTAGGTTCAACAGTGTGTATAACGCCCTCCCACCTCACTTCAAACCCCCGCTTGGTTCAACCTTGGAAAAGTTCCCCGAGGGTTTTTACCCAGACATGACTTATCAACTAAGAGACAAGGACCTCCCTACCTTAGAAGAAATGCAAAAAGTAGCCATAAAGGCAGAAGCCAACTTGGCAGAAAAAAGAGCTAGGACTAGATCAGAAAGGAAAGTCACCTACCGGGATGATGTCTTTAATTCAACTCCTTCCTTAGATTCTAGAATAGATGACTTAGTCAGGTCCATGGCCAAAATGTGGGAGAAGATAAGTGAGAAGACTCCTCTTAGGGACAACCAGCCAAACCCTCGAAACAGAAACCGGAACCAAAATTTTAGGAGGGAACAGCCTCAAAACAAACCAAGGGAAAATGACCAACAAATTAGGCCACCATTTAATGAAAATTATGTGGAAGAAGATGATAAGGATACAGAACCCATTAATGAAATTCATTTGAACCTCATAAGGTCTGATAATGAGAGTGAGGTGTACCTCACGGAAGAAGAACAAGCATTCTTCTCTACGAATCAGGATGAAACCAACTATGAATATCCCGAGGATCCTGCCATAGATTTTCAGAATGCCATAATAGAAGCTCATAGGCAGTGTGACCTTAGAAGTAGAAAAAACCAAGACGACTCCAAGAAAGACAGCTCAGACACTGCTAAAACCCCCGATACCATCCTTAAAAAAGCAGTGGACAACAACAAAATCATGGTCAATAAAGTTGACCAAAACAAAGATAAAGCTATTAAATCAAGTCTTAGCTCAGATGCTCCTAGTACTTCCACAAAGATTCCCAAGGTGGCTGTGTCAAACAAGATCCCAAAACAAAACCAACAAACTCAGAACATAGAGAAAGTCATGGCTGAAAAAGCTGAAGCAAACATGTCTAAACTACAACTACCTTTTAGTTTTGAGGGTGAAATTTCCAAAATAAATATCACCATGCCTCTTACCGTGCTCATCACCCAAGTCTCTTATAAATCCCAAGTGTTAAAGGTCCTGAATCTAGGAAATGATGCAAACACCCTTAATCTAGCTGATGACACTCCTGAAGTGTTGTTTGGTCCGAAAATAGAAGGGAAATTCCAAGAGGGAACCACTCTTCCCTTTTACATCAGTCTGAATATCTATGACCAAATCCTTCACAATGCCATGCTAGACTCTGACGCCTCACATAATCTTATGCCGAAATATTAGGCCTAGAAATCACAAGACCATACAAAGACTTATATTCATTTGATTCTAGTAGAGTCAAATGTCTAGGCTTGATCAAAGATATTTGTTTTAGTTTGGCCCAAATACCTGCAAAACATATGATCATGGAGATAGTGGTAGAAGACATTCCTCCCAAGTACAGAATGCTTCTATCCAAATCTTCGGGAGCCAAACTCCAAGGAAATATCCAACTTGATATGTCCTACGCCACTATTCCTATGTTTGACCAAACAAGAATACTCTATCGAGAGTCACACATGAAATATATGATCAGTAGTCAAGAGAGGCCAGATAACATCCCAATGTATTCCTTGCATTCTGACCTGAACTCGTTTATTCTGCACACTAATGAGGACATTGAAGAACAGTCAGAATAAATTGAAACAAACTTAGACCCACCACATCAGCTGCCCCTTGTTCTCTATGATGAACTAGACACTCAAAACTACCATGATCATGAACAGCTGTGTCTTGAGGAAAGTAAGTATGTTCCTTTTGAAATAGGAATAGAGCAAGAAGCACAAACCATTATGTACTATCAAGCGAATTGCTTAAACCTTAGTCAAACATCAGCAGTAACATCAGGAAACTTTTTTAAGACAAAGACATTAGAAGACTTACATATCACAAACCTCTTCGGAACTCAGGAGCAGGGAAGCTTAATGTTCTTGCCATACCTTAAGGATTTACCATCGCATAACTATACCACTGCAAATGAGACCTTGACTATAGCCATAACAACTCAAAATCCTAAAAACATGCCTGATAAACTTCTTATGAGAGGAGATGATGACTGTAATCTGAATACACCTGAGTTACTTGAACTGGCTAACATCCTGTCACTCCACCAAAGACTTAGAACTGCTAGAATTGGAAATCTCATTCAAAATACTACTTCATACAGAGAAAACAGTGAGAAACACTATGCCACTGCCATCACTCCAAGAAACAACTTCGACAAAAGAAAATACGAAAATATGAACCAATCAATAATAATCAAAGATAAAATAGCTGGTCATAGCATCTTTTTTGATTTCAAAAACACTAATGCACATCACTATAACAGAAATTTTATCCTTCCTGCCCAAGACCATGATATACCAATGATAAGTGCTTTTAATTATATGTCTTTGCAAGATGATGTTTCAGGCTATAGCCAAATGATTCCCTTGCAAAGAAGACAGCTCAAAGATTTTTTCCAGTACACTGGAAGTAGTTCCAGTTTCAGAATGAGAACTGCAAAACCACCGGATATCAAAAATATTCTCCTAAAAGCCATGTTTCCAGTCCTGAAATTTTTCATTTTAACATACCTTGATGATGTCATTATTTATTTCAAAAATGACAAAGAATATATGCATTACTTAAAGAAGATGTACAGTAAAGGAAGGAGCAGACATCAGAGGTATAAAGAGGTACAGCGAGAAGATATGGGTTCGTTCAGAGATTATTGCATGAATCCTTATGTCATGCTGGAAAGAGAAAATTTTCCAAATTTTTCTTTTCAGGAGTTGAGTGGACCAAGAGTGGTAGGAGATCCTTACGAGGATAAGATGCTTAAGTTTTTCCATTTCCAAGATTTCTGATTTTAAAACATTTTCAGTCATTGTATATACCACTGTTTGAAAAATAGATAAAACAGAAAATTCAAACAACAATAGAAAAAGAGAAAAAGAGGGAAGTTTGAAAAATAGAAAGAAAGCCCCATGTTCAAAAAATAGTCATTCAGAAAGCGCGCAAGTCTAAATGCCACTACTAGTACTCAAATTTCTTGTTTAGTTATCTAGCCTAATCATAGCTGAACATGTGTTAAATTTAATTGCTGATAAGTTAGTGAGTGGAAAAGATTCTCAACATTGTGTAAGCTTGACTTATTAAAGAGAGTAGATTAGGAAAAGATACTAGTTCCACATGCTCAAAACAGAACCAAAGAGGGAAAGCGGGGATGAAAAACAAATTGTGCATCCTAGCCCCGTTTTTCCTAGTTTCCATTTTATGCAAAATAATATTTGTGTGTAGCTTGTATTTCATGTCGCAATTACATGAAAAATCAGACTGTCTAACCCTGATTTGATCATTTTTCAATTTCGTGTTTTAGATTAGAGAACAAAATCCTGTCAAACAGCTTAACCTTGACAGTTGATCTAGCATAGGTAGAGTAATGAAGGAGTTCATCAGCTTAATCTGAACTCTCGATGGATATAAGTGTAGAACTAGATAAGTTCATTTTTCAAAAAAAAAAATATATATAATGTCAAAGGGCTGCTAGTCCAAATGCACCCAAAGGAAGAAAAAATGTTAGGAAAGATAGTGGGGTAGGTAGAAATATCATTGATGCTAATCATGCTGTCATTTTTCAGAAGTAGCATCAAGGAAGAATGAAATTTGCGCCAATGGGTAAGGCACTGGTCTTCATAAGCCAAAGATCTGAAATTTTGGACACCTCCTGAAAAGGAGTTTCCCTCCCCAAATGGAGCCACTGTTAGTCATCGATATTTTTCACTTATTGGTGATGACTAGTTATAAAAGTCAAGTTTTCTAGCAGCTGATCTAAAAATTTGTCAAATTTTCCAGCTGGAAAACACCCATAAACATTTTTTTCCCTCCTACCTTTTTCAATCCGCCCATCACGAGATGAACATCATTATCAAGCCCTATCTAGCCTCAGCCATAATAGTTTGCCCATCAGCTCCAAAGAAACAATCCAAATCTGTCCAAAGAAGTCTCCCCTAAGTTAGGTAGTGGCGCTTTAGGCATTTCTCCCTTGGAAAACTATCCTAAAGCCAAAGAACCTCTATCTGCTACAACCCAGTCATAACATACCTTCCCACTCTACAAATAAAGTTGGTTACACCATTAAGTCGCGCCACTAACAAACCCTGAAGTCTCAACAGTACACATGCCCTAGGTCAAAACTGATATTAGGTGGTGTTATAGTGTTTTAATGGATCTTTCAAGAACAGAAGTATGCCAACATTCCCAAGAAGACAGTATTTGTTTCCACATGAGAAGACAGCTGCTTCTCATGTGATTTTAAGCCTGGGATGCAACTATAGGACAAAGAGTTTTTTCATTAAGCTCTTGCAATCACAGTCAAAGCATGACAAGACAGTGAAAGGAAAAATAACACTGTTAACAACTGATGAGATGGCATGACTGAAAAACCTCCTTCATCTATAAGCAGAGGGATTGAAGACTGAAGAACCTCCTTCATTTTATAAGTAGAGGGTTAAGAGCACCTCCTTCATCTATAAGCAGAGGGCCAATGGACAAAGTTTGATTTTAAGAATTGCACTGAATGTAAGACAATTTTTGAAGTACAGTGAGATAGCAATTAAGGGTTTCTGAAATAAAATGATGATTAAAGGCAGAGGCAGAGCAGCAATGCTTTTAATTTTTTTTTTACAGAAGTTCCTCTATTATTTGTTTACAATGTGAAGTAATGGGTTCATCATCAATGAAGAAATATTATTAAGCTGATGGCCAAAGGAGCCAAAAGGGTCTTGGTCCCAAACTGACCTCTGCCATCATGTACAAGGGAAGCCACTAAGAATGATTATTGCTTTTCAAAAGGTATTTTTCTTCCTATTCATAAAGAATTTTCTTTCAAAATTACTCATCATAGTGGATAGAAGGCAATTTGAGTTTAGTTTCCCCAAAAAGGCATTGCAACTAAACACACAAGCTCATAAATATGTAAGAAGGATTATGGCATGAGTTTCAAAATTCTGGAACAACATTCAAAGCCAATAATGCATGCCACTGTTGCAAATGAAGGCATTCTCCTTATGAAAATAGGTCAAAGGTACCTTGCTATTGCAGTTTGAGTAGAGAAGAAGTTTTCAGAAGAAGTGCCCTCTTGAAGACTGCGCGGCGCGCCTGTATAGTTGCGCGACACGTTCAGGCAAAGTTTTCCCAAAGGGTTGCACTGTTGCGCGACGCGCCTGTGGGCGCCGGTCACGACTGCCCGTCAGTGACTCGACAACTTTTATATTGCTCGGCGTTCTCTCGGTTGAACGTGCCGCACACATTTTAAACGCTCAAAGCACCTCAAACGAATCTTGAAGCTGCTCAAATCCTCAAGGAAAGCCTGCCATCGAGTTTCGAGGTATTTTATGAGCCTCCTTGGTTTTTTTCAAATTTCTAAAAAAGTGATCAATGCTATGTTTTTTAAAGACTAAGTGATGGTAAAAAAAAAAACGAAAATCTTGGTGTAAATCGAGGTGTGCCAGGGTAAAAAATTTTGAAGGATATTGTTACAGTTGGTTGAAATAAAGATGGTCATTCTTGTTTCAAAGAACCTAAATCTACCCTCGAAACAAGTGATAAACCATAAACTCTATCAGCTGTATGTAGTGGGAAAAAAGCAGTGGTAATAAGGGTTGATATTATTTTTTAAAAATCCGGGCTTATAGTGGCAATGATTGCCCAACACTGACATAGTAAAAATGGTAGATTCTTATTGATGTCTAAAAGACCTAACAAACTGCCCTCAAAATAAGTTGAAAGGTGGAGGCAGTGTTTAAAGGGAGGAAAAAAAGGGTTTGAAAAGCAAAGTAGTGGGCCTAATTTCAACAACAGTGATCATTGTATAAGTGCCTTGCTATTTCAAAAGTCATCTCTGTGGGGTAAAAAAAAAAAAAAGTAAAAACCACTGTTTCCTCCTTTGTTCTATAAAGAAGTCTTTAGCGAGTAAAGTAGTTAAATAAGTTTGGAGGTGTTGTTGTTTACCTATGTGTGATAAATAGTGAAGACAAGGAGGGTGTTTTGATTGGGAGGAGTATTTTTCCTCTGTCTAAATACTAGGCTGCCTAGCTTACACCAAAACATTAAGAGCTCTGTCATCTTACCCAAACACCGAAAATCACTTGACTGTGTGCTTGTTATTAAAATTATTTGTTGATTGGCATACAAAGGGGAAAGGCAGTGGTTTTGGGAGGAGCAGAGACCTATATCAAAGAAAACATTTCACACAAAATTTGAGGCAAATTTGCCTTGATCAAACAGTGATTGACAAAGAAGACATTTTTTTTTGTTTTTGTTTGAGAAAACATTCTTGAAAACATTTTTGAGGCAGTTTGGTTTTGCAGAGAGCATTCAGAACAAGATGCCTCCCAGGCAGGATAGTAGGAGTGGATTACATAAGATATTTGAGCCTACTTCCACTGAAGAAGTGAATTCCCACCCATCAGTCTTGTTCAATTTCTATGAGGTCGGGTGCTTATATTTTTGTCAAAGGGTGCGAGAGGTGAAGAGTTTTTCTCCTTTGACATATCTTTGCGCTTTAAGGTTTCAAGACAAGCATTTGCAGTTGGTAGGCCTTGACTTCAAATTTTCTCCAAGGTCCATCTCCAAGGCCACTAAAATCCCCTATATTGGTGAGAAATGGTTTAAACAAAGCCATTTGGACTCAGATGATTACAAGCCCTTTCTAAAGCCTAAGCACAGAGAGTCATGTCCTTCTATTTTCCCTTTCTCATATATTTTAGCCAGCTACACCCCCCTCATGAAGATCATCATGAAATACTTCACTTGTGAGGGAAGATTCTCCCGAATCTATGCTTATCACATTCGACTGCTCATGCATTTCACAAGGACCAAGCTGCTAAATCTTCCTTTCTTCTTACTCAAAAGCATTGAGAAAATGGCCTCCACTGTTCAGAAGAAGCCTCCTTCACAGGAAATAGCCTGTCTCTTCCATCACTCTCTCATCAAAATCATCATTCTTCATCAGCTTGAAAAGAGAGAGGTCTCTTGGGATACTTTCATCACCCATCCGGATTTCTCCACTGTCCCTCTAGTTTACACATCCCCTAGACCTCCTACTCATCATCCTTCACCTTCCTCTAGCAGACCCATTCCTAAAAAACTCAAGTTTACCATAGAGAAAGCAGAAGAGCCTGAAGAGGGAGAAGATCATGACCATGATGATGAGGAAGATGATGAAGGGCAGCAGCATGAAGAAAAATATACTGATTATGAAGGGCAGCAGCATGAAGAATAGCAGACTCATGATGAGGGCGAGCAGCCTTATGATGACACAAAGTAGCAAGGGGATGAGGAAGAAAGCGTTGAACAACAACATCACAGTGATGATGAGCAGCAAGAAGGAGATGAAGAAAAGCAACACAGTGAGGGTGAGCAGACTTTTGATGATACATAGCAGACTTATGATAAGGGTGAGACAGAGCAGCAAGGGCAGCCAAAGGAGACTGAACAGGGGCAGCATGATAGTGCTGAACAGGAGCAGCATGAAAGTGATGAGCAAGGGCAGCCAAAAGATGATACACAACAACCTCCTCAAGAACAACAGCCTCCTTAAGAGGAACAACAAACTCAAAAAGAAGAGAGGCAAGGTGACAAAGGTAAAGGGGCCATGCCCTGTTCTCCGAAAATGGCCAAGCCCTGGACAACAAAGAAAAGAGTGCCTAGAGTTTTCACTCCAAATGTGACAAGGGCCCTCCGAAGCAAAGGAAAATTTCCCAAGAAGCCCATGATTGATTTGCCCAAGAGGAAGAGCACTAGAATAGCCACCCAAAGCAAAGGGAAGGGCAAGGAAGAAGGAAGTCATGAACAGGAGAGTGCATTCGACATCATCCAAATCCAAAGCGATGATAGTGATAATGAGGCCCGGATTCTAGAAAACCTCTTGATCCATATAGAAAGCCAAATTGATGCCTTGAAGGATGATCTTCATAGAGCTAGGAATTTCAATCAATTTTTTCAAATCCAAAATAAACAAATGGGTGTCCATATGGCTGTTTATGAGATACGGGTGACCAAATACAAGAAGGAGGCCTCCAAAGCCCAAGTGAGGTTGGAAGAACTCATGGGTGAGTTCGATGAAGGTTAAGGCGAAGATAAGCCTAGGCGAAAGAGGCCAAGAACCATGGGGCTTAAAAAGGCCCTTGAGAAGCAAAAAGAAGAGGAAAATGCCCTTCTCCAATCTACCCCTCTCATTGCATTGTTCGAACAAGAGATAGTGAACAATAGGGAGGCATGGCTTGAGAGAGTCAATGACCACTTGGAGAAGAAATTGGAGAAGGAAAACAGGGATTTAGACCTTCAAAGGAGAATGACGGGGCATTATAAAAAGTTAAATCAGTTTGCCCGGCGCAAGTTGAAGGCTGCTCAAGAAAAACTCAAGGAGGCTGAAGGGAAGCACTCGGCACAAAAATTGAGGAAATACACCTCAGGACTTCATATTTTGGCCTCTGCTTCACAACATGTTGCTGAGAACCCTTGAGGGTTATGCTCACCAATTTTGGGCGATTTTCGACATATTTTGGTTTTTTGTGATTTTTGGGTTTTTGGCCAAAACTCATGGGCATTGCCATTTCAGTTTAGGGCATCATCAAAGGATGAGGATGGTGTCATTTAATGCCATAATTTTAAGATCACATACTCAGTGATTTTCAGAACATTTGAAGATCATTTTCTCTCCCGAATGGCAAAAAATGCTCGCTTTTTCTACACTCTGCCCGGTCTATCAGCAAGGCTTATTTTTTGGGTTTTTACACAGACCAGTTTTTGGAGGACTTCCAGGCATCAAATTTGGAAAATTCAAGTTGTTCCAAAAATTGGACACTCAGAGCTTTCCAACAAGCTATCATGAGCCTTATTTCGACATCGGGAAGGCTGCCAAAAGTTGTCGGAAAGTCAGGGGACCTTTTGCTGATGTATTTTTTGAGTATTTTTGTAAAAATTGAACCTTTCAAAACTACTTTTTCCTCATGTGCGTTTAGCTATTTTTGCACATGAGAAGTTATGAAAAGTCAATTTATTTCCCTCTTTTAGCATTTTTTAGATATTTTATGAGATATTTTGTGCTTTGGACTTTGCAAAGCCTCAAGGACAAGATAAGGTATTTTGGATAGGCCAATGAGATTGCAAATTGAACTAAGAGGTTTTCCTAACTTGGGCCTATATATTCCAAATGCTTTCATTGTAAACAGCGCTGAACTTGATGAATAGAAGGAATATATGGTCATATAAGCTTTGGAAGAAATACTTGTCTCATGCTTTTGGATAGTCTCTTGGATGTTCTTGGATGATGAAAGAGGATTGTTGTTGGATTCCATGACTTGGTATAATGGTATAATGTCTCTCTCTTTGTTTTGTTTCCTAGTTTTCATTCATAAATCCATGTTCTTTCTTGCTATAGGATAGTAGAGAACAAATTTGAGACATGCCCTTGTAGGCACCTCAAATTTCCTGTTTCTTCATAGCTTCCATGTTTTCTTCATTCTTAGTCACATTAAAGAATTCTTGATTTCTCTTTAATAACTTAAGGATATTGTTGTTTTGTTTCATTCATGGTTTTATGCATGATAAGGATGATTTACAATATGCCCTTCTTACTCATGGCTAGCCATAGCTCCATCCATGAAATTTCTCTTTGACTGATTAGATTGTCATTTGTTGAACCAAGGATGTCTTGTTCTGATCTTGCCCTTTGCCTAGGACTATCCAATATTGTTTTCAAAGTGCCCAATAACTTGAAGTACTGTGTTTAGGCGTTCCGGCATAGTGATTTGAGTTGTTTTTCTGTCTTCAGTGTATTTCCCCAAAGTCTGATAGCCATTTCCAAAAGTTAGAGAGTTATATATCTCTATGCATGGCTTGAATGTTTATTTCTATGTATTGATTAGCTTATAGTTACATTTCTCATGATTAATGGTTTTCCCTACCATGTTTATGTCAGATATTAAACTAGTTATGCTTGGAATCCTTTGTTATTCACAAACTTGATGTCCATCTTACTCCATTTTTCCCAAAGATCCTTTCTACCTCAAATCAAATCGGCCCTTCAACAGCCTTGTATCACCATCTGATAGCTTTCTTGACCTCTTCGACCCCATAGCCCAGTTGATCTGACATCTTTTTACCTATCTTATATCTTTGATCAGTTTCATCCCTCACAACCTAAAAACCAAAACCAGAAAACCTACTTCATAACTAGCCTAAAATCAGAATACAATAGGAATACACACAGATATCCCTTACAAAAATAGAGAGAGCCCTCTCTGAGTCCAGGAAGGCTAGGTCCTTGGACTCCAAATATTGGTTTGATGTTACACTGTCATTTGGCTTGCCAATCAGCCAAATCACGGGACCCTAACAAGAAGATCATCATTCCATTTGAAAATTATATCATCTACATATAAAACTAAATTTAAAATATTCCCATCACTTTCTTTGACGTGAAGGGTAGGGTCACCATCACTTTTTCTAAAGTCATTGTCCAACAAATATGAATCTATTTTTCTATATTTTGTGCGTGGTGCTTTCTTCAACCCATAAAAATATTTCTTAAGTATATACATTGTATCTTTCATAACTAGATGGATGCTCCACATAAAATTCCTCTTTCAATACTCCATTCAAGAAGGTTGATTTCATGTCCATCTCATATACATTCCACTTGTGCTGAGTCATTATTACTAATATTGTCCTTACTATTTCCATTCTTGTGGCTGGTGCAAATTTTTTAGCATAATATATTCAAGGTTGCTGTTTTTATCCATTAACAACTAGCCTTGCTTTATGTCTTTCTATCGTTCCTTATGCATTTCTTTTGGTATTATAGACCCACTTCACACCTATGGCTTATTTTCCTTGTGGAATATTAACTCATTCACATGTATCATTATTTTCTATTGCATCTATTTCCTTATCTATTTATACTACCCATTTTTCCTCCTTAATTGCATCTTCAAAATTAATTAGATCATCTACATGAGAAAATAAACCAAACAAAGAATTCAGACCAGTGCTACTTTCACCTTCATTTGGCTCATAAATCTTTCAACCTTTTAATTTTTTTCTTCTCAAGCTTGCTAAATTTGAATTTGTGTCACTTTAAGTTGAACTTGTAGAATGTGGAGTTGTTGTTCAGATTGCATAAAAAAATCTTGTTGTTTATGATCTTCGTTGTCCACTTGAAGGAGTATTTTCTTGAATACGCGAGGCTATCCTATTGCTTGTTGAACATGTCACTTGAGGACTAGTTTGTTGAAATTGAATAGGTGTGGGAGGAGTCACCTTTGAAGAAATACCTGTTGTTATTGATTCATATTTATCTTCTTGTGATAAAATTGTTACTACATTTATTGTTTTTTCCAAACCTCCATCCCATGCTTCCTCTTCTATGAATTGTACATTCTACTAATTCTGACCTTTTTGGTTATTATTTCGTATAACTTATATGTTTTGGATTCATAATTATAACCAAAAAATATGCAATTCCCCCCCTTGCTATCTAATGTGGGAAATGAGCATATGTCACACATCCGAACACTCTCATGTGAGTAACACTGTTCTTTCTTCCACTCATGCTTCTTCTATAATCATGTTCTTTACAGTTTGGGTTGGAAATCTATTTATAATATAAATTTCACATGCTATGATTTCAATTCAATATTCATTTGACAAATGTTTTTATTTTTACATACTCCTTTCCATTTCCATAATTGTTCTATTTTTCCTTTCAACTGTTGAAATTTGCAACAAGAAACAGTGAAATTGGCATCTAGAAACAAAATCTAGAAAATGGCACCCATAAATGGTTACCATGTGAGGATTTTGATTTAACTATCCTTAATTAAATTAAAATTAAATTGTAATATTTTCTCATAACAACTTGTAATAGTTAAGTAAGTGTGATAAACTTAGTTAGCTCAAGAATTTCGAGTTGAGGGTCAAAGGATAGGCATGTACAATGATTCTATTATTAACAGGGTCTAGTTGCAGTTGTAGCACTAGTGTGGTGTGAGTGGGATCAGCTAACTCACATTAATTGAGTTAAAATAAGTTTAATTAGTTCTAACTGATTTATGAGCTAGTGGAAGATCAATTGAATTAAAATAGATTTAATTCACAAGTAGCGATGTATCAAGTAACTGATGATTCATTATTAATAGTTGTGTTAGTGTCAGTCTAGTCATACTGCCATCAGTGATCAAAACTTCTCTTTAGCATTTGCATATTTGGTGTCTCATACCGAATAAAATTTCACCATTCCGCTAGGTCATGGATTCATTGATGGTAGTAATTTCTATCAGTTTTCCCTCATGAGGTACTTGCTGATTCTCCCCCTATGGTCTTCAGTCATTAGTCACTTTCATTCTCAAAATCATATCAGTAGGTCATAGGATGGGCCTCATTAGTATCTAAGGTCTCACCACGGTCAAATTAATGAGTCAAGTGTCAATAAAGATCAGCAAGGTCATGAGGAAGTCAATAAATACAAGCACAGAAAACAGGAAAATCAAAGATATCATTTTTTCAGTTTGATGCAAGCTTCACCTCAAAACCATGTTTTGAGGTGAAAGCATGATACGTTGTCTTTCAATCACAATTCAGAAGCTTTTATTTCCACAAAGTGATGTCCCTGCCTTTAGAGAAGTTTTCCACAGTGTGCTCGGTACCAGATCATCTTCAAAGTAGATCCATCAGAAAAAGCCCGGAAAGAGCTTTCCAGCGGTATACTACACTCTCAAAACTGACTTCTGGATTGAATTTTATGCTTAAATGAAGTAAAAGCCCTCTATTCCCTGAGCCCCCCCCTTATTTCCCATTTTCCCTTTTAACTTTATGATCATTTCCCTTTGAAAACCCTTTTTTTTCCCCTTTTCGATCATAAAAATCGCATTACAAAACTTGGAATACATATGCGATTTAATTAAAACCACTTCCCCTTTTCCACACCCATAGACCTTGTAAGCAAAGTTATATCATATATAAACCCCCGCCGTATATATCACTTCCCCACCGCGCATATAATATAAACCTTATGATATAAAATTTAAAGTATTTGTTATAAATCGCAATCGCAAAAGTTGTTCAATCGCAAAATCGCAAGGTCCATTTGCATGCCCCGATGAGCTAATCGCAAAGGTCTCTGATCCGATCAATCGCAAGTCTCTTCCCCAATCCTCCGATCACATTCCCCCCGATTGTGACTTCCGATTAACAAACCCCAATTGGTCTAGCACCGTCGATCTTCCCCGCCGATCGGACGGCCCACAGCGAATCGGGCCATCGCAAATCGACATTCCCCGCATAGGTTAACTCTGCTCCCCTCCGATTTGCGATTGAGATTATATCCTCGGGCCCACCAAACAGTATTTACTCCCATTATAATATAAAGGCCCTTTCCTCTTTGTAAATCCCAAATCGCATTTTACTACGTTTATTAAAGGATTTCCCATGGTTTAATCTAATCGCATCGAAAATTTTGTATGATCCGTCCCAAATGCGTCCCACCTCCCGATCCCGATTGCGATTTTCATATGATTCCCTCCTCCATATCCCTTCCCTTCTCCCGTTTGAATACATTCTTCCCTTCACGAAAGCATAAATTCATTTTTTTAGCATTCTATAGAAAGTCACAGAATAACGATAGATGGAAAGTGAACAGTCAGAAGGTCGAGGGCCTAAAATAAAATAAAGATATCTACAACAGCAGGAAAATAGGATCGGATTGCCTATTGTGTCTTTAATTACAATTCAAAAGATCTGTGTTACAACGTTTCGCCTTCTCGCTGACCGAATGTAACACAACGCTTCTTTTACGAAGAGACTGTTGGCTTTTGGCCTTCTATCTTCAGTTGTGATTTCTTCTCTTCCATCGATTTGTATTCCTGTAAAATCTGTCTATTTATTGTAAATTCTAATTATTTGAAAAGGGCTGGAGAGTCTGAGATCTGACTCAGAAGTAGGGGAATAGTGCGGCAGTGAGCTTTAGGCTCCTTTTGTACAGTTTGGCAGGGAATTAATAAAGTGATGCAGCTCTGATTTGTGGGATTCATGTGGTATGAGTTTTAGCATATGTCTCTCTTTTGTGTTCATATGTACGTTGTTATGTTTCATCATTCATTTATAAACATTTCTAGTTGAATGTTTCCAAGTTAGAAAGGTAGAATCCATCTTATATGCTCTGCCTTGGGGACTAATTCATACTCAGTGTGTTTTCTTCTGTTTGAAAAGGATCCATGTATTATTCCCTTTTCAGCGTCTCAACAGTCTTTCCACCTCACCTTATTTCAATTTGATTGCTAAACCTCTTGCCTACCTTGTACCACGAAATATCCTATATCCTTGATTTAATTCCTCAGCTCAGGCTGTCCCTTTGTCCCATACATCCCTACAAATTTCAGTCATTTATTAAAGCCCCTTTTCACATTCATATATCTAGCCTAAAATCTGTTCATTATTGTGTTATTGAATATCTATTCTACGGAGAGAGCCCTCTCCTGTCCTTGTAGGGCTAGCTACAAGGCTGAGCGTGGTTTAGTTGTTACCCTAATTTTCCTTTTTCAGCCTGAGGTTCAGATTGGGTGCTAACATCTCTGGCGACCATACTGGGGAACGCTAAAAACTTTTTGCACGGAAGATTCATCACCCCAGTAATATATTTTTTATAAAGTCTTGATGATGATATTCCAGAGTCTTCTAGGCTGATGTAAATATTGTACAGTAGTAAGTTGACCACACTGGCTTCAAGAAGATATACAAGGGCTAATCCTGATCCAAATCCTCCCCCTGTGTTTGAAAATCCAAATCTTATCCCAAAAATAGTCAGAAGACAAGAGGAATCACCAAGTCCTACACCTATTCTCAGGTCCCATACTTGGCCCAGTGAGTGGTTTCTTGTAGAAGAGCTTTCTTTTGACGAGAGTTTTGAGCTCTCTTTGTTTAGAAGTAAGTCTGAAAATGCACTTGAAAACATGGTTTTAGATCCGGAGTTTCTTGTAGATATCGAAGTTCAGAGAGAAAATTCTTCCATTGATGACTACATTTTGAATTCTCCTCAGTCCATCACTGTAACCTATATTCCTGAGCCTTCAGAATCGTCAAGAGCAGCATTGCCTCCTCCTAATTCATCAGCATCCCCTTCAGTCAAATCCTGGTTATCATCTCCCCCAACAACACCTCCCTCAATTCCTACAAATCCTGTTGTAAACCCACCCAGAGTCATGGCTGCCCGCTATGCACCCTTGGTGTTACCTCAGGTTCTCAATGATATGCCTGCTGACTATCAGTGTAAAATTACTATATTTGATGCCACTCAGGGCATTACAGCCCAGCAGCATGTTGACAAGATGAATGATTTTTTCGACTTGAATGAATTAGAAGAAGATAATATAGCTACCAGGTTGTTTGTTCAAAGCTTCGGAGGTGAAGTTAGAAAGTGGTTTAGAGCTTTACCAGCTGGCTCCATCCACACTTTACAAGAGTTGCACACACAGTTCTTAGACCGTGTTTAAGCCTAGAAAATCTCTGCTTCAAACATCGGGGAAAACCACCCGGTCGGGACCTTAAGGCAGCTCCTTTTCCGTTTGGTATGGTGGCTCCGACTGGATTTAAAGGACCAGTTTCCTTGTAACTAAATGGATTGGATTGATGGGTGGAAATGGGACTAAATTAACTGAAGTAAAACTATCTAATTTAAGCTAAATACCGATAAAGAAATTCTAACACTAACCTGGGTAATCATATGTGAATACAACTTAAAATTGTTCCAATTCAACAATAACCATGAAAATGTATTATTATTTTAAATTGAAATGTGCAGAAACAAATAAAGATAACTCTGCTTAAGAAATTAAACAGAGTTGTATTCGCATATTGCATTCATCATTGTATACCATTTACATGTAACTATGAAAAATAACGTTTCAATTATACTCAGAAATGATATATAAAAGGAAAGCGTTGTGAAAAAAAATATACATATAAATGATAGCAATTTTAAAACGAATATCATAAAACAAAAGAAATCAACAGTGAACAGATAGAAATACCTTGTTCATCTTGAGGACTTTCAAATGCAATCTGATACTATATCTAGTAACAATGATGCAAAATCAAACTCCAAAGGTACATAAATGCAACACTTCAAAGATAATTCCGCATGAAAATCACCAGATGTGATCCTTTTAAAAAATATATAAGACAATGGAGTACAGAAATGCAATCTCCAAGTCCAAAAATATTAAGATCCAGGACCCCTCTCTAAATGCATGAGAGGGGTTTAAATACCACTTAACTAGCTCTAAAAATAGTTTATTACAAAAATTAAGGATTCGGTTCAATGACCGTCCTTTTCCTAGGCTAAAATACAGTGAAATTAAAACTAAATCTATCTATCTATGAATTTGATCTTTAAGCTTGCAGGCATCTAGCATAGTTTTGAGAAGATGCGGTTGACCGACTTCGGAATTCAACTATCCTGAAAAGACAGAGTCGGCAAGCGTAGGAGAAATCTTCTCTGTAGCATTGATGATACAATTGAGCGCATTGTGTTGACTGTGTGGCTTCACCAAGTACATCCAGTATGAGTCCCAATTCAATCTTGTCAGCCCTTGGATGGATTTTGCTCTTTCTTCTGCCTTTTGCCTCCATTCTGTTTGCAGTTGATTTGCCTGTGGGAGATATCCTGGAACAGTTTCAGGAATCAAGTTAGCTTTGTGTAAATTTTCATTTACACAATCAGTGAGAGTGTTTGCCGCTGTAGCCGCCTCCTCTGCTGCCTTTTCTGCCCTTCTGATTTGTGCATCCCAGTTATTGAACAATATTTCTTTATGGTTTTCATTAACAATGGGTGCACCAGCTTTTCTGCCTTCTTCTGTCTTTTTCCATGCCAGATAATCATTGATCTTTTCATTAATCAAATCATAATCATTTCGTAAATCTACAACATGATTTGTGATTTTATCGCTTTCTTGGCACAAAGAATTCCATTGCAAGATTTTTTGGCAGAAAACTTCCTCTTGTTGCAGTAGTTGATTGTTCAAAGAGATAGTTTCTGAAATGAATTCTGGAAGCTTAGGATCATCTTTATGCTGATCTTGGATAATCTGTATTTGTTTGTCTTTATCAGCCAAGCTTTTTTGATGTCCTATTTGTATTTCTTGAAGTTGTTGTTGTAACTCTTCAAGTTTCAATTGTGCTTCCTTATTGGCCTGTACCTGTTGCAATTGTTGTTGCAGAGCTTTTACCTGTTCTTCTTTTTCATTCAACAAAAGTTGTATCTCAACTGCTTTATCAATTGTTGCAGAAGCATAAGCTCCTGTTATTTGAGATAACTTAGTGAGATTATGAGTAGGCTCTGTGGCAGGATCTTTCCACAAAACATCTACTTGTTTTGCTTCAGTAGCAATTGCACTTTCTATTTTTCTCTTTTTCCTCTGTCTCTTCACTACTGCTTTGTATTTTGGGCTGTAGAATACATCCAGAGGAGGAATGTCCTCTACATTAAGTACAATTTCATAGGAGGGTGTGATTGGTATGTGCTCTGTCACTGTGACTGTGCTGCTTATTCCTGTATTCAAAACTTTGGTTGTCTGGACAGGGGTCTGTACATTCTATCCTTCTACATTAATCAATTGATTAAATGTTTCCCATTCTTTGTCTAACTCAATGGTGACTGGTTGTTGTTGTACATTGGTTGGAGGAGGATTTGTCTGTTGAGAAGTCAAAATTTGCTGTTGAGTAAGTTCTTTAGATTGTGCAGAATATTTAATGGATTCTTCCATTTTATCTTCCTTTTCTTTAGAATTATTGGAGTGTTCAGAATCTCTGTCAGATTTTGATTTAGATTTACCTGTACTTGAACTTCCATTAAGACTAACACTAGGAGTTTGCTCCCTTGCGGGCTCTAAGCGTAGATTATCCAAAGGAATAGGAATTAGTCTTCTTTCTCTGTAAAGCTTGAATTCCTGAAATTCCTCTGGAGATAGCTGCGCTTGAGCTGAATTCAAAACTTCTTTGAATGAATTTCTTGCTTGGAACATATCATCAAAAAGATCCCGTTCCCCGGAAAATTCCCTTACTTTGATTGCATTGGTAAAATTCTTAACAATATCATTTGGGTCGAATAACCTTCTTGAGAATTTGAACAGCTGTAGGCATGTAACGTTGCCTATTTCTTGAAATGCATGACCAATATCAAATAGTGAAAATGTTCCACATTTTATGGGAAATTGTGGCCAAATGCCCTTTTTCTTCTCTTTTAAATCTTTTGTTATACCTCCCTGGCCACAGGTCTGATAAGCAATTTCCCGAGCTACAAGTCTATCTGGAACATATAGGGGTAACACATGGGTAGAAGCATAACTTCCAAAAACCCTAATATAGGTAAAAAATTCTTCTCCAAACCATCTCGCGACGGGGAGAATATCAACCTCTGTTTCTGAGGATAACCTTGGGGCATCCTTATTATACAATGTTCTGTACAATGGCAGCATTATTCCATGACAAATTTGGTAAAAATGGGGGACAAACTTAGACTCCCATAGTTCTTTATGGTACACATGAATGGGCAAGGGATCGTGGATAGTCCATTTCCAGCCCATCACAGGGAATTTAGAGACATAGCAGATGGCGTCCATGACATAAGCAGATAAATAAAAAGGCGGATAAACCCGCTGGGAAACATTTCATTTAGACCGGTAATGAAATATAGCAGTGGTGAGATTATCAGATAGGATTTTGGCCCAATCTACAATTGTAGAATTAACAGCCGCATTTAACAAAGGAAGCCATTCGGGTAATATCATATTTATGTCAGGCTTTCCAAAAAGCCTGCATAACATGGCAGCAGTAAAACAATAAGGAGAGGTAAGTGAACCCGTGCTGTACATACCTTGTTTGTTTTTCTTCAATGATTCACTTCTTTTGGTCCACTCCTTTGTGCATTCTGCCAAATTTGAGTGTTCTTTGGCAAACTCTTCCATAAATTGCTTGTTGAAAGTCGCCTGAGGTTCTGGCAGCTTATACATTAATCTCAGATCTTCTATGGTGAATGACCCGATTAGCTCTTCCGATGGAGTTCTGAATTGTCTGTCTGAAATATCTGTGCTATCCAGCACCCATCTCACCATGTCTATATATGGGAGAATCCTTGGCCTTGCTGCTATTCTATGCAGAAATGAGCAAGCCAAGTCTCTAAGGGTTGCTTCAGATGTATTCTTTGAACCTGCTGTAGCTGCAACTTTTATCACCACAGGGTTTTCTTCTTCTAACAGATTATACATTCCTTCCCAAGTGGATATACCGGCATCCTTGTTACAGGCGGTGTCTGCATATAGCGAAGCCATCTCTTTGTTTTCAGAATTTGAGCTCTTCTCCTTCTTACCCATAGTGTTTAGCGGAAGCTTTGTATAGTCGTTTGCTCCTTCGTGCCTGCGTTTTTACGAGTAAATGAGAGTAATGGCGTAAGAAAGGTGATAAGACTGTTTAAAATGTGAAAGCGGATGAAATATGATATTTTAATCATGAAATGACTTTCAATCCAAACACAATCTCATTTCCCATTAATAATCAATCCAATCATTTAATAAAATCTTTAAAGCGCATAACGGATTTGACATATGGGAAGATTGCCTTGGGATAGCGCGCCTATATGAATCTGCGACATTGCGATCTGCGATTTGCTGCGCAATATCGCAATATCGCAATGTCGCAATATCGAAAAATGAAGTTATCGCAGTTATGAAAATAGCGCAAAAGCAGAAATTGCGCAATAGTGCAAAAGTACATAGCGCAAAATCGCAAAAGCGCAAAAGCGCAAAAGATATTCATTAATCATTTCTGTTTTCTGCGCTATGCGATCTGCGATCAATGCATTTTATATATACCATTTTGTTATGGATGCGCTATCTTGTTTAAAGAGCAATTTTATTATAATCTATCATAAACTTAAGTGTTTCTAAATATTCTTTCGAAGGGATTTCTTATAGGTTTATGATAGAAAGTTTTATTTGAAAAGGCAAACAAATCCTAATTGATTTTTTGGATTTTTTAACTAAGGGTCCTCATTTATTTAGTATTATTACTAATAATAAATAAAAGGGGGGTTGTTGCTGGTCACAACAATTGGCGATTCACTAAAAGAAACAGTTATCTCTGAAAAAATAAAATAAACATTCTATCTTTTAGTAAGTAAAAGTTTTTAAAGACAATGAAAATTATCTTAGGATAATTCAAATAAAATGTAACTATGAAAAAGAAATAAAAACCATTTCATAATTTCTTTCTAATTCCTTAAGAAATAAAAACATTTTGGGTTATATCAAGCTTTGATTGGTGTTAATAATGAAGTAAGTGGATCTCTCCAAGTTTTGGTTTTATAATATACTCTATTGCCATAGGTATTGCCTCTGCTGCCAACAAACATTCATAGTCTCGACAGGGTTACCTTTAAACCATTAACCATTCATTGTCCCATCCAACTAAAATTATGAATTTTTAAAAGATAAATTCATAAGACCTATTATCTCATGTTTTTGTCTTTTACTTATTTTTATTTTTAAGAGCCATTGTTCTGGTTTGGTAGCCAGTTAATAACAATGTCATTCACTAGTTATAATTAAACTGAACAAGCTGGCTCGTGATGAGACCCCTTGTCTTATATTTATAAGCCATTACCATGTTTTGGTATGCAGTATTGGTAATGTCAGTTTTATTACTCCTTATGAACATGGTAAGTCGGCTCGTGATGAGACCTCTTATCTCTTAAAATTTTCGTATAATTTCTTAGAATTACATTCTAAAAAATCACAACTTAAATGGATGGGGTGAATTAGTTTTATCCTTAAAAATCAATGGATGACAATTTTCAGAGTTTTTTGAGTTCCAAAACTTTGAAAAAATCTTTACTTTAATAGATAACCTTTCTCTGCTTAATAAAATTATAATGATTTACATTCTTCTCAAGTTTTCAAAAGATCATGTAAATGATTGAAATAATCTTTCAAAGTTTAACATCTTATTTTAAACTATTCAAAAACTGTGATCATTACTTTAAAAATTCTTATTTACACAAAATAAATATTTATAATATTTTCCAAAGAAATTTTCTCAAATAGTAAACAGTCAATCAGAGACTCATAAACAACCTTTATTTGTAAAAACAAAAACAATCAAAAACTTTGCAGAAAGAAATATGTACAGTTTAAGAAGGGGTTACCTCCTTATGAAAAGAATTTCTTCAAGATAAGCCCATTTACAGGAAGAGATTCTCTCTTACCCGTTAGATCTTGGAGTATGAATGTATTTGAGCTTATCTTCTCAACAATTTGAAATGGTCCAAGCCACATTTTCTGAAATTTGGTATGTTTACCTTTTTCTTCGTGTGCTTTATCCCATTTCAAAACGAGATCACCAATTGACAAAATTTTTGAGCCGGTAGAACTTGCATCAAAAGAAGATTTTACAAGCTGTTGATGTTTTTCATGAGTAATTTTTTCTTTATCCCTATCTTCTTCTAATTTAAGGATTTGATTATATCTCAATTGAATGGATGAAGAAGGATTTTCTTCAATAAACTGCACTAGGGCTAATGATGGAAGTGTTAAGTTTGATGGTATCACAGCTTCTTTTCCATAAACCAGATTGGAAGGTGAAGTCCCTATTGAAGCTTTTTCAGTGATACGATCAGCCCATAACGCAAAGATTAAAGATTTGTGCCAATTCTTTTGATTTTGATCAACGGTCCTTTTAATGATTTTGATAAGGTTTTTATTAGTGGATTCAACCAAACCATTACCTTGTGGATAATAATTTGCTGAATATTTTAATTTAAAACCTCTTTTGACTGCAAATTCTATTAAACTATTTCCAGAGAAGTAAGATGCATTATCAAAGACTAGAGCGTTAGGTACACCAAACCTGGTTATGATGAATTGATCTATGAAATCAATAATTGCATCAGAGTTGGCTACCTTCAAAGGGATTGCTTCTACCCACTTTGTAAAGTAATCAGTTGCAGTAAGGATGTACTTGTGTTGTTTGGAAGAATGAGGTACTATCTCACCAATAATGTCAAGCCCCCATTGTTCAAATGGTTGCTCAATAGTTACTGGTTGCAAAGGAAAAGCTGGTTTCCTTTGTCTTCCACTTGCAGTTTGACAAATTTGGCACTTCCTTACGTAATCATGCGTATCTTTAAAAAGGGTAGGCCAGTAATAACCAGCGCGAATTATTTTGTGAGTCGTGGTATCACCTCCAAAATGACCTCCTGCTGGTCCATCATGCAATTCCTGCAAAACCTTTTCAGCTTCAGTCTTTTCCAAACATCTTAATAAAATTGAATCATAATTTTTTCTAAATAACACATTATCAATGATCTCATATTTAATAGCCTTTAACCTTAAAGCGCGTTTACTCTTATAGCTGAGATTAGAAGGAGCATACCCATTTTTCAAGTAATAGATAAGGTCAGCATACTGAGATTCGGAATCTGTAACACTTATCTGACTTACTTGAATATCTTGATTTGAATCTTGATTTTCTGGCATGTTATGAGCTCCTGCCAATAATCTGCAAAAACCTTGTCCTCTAACAATCTTAGCTGGTTTAATATCAATATCATATTCTTGCAAAGTTGTTACCCAGTTAGCTCTCTTTTCTCCTACTTCTTTTTGAATTAATAATTGCCTCACTGCAGAGAATGGGACAATGATTTTTGTATGTGTTTTCAAGAGAAAAGGTCTAAAATGTTTGATTGATTTAAACACAGCAAAGGCTTGTTTTTCAACATCGGAATAATTAAGCTCAGCTCCTTGTAGATTTGAGCTAAAGAAAGAAATTGGTGCTTTGATTTCTTGATCATTGAGTTGTGTTAAAACGGCTGCATAGGATGTTTCAGTGGCTAGAGTATACAAAGTAAAATCTTTAGAAAAATCCGGGGTATTCAATGCTGGTGCATTAATGATCGCTTGTTTGATTGCTTCAAAAGCTTCTTTCTCTTTATGCGCCCATTTGAATACTGAATTCTTCTTGATCATATTTTGCATAGGTAAAACAATAAAAGAAAAATCAGGAATAAATCTTTTAACAAAATTAATCTGTCCAAGAAATGATTGCATGGATTTTTGTTATGAGGTAAAGAAATATCGGAAATTTCTTTCACTCTATTTGGATCAATATATATACCATCTTTTGACACAAAAAATCCTAAAAGTTTCCCTTCATCTAAAGAAAGGAAAGATTTTTTCGGATTTAAGGAAATACCAAACCTTCTACATCTTTCAAATATTTGTTTTAAATCATGTAGATGATTGGCTCTCTTTTTTGAGAATACTATTATGTCATCAAGATAAACAACAACTGATTTATTGATCAAACCTTTGAATGCTATGTCCATGGCTCTTTGAAAAGTTGCTCCTGCATTTATTAGACCAAAAGGCATTTTCTGATAAGCATAAGTTCCCCATTTTGTTCTGAAAGTTGTTTTCAATCTGTCATCTGGATGAACTAAAACTTGATTATAGCCCGGAAATCCATCGAGAAAAGACATAAGTTCAGAACCAGCTACCTTTTGAAGTATCTGTTCCATGGTTGGCAATGGGAAATTGTCTTTTAAACACGCCTTGTTTAAATTTCTGAAATCAATACAGATTCTTATATCACCATTCTTCTTCCTTACAGGTACCATATTGGAAACCCAATTAGAGTGCCTGACTGGAAAAATGATTTTGGCTTTCAAAAGTTTATTAAGTTCTGATTTGATTTGAATTTCGAGATTTGGGTGGATCTTTCTCAACTTCTGTTGAACAGGTTTAATATCAGGAAGCATTGGAATCGTGTGTTGAATAACCGAAGTATTATACTTTTTTAGATCATCGTAATTCCAAGCAAAAACGTTTTTATACTTGTTTAGCAGTTTAATGAATGCATTCCTTTCCTCTGGTGTTAAATTGAGTCCTAGGTTAACGTTTTGAGGTTTAGAATCAGAACCAAGATTTATTAATTCAAACTTCAAAGTGGAACTTTGGAGTTTTGTATTAACAACTTTCTTGAATCTGTCTCTAATGTCATATAAATCCTCTAATTTAACAACAGATTTTGGAATGGGGTTTTCATTACCTTTTGAAGCAATTTGTAAATCATGATCATCTTCAATAATTTTCTCATCATATGATTTCTCTGAAGTCATGAAATTTAGAATATCTTGATCATGATAGAATACTCTCCAATTTGTAACATTATCTGGGACAGATGGACGAAAAATCAATTCTACAGAAAACCTATTAGGACTGCAATCTTCAACAGGTAGGAGTTTAGATGCAACATTAGCTAACAAGTTAGTTGTTGTATTCTGATTCCTAGGAATAGGAGAAATATTGAATGCTAGAAAATGAGTGGTGAGGTCTTGTACTAGGGTTTGATAGTGTTTAAGATGTCCTGAAAGGCAATGAATAGTATTCCTAACTTGTTTAATGACAATTTCGGAATCACCAAAGACTTTCAAGTATTTAACATCTAACCCTATAGCTTTATAAAGACCTTGAACCAAGGCTTCATATTCTGCGGCGTTATTAGTACACTCAAATTCTAATCTGCATGACAGCATGGTTTTCTCCCCATTTGGATCAATTAAAATGCATCCAGCTCCAGCTCCATCACTAGACTTTGATCCATCAAAATATAACGACCAAAATAAAGACTTATCTATTGGCTTATCCACAATTACATCAGAAATATTTACAATTCTGGAAGAATCAGATTGTGAAAATTTTTCTATCTGAGAAACAAAAGTATTTACAGAAAAAGGTGATTGAGAAGCTTTGAAATTTCCAAGAAATGATTCAACAGAATAACCTCCAAGAATATTGTTGTTGAATGCCACAGGTTCATTAGGTTGTTCAAATTCAGTGACAGTATGTGTCATATGTTTTTCTTGTTCAAATTTGATTTGATTTGGTTTCCCTTTGTAGGGAAGCCACATGTGTGAATAATCAGTTGAGATATAACCATTGAGTTTCGCAGACCAGTCCCTGCTCAAGATTAATCCATAGAATTTAGGAATATCAGCAATCAGAATATAAATTCTTTGGAAAATCCTAGGATCTGAGGCTAATCTGATAGTAACTGAATTGATTTCTCCTACCACTTGAACTTTAGAGCGATCCAATTGGACGATATGAACTGCTGATTTCTGTGGTTCAATATTCAATTTGGCACAGACAGAAGTAGGCATTATATTGGAGGAAGCTCCAGAATCAATCAAACAATTGTGCAGATTTTTATTGTACATCTCATAAGTCAAAAGAAAAGGAGGAGTTTGAGAATTTGACTTTTCTCCAATGAGCACTGTATCAGTAGCATCTACCTTATCCGGTGGCTTACCAGTTCCTTTTTCTGCTTTTGCAACTACACAGCTTGGTAAAGGAGCGATTGGTGTAGCGTTTAATTCTTTCAATAACAACTTTTGCTGGTGTTTCAGTTTGCTAAGTTGATGTAAGGAAATGTTGGCTTTGATATTTTTCATGTCTTCGACAATATTGTATTCCATAGGATCTGAAACTACTAAAGTTTTCACTGTTGATGTGAGAGGATTAGAAGAGGATGGCTGATTTTGAGTAGGTGATGGAGAAGTTTTCTTCACAGTGGGTTTGTCTTTGGTACTTGGAGTTGTAATTTTCTTTTTAGGAATTGTTTGCACTGGTTCCGCTGCAGATTTACTCCTAGTACTTACAGGCATAGCTTCTTCACTATCAGAATTTGGGAGAATAAAATCCCACATTCCATTCAATTTAGCTATTTCTTCATCTTCATCTTCTTCATCTGATACTATAGATGTATCTTCTTCTTCTTCCTCTTCCTCTGATTCTGCATTAGAGATTGCATTAGGAGGTTTAGATTCAACTTGGTTTCTCCTGAAATTTCGGAATGGTTTCTTAGTAGAAGTTTCAGCTACTTGTTTTTTAATTTCAATCATTTCATTTGACATGGTTTTAAGAACTTTCTGTAAACCTTCCATGTCGTATGGATTTTTGGCCTTTTTCTCTGAATCATCTTTGAAGCTAACTTTCTTTGATTTCCTTTCTTCTGTAGCATTTTTCTTTTCCAGAGAAGTGATACGTTTTTCCACTGCAATAGCTTCTTTCATATTCTCAGCTAATGTAGGTTTTGCATCTCTGTCTACGAAAATTGCTATATTTGAAGGTAAGGCAGTTATGTACCATTCAATTCTGACTTGTTCACTGGGCTGTGAATCTATGTGAATTTTATTCAAGAGTTTGTTGAATCTAGCATTGAATTCTTTAATGGGTTCCTTGGGTTCTATCTTCAAATTTGAGAGATCATTGAGTAAAGTTGCTATTGATCGGTCATCTCCAAATTTGGTCAAAAAATGATCTGCAAAAATGTCCCAACTTGTTATAGATCCTGATGGTAATGAAAAATACCATGATCCTGCTGTTCCTTGAAGAGTATAAGGGAATAGTCTAACTACAACATCTTCATGTATGACTCCATTTAAATTAATAGCCAGCATAAAGTTATTGATATGTTCTTCAGCTTGAATGTTAAGATCTGGGCTAAACTTTGAAAGCCATTTTCCAGGATTGTCTGGTAAATCATGTAAAGGTGCAGCCATGTTGACTGCTCCTGGAGTAGACCATGGTCTCTGTGCCATTATTGGAAAGAATATTAGAGGAGTAGTAGAAATTGGTGGTGTTTGAATATAAGTTGTTGGAATAGATGATGTTGAGATTGATGAGGATTGAAGGGAAGATGATTGTGGAGATGATATGGAAACCATTGTACTTTGTTGAGTTGGGATTTCGGAAACAGATATTTGAATATTAGAGGTTGAACTTACTGATTCCGATTGAGTTTTTCTTGTCTTGACTCTACTAGGTAAAGGGAATTCTTTCGGAGAAATACCAAGTTTTTCACTTTGAAGCCTAGTAAGAGGTTTGGAAGAAAAAAAATTTGAAGTTACACTACCTTCAGATATTTCAGACTCTTCAAGAGATAATGAGAATCCTTTCAATTTATGAATTAGATCTTGAACTTCAGGAGACTTAGGATGTTGATCGTCTGAATGTTTTGAAATTTTGGTAGTGGGTGTCTGAATATTTTCTGCAATTTCTTCTCTAGGATTTTGAATTTCAGAAGAAATTGAAGAAGTTAATGAGGGTGTTTTTCTCTCGGAATGGCTTGTGGATAAAGATTTACTTGCCATTCATAGCTCAGGCCCTCCTTCTAGCGCCAAAAATGTTGAAGCCTAGAAAATCTCTACTTCAAACATCGGGGAAAACCACCCGGTCGGGACCTTAAGGCAGCTCCTTTTCCGTTTGGTATGGTGGCTCCGACTGGATTTAAAGGACCAGTTTCCTTGTAACTAAATGGATTGGATTGGATGGGTGGAAATGGGACTAAATTAACTGAAATAAAACTATCTAATTTTAAGCTAAATACCGATAAAGAAATTCTAACACTAACCCGAGTAATTATATGTGAATACAACTTAAGATAATTCCAATTTAACAATAACCATGAAAATGTATTATTAATTAAATTGAAATGTGCAGAAACAAATAAAGATAACTCTGTTTAAGAAATTAAACAGAGTTATAATAACATATTGCATTCATCATTGTATACCATTTACATGTAACTATGAAAAATAACGTTTCAATTATACTCAGAAATGATATATAAAAGGAAAGCGTTGTGAAAACAAATATACATATAAATGATAGCAATTTTAAAACGAATATCATAAAACAAAAGAAATCAACAGTGAACAGATAGAAATACCTTGTTCATCTTGAGGACTTTCAAATGCAATCTAATACTATATCTAGTAACAATGATGCAAAATCAAACTCCAAAGGTACAGAAATGCAACACTTCAAAGATAATTCCGCATAAAAATCACCAGATGTGATCCTTTTAAAAAAATATATAAGACAATGGAGTACAGAAATGCAATCTCCAAGTCCAAAAATATTAAGATCCAGGACCCTTCTCTAAATGCATGAGAGGGGTTTAAATACTACTTAACTAACTCTAAAAATAGTTTATTACAAAAATTAAGGATTCGGTTCAATGACCATCCTTTTCCTAGGCTAAAATACAGTGAAATTAAAACTAAATCTATCTATCTATTAACTTGATCTTTAAGCTTGCAGGCATCTAGCATAGTTTTGAGAAGATGCGGTTGACCGACTTCAGAATTCAACTGTCCTGAAAAGATAGAGTCGGCAAGCGTAGGAGCAATCTTCTCTGTAGCATTGATGATACAATTAAGCGCACTGTGCTGACTGTGTGGCTTCACCAAGTACATCCAGTATGAGTCCCAATTTAATCTTGTCAGCCCTTGGATGGATTTTTCTCTTTCTTCTGCCTTTTGCCTCCATTCTGTTTGCAGTTGATTTTCCTGTGGGAGATATCCTGGAACAGTTTCTGGGATCAAATTAGCTTTGTGTAAATTGTCATTTACACAATCAGTGAGAGTGTTTGCCGCTGTAGCCGCCTCCTCTGCTGCCATTTCTGCCCTTCTGATTTGTGCATCCCAGTTATTAAACAATATTTCTTTATGGTTTTCATTAATGATGGGTGCACCAGCTTTTCTGCCTTTTTCCATGCTAGATAATCATTGATCTTTTCATTAATCAAATCATAATCAATTCGTAAATCTACGACATGATTTGTGATTTTATCGCTCTCTTGGCACAAAGAATTCCATTGCAAGATTTTTTGGCAGAAAACTTCCTCTTGTTGCAGTAGTTGATTGTTCAAAGAGATAGTTTCTGAAATGAATTCTGGAAGTTTAGGATCATCTTTATGTTGATCTTGGATAATCTGTATTTGTTTGTCTTTATCAGCCAAGCTTTTTTGATGTCCTATTTTCATTTCTTGAAGTTGTTGTTGTAACTCTTCAAGTTTCAATTGTGCTTCCTTATTGGCCTGTACCTGTTGCAATTGTTGTTGCAGAGCTTTTACCTGTTCTTATTTTTCATTCAACAAAAGTTGTATCTCAAATGCTTTATCAATTGTTGCAGAAGCATAAGCTCCTGTCATTTGAGATAACTTAGTGAGATTATGAGTAGGTTCTGTGGCAAGATCTTTCCACAAAACATCTACTTGTTCTGCTTCAGTAGCAATTGCACTTTCTAATTTTCTCTTTTTCCTCTGTCTCTTCACTACTGCTTTGTATTTTGGGCTGTAGAATACATCCAGAGGAGGAATGTCCTCTACATTAAGTACAATTTCAGAGGAGGGTGTGATTGGTATGTGCTCTGTCACTGTGACTGTGCTGCTTGTTCTTGTGTTCAAAACTTTGGTTGTCTGGACAGGGGTCTGTACATTCTGTCCTTCTACATTAATCAATTGGTTAAAGGTTTCCCATTCTTTGTCTAACTCAATGGTGACTGGCTGTTGCTGTACATTGGTTGGAGGAGGATTTGTCTGTTGAGAAGTCAAAATTTGTTGTTGAGTAAGTTCTTTAGATTGTGCAGAATATTTAATGGATTCTTCCATTTTATCTTCCTTTTCTTTAGAATTATTGGAGTGTTCAGAATCTTTGTTAGATTTTGATTTAGATTTACCTGTACTTGAACTACCGTTAAGACTAACACTAGGATTTTGTTCCCTTGCGGGCTCTAAGCGTAGATTATCCAAAGGAATAGGAATTAGTCTTCTTTCTCTGTAAAGCTTGAATTCCTGGAATTCCTCTGGAGATAGCTGTGCTTGAGCTGAATTCAAAAATTATTTGAATGAATTTCTTGCTTGGAACATATCATCAAAAAGATCCTGTTCCCCGGAAAATTCCCTTACTTTGATTGCATTGGTAAAATTCTTAACAATATCATTTGGGTCGAATAACCTTCTTGAGAATTTGAACAGCTGTAGGCATGTAACGTTGCCTATTTCTTGAAATGCATGACCGATATCAAACAGTGAAAATGTTCCACATTTTATGGGAAATTATGGCCAAATTCCCTTTTTCTTCTCTTTTAAATCTTTTGTTATACCTCCCTGGCCACAGGTCTGATAAGCAATTTCCCGAGCTACAAGTCTATCTGGAACATATAGGGGTAACACATGGGGAGAAGCATAACTTCCAAAAACCCTAATATAGGTGAACAATTCTTCTCCAAACCATCTTGCGACGGGGAGAATATCAACCTCTGTTTCTGAGGATAACCTCGGGGCATCCTTATTATACAATGTTATGTACAATGGCAACATTATTCCATGACAAATTTGGTAAAAATGGGGAACAAACTTAGACTCCCACAGTTCTTTATGGTACACATGAATGGGCAAAGGGTCTTGGATAGTCCATTTCCAGCCCATTACAGGGAATTTAGAGACATAGCAGATGGCGTCCATGACATAAGCAGATAAATAAAAAGGCGGATAAACCCGCTGGGAAACATTTCGTTTAGACCGGTAGTGAAAAATAGCAGTGGTGAGATTATCAGATAGGATTTTGGCCCAGTCTACAATTGTAGAATTAATAGCCGCATTCAACAAAGGAAGCCATTCGGGTAAGATCATATTTATGTCAGGCTTTCCAAAAAGCCCGCATAACATGGCAGTAGTAAAACAATAAGGAGAGGTAAGTGAACCCGTGTTGTACATACCTTGTTTGTTTTTCTTCAATGATTCACTTCTTTTGGTCCACTCCTTTGTGCATTCTGCAAAATTTGAGTGTTCTTTGGAAAAATCTTCCATAAATTGCTTGTTGAAAGTCGCCTGAGGTTCTGGCAGCTTATACATTAATCTCAGATCTTCTATGGTGAATGACCCGATTAGCTCTTCAGATGGAGTTCTGAATTGTCTGTCTGAAATATCTGTGCTATCCAGCACCCATCTCACCATGTTTGTATATGGGAGAATCCTTGGCCTTGCTGCTATTCTATGCAGAAATGAGCAAGCCAAGTCTCTAAGGGTTGCTTCAGACGTATTCTTTGAACCTGCTGTAGCTGCAACTTTTATCACCACAGGGTTTTCTTCTTCTAACAGATTATACATTCCTTCCCAAGTAGATATACCGGCATCCTTGTTACAGGCGGTGTCTGCATATAGCGAAGCCATCTCTTTATTTTCAGAATTTGAGCTCTTCTCCTTCTTACCCATAGTGTTTAGCGGAAGCTTTGTATAGTCGTTTGCTCCTTCGTGCCTGCGTTTTTACGAGTAAATGAGAGTAATGGCGTAAGAAAGGTGATAAGACTGTTTAAAATGTGAAAGCAGATGAAATATGATATTTTAATCGTGAAATGAATTTCAATCCAAACACAATCTCATTTCCCATTAATAATCAATCCAATCATTTAATAAAATATTTAAAGCGCATAACAGATTTGACATATGGGAAGATTGCCTTGGGATAGCGCGCCTATATGAATCTGCGACACTGCAATCTGCGATTTGCTGCGCAATATCGCAATATCTCAATGTCGCGATATCGCAAAATGAAGTTATCGCAGTTATGAAAATAGCGCAAAAGCAGAAATTGCGCAATAGCGCAAAAGTACATAGCGCAAAATCGCAAAATCGCAAAAGCGCAAAAGCGCAAAATCGCAAAAGAGCAAAAGATATTCATTAATCATTTCTGTTTTCTGCGCTATGCGATCTGTGATCAATGCGTTTTATATATACCATTTTGTTATGGATGCGCTATCTTGTTTAAAGAGCAATTTTATTATAATCTATCATAAACTTAAGTGTTTCTAAATATTCTTTCTAAGGGATTTCTTATAGGTTTATGATAGAAAGTTTTATTTGAAAAGGCAAACAAATCCTAATTGATTTTTTGGATTTTTTAACTAAGGGTCCTCATTTATTTAGTATTATTACTAATAATAAATAAAAGGGGGGTTGTTGCTGGTCACAACAGACCGGTGGGAGGTGAAAAGGAATCCACACCAAATTCTATCTGAATATGAGAATATTAAAATAAATGTGGGTGAAATGGTGCAAGACTATTGTTTTAGATTCAATGTGGCATACAATGCTATTCTGGCTAACCTCAAACCTCCCGTGGATTCAGCTATGCTGAAGTTTCCGGATGGTTTTGATGCCAATATGGCATACCAGCTGTGTGAAAGAGATCCACCGTCACTTGAAGAAATGCAAAAGATAGCAGTAAGCGTTGAAGCTAATCTGCTGGCGAGAAGAGCTCGAGCCAAAGCTAAAAATAAAGTCGTGGTGAAAGAGGAAGCCTCTCCTTCGGACAACAAAATGGACACACTGATTCGTACAATGGAAAGGATGGTTGAGCAATTGACGATTTCCGACAGACCTAAAACTCAAATAAGAAATCTGAATTTTAGAGGACAACAGCAGTTGCAATTCAGAATTAGACAGAGAGAACAGAGGGTGCAGGACCAAGCGGCACCACAGCAGCAGATTAAAATGCCATTACAGCAGAACTACGTGCAAGGGACTGACTCGGATGACGATGGTCCTCTGTTTGAAACCAATCATTTTTTCACAGTTGATGGTGCGCCCATTTTCCTCACAGAAGATGAAGAATACACAGTGGCGACTCCAGACATTCAAGGGGACGAAGATTTCATTCTGTCTAATGAAGTGGTGTTAGAAGAAGAATCCGATGATTACCAGAGAGGGTATATGAACGCTCTATCAGCCCAGCAAAGGCAATATTCTCTGAGGAACAGAAACGTCACAATCAGTCCCATTCAAAAGAGAAAAGAACTCCAAATGAAGGACGAGGCACAGCGGAAAGGGATAGAGCCGGTCAATCCTCCATCCAACAAAGCACCTGTAGTTACTAAATGGAAAAAGCTAGCAGAGCATAGCGAAGGAGCAAACAGAGAAGAAAGACCCTCCCATTAAAGAGGTAGAAAAAGCTCCTTCCTTTAATTTAGAAAATGAAATTTCCAAACTCAAAGTGTCTGTGCCCCTGACTGAGTTGGTGAAGAATAGTCTGTATAAAAGTCAGGTGTCTAAAATCTTGCAAATTGACCCTCTTTCGGATATGGTTAATGTGGAAGATGACTACCCTGAACTTATTTTTGGGCCAGCCACACAAGAGTCTGAAGAAAATGAAGTTCCTCCCTTTTACCTAAGTCTTAGGTTGCACGAGTTTGTCTTGCATAACGCTTGGACTCTGGGGCCTCGCATAATTTGATGCCCAAAGCTGTCATGGAGAAGTTGGGCCTTGATGTTACTAGAAAATACCATGATTTGTATTCTTTTGATTCAAGTAGGGTCCACTGCATTGGTCTCATCAAATATTTAGTAATGTCTTTAGATCAAATCCCAGCTAAAAATGTCCTGATGGATGTAGTTTTAGCTGATGTCCCACCACGGTTTGGAATGCTTCTATTTAGGTCTTGGGGGGCAAAAATTAAGGGGACCATACAGCTTGATTTCTCCTATGCCACAATCCCTGTATTTCGCCAGTTGAGGAAGTTCTATAGGGAAAAGAAAATGAAGTACATGATCACCAGGAAAGACAAGCCAGTAAACCATCCCATCAATGCAGTCCACACAGATTTAGAGTCTTTCGTCCTATATTCAGAGGGTGGTTTGAATGATGAGGATGTTCAGTTGGTACAAGTGGAGGAGATACCTGAGATTTCAGAAAATTTCAGAGAGGTCCTCAAACAGGAAAAGAACAAAGCAGCAAGTACTTCTGAGCCTCCTTCCTGCCAGCAGAAAAAAGACAGCGAACAGCCAGAAATTAGCCAAGGTGAAAAGAAGGAAGAAACCAAATTTCAGCATCTACAAGTAGAAGAAGAAGGCCTCTGGGGTATGGACTTTGATGGAGCGGTTGGTAAGGATGGAGCAGGTATTGGAATATGGATTTGGAGCCCTGTTTTCCAGCCTGAAAAAGTTTCTAGTAATGTTAGAGTATGTGCGTATAAGTTGGCTTTTGACTGCTCCAACAATGAGGCAGAGTAAGAAGCTCTGATTGCAGGCCTCAAAATCTTGAAGAAGTTGAAGGCGAAAAGGATTTTTGTGTATGGTGACTCTGAGTTAATAATCAAGCAGGTGAAAGGAGAATACCAAGCTAAACATCCAAGACTGAGGGCATATAGAAATGCAGTTTTTGACATTTTGAAGACATTCCCAGAGTACACCTTGAC
Source organism: Pinus albicaulis (assembly GCA_034641835.2). Lineage (NCBI taxonomy): Eukaryota > Viridiplantae > Streptophyta > Pinopsida > Pinales > Pinaceae > Pinus > Pinus albicaulis. The sequence goes on from CM076580.1 coordinate 1,758,072,241, forward strand.
AGCAGTGCCCAGGATGCAGAATCTTATTGCTAATTCCCTTGCCACTACTGCAAGTAACTTGAAGATTCCGATGAACTCCAGCAACAAATTTGAGATCCATGTAAAACATAGGCCTGCTGTTCCGGGCAATTTAAGGTATTGGAAAGTATTTTGGGATGACAATGAGATAAATGCATTTTTGCAAGGTGATGGAAAATTCAAGGACACTCCCATAGAAGGTGAGTATGTGGTTGATGATCAAGAATTGGAAACAAACCAAATGGACATATTGCAGCTGAAAGATAATGTAATTCCTAGAGGTCTCATACCTCTAGAGGAGCTGTTTGATCAGGATGATGTGGAAAAGAAGCCAAGCTTGGTGCCCACAGAGAAAGGAGTTGAAGATGTGAATATTGGAACAGCTAATCAGCCCAAGTTTGTCAAATTTTCAAAAACATTGTCCCCTGAAGTGAAGGAGAAATATGTGAAGTTGCTTTCCGAATTCTCTGATGTATTTGCATGGGATTATTCAGACTTGAAAGTGTATGATAAGAACATAATCCAGCATACTATTCCTATCAAGCCAAATCAAAATCCATTCAGACAGAAGCTGAGAAGAATCAATCCAAAGTTGTTGCCATCAATTGAAAAGGAGGTAAACAGGTTGTACAAAGCAAGAATCATAGTTCCTATTAGATTTTCTGATTGGATTTCGAATTTGGTCCTGGTGTGTAAGAAGACTGGAGAGATAAGGTTGTGTATAGATTTTCGGAACTTGAATAAGGCCTCCTTAAAGGATAATTATCCACTTCCAAAGATGGACCATATTCTACAGAGAGTAGTTGGAGCATCCAGGATGTCACTACTTGATGGCTACTCAGGCTACAACCAAATATTGGTGCATGAGAAGGACCAAGTTAAAACGGCCTTCACAACACCTTGGGGAACCTTCCAGTATGCCAAAATGCCTTTTGGACTGAAGAATGCAGGAGCTAATTTCCAGCGTGCAATGGAAATCACTTTTGCAAATGAAAAGGATGTTTTTTTGGTCGTTTATTTGGATGATTTGACAGTGTTTTCAGGATCAGATGATGAGCATTTGCACCATTTGAGGGTTTTTTTTCAGCGATGCAGAAAATTTGGAATTTCTCTCAATCCCAAGAAGTGTCTCTTCACCATGGATGAAGGCAAGCTGCTGGGGCACATCATCTCCAAAGATGGTATTTGCATCGACCCAGCTATAGTGGAGGCAATTCAGCGCATAGACCTGCCACAAAAAAAAAGGGAGATCCAAGCATTCAACGATAAGATGAACTTCTTACGTCGATTTATACCCAATCTGGCAGAACATTTGAGGGAAATGACTAATATGTTGAAGAAAGACTGCACTGTTAAGTGGAGTGAGGAGGCTATCAAATCATTCAATCTGGTAAAGTTTTCTTTGTCCAATGCTCCAGTTTTTATCAGTCCTGACTACACTGAAGACTTCATCATATTTTCGTTCGCATTGGAGCATACTTTAGCTACTGTTTTAATGCAAAAGAGAGACGAGATCAAAAATCCAATTGCCTTTTTTAGTAGAACTATTAGAGATGCTGCTTTGAGGTATAACTTTATTGAAAAACATGCATTGGCTCTTATCAAGGCATTGAAGGATTTTAGGGTCTATATTCTGCATTCACACACTATATCTTACGTCCCTAACACAATAGTGAAGGATGTGTTGACGCAAACTGATCCAGAAGGTCGAAGAGGTAAATGGATAGCGGCTATGTTAGAATACGATCTGGAGATCAAGCCCACGAAATTGATCAAAGGCCAAGGCTTGGCGAAATTGATGGCCCAATCAAACCTGCGTGCTTTAGATATAAACCTCATAACAACAGTGGTAGAAGATGAAAATGAAGGTTTGCTGGTTCCAATTGTAGACATCTTTCTACAATCCCCATGGTATTCAGATATCGTCTATGTCCTTCAGCATTTGTCACCTCCTACGGGTATGTCTAAGGGTAAAGGTAGATCTCTGAAGCTAAAATCTACAAAATACTGCATTTTAGACAACGCTCTGTATTGGAAAGATCCGGGAGGCGTTCTGCTCAATTTTTTGGTTGAAGAAGAAGCGTAGAAGGTAATGCACGAGTTTCATAAGGGCGACTGTGGCGGTCACTTTTTTTGGAAGACTACAACTAACAAGATATTGAGAGCAGGATATTATTGGCCCACACTATTCTCTGATTTATATAAGACCGTGATGAAATTTCATGAGTGCCAAATCTTCCAAGGGAAGAAGAAATTGCTTCCACTCCCTTTGAAATCAGTTTCAGTAAACGCACCCTTTCAGCAGTGGGGGCTCGATTTCATTGGTGAAATTCATCCCGCATCCTCAGTACAACATCGATGGATATTGATAGGGACAGATTATTTTACGAAATGGATCAAGGCCATCCCATCCAGGCAAGCAACAGACACGGTAATCATTCAATTCCCGGAATCGAATATTTTATCTCGTTTTGGCTGCCCGTGCAAAATCGTAACAGACAATGCAACAGCATTCAGATCCAAGAAAATGATCGATTTTGGTGACAAATACAACATCGCGCTGGGCCATTCGACAGCGTATTATCCACAAGGAAACGGCCTGGCCGAGTCCTCCAAAAAATCACTGGTGAATATAATTAAGAAAATGCTGGAGGCAAATAAAAGAAACTGGCACCGAAAGCTCATCAACGCACTGTGGGCAGACAGAGTTATCAGTAAAAGATCAATAGGTATGTCACCATTTGAGCTGGTTTATGGTACTGATGTTGTCTTTCCTACATCCCTTACAGTCCCAGTTATAAGATTATTGCAAGAAGTTGGCAGCGAGGACAATGACGATCAGAGAAGAATCAATCAAATGATCCACCTTCAGCAAACAAGAGAGCAGGTGTCACAGAACTCTATTCAGTTGCAGGAAAAAATAAAGAAAATCTATGACAGGAAAACAAAAGCATAAAAGTTTCAGCTGGATGATATAGTGTTGAAATGGGATGCCAGAAATGAAGACAAAGGGAAGCATGGTAAGTTCGATAATCTGTGGAAAGGACCATATAGGATTTCAGCTTACAGAGGACAAAATGCCTTCTTGCTTTCAGAAATGGATGGCCAAGATTGCCCTGGAGGAGCAGTAAATGGTAGCCTTTTAAAGCACTACCATGGCTGAAAACAAAGGATCAGAATCTATGTCATCATCATTGTATATACCATGTTATGTTTATCAAATTTCAAAGTACACATTCATTGAAGTTTGGGGCCCGAGGTAAAGGCTATAAAACTTGAATGCTATGTGTATAGTTTGGTTTTATGTCAGTCTTTCAGTCTTGAGCTAGTGTCAGTCTGCATTGTGTCAGTTTCTCAATACTTTTGACTCCATGCCCAATGGATAAAGCTACTTGGTCTACGGTGTTCTTGGCACCTCCAAGGAGCTACCATCCCCATTGGAGCTGATGTTAGTGTCATTCTAGTCATACTGCCATCAGTGATCAAAACTGCTCTTTAGCATTTGCATATTTGGTGTCTCATACCGAATAAAATTTCACCGTTCCGCTAGGTCAAGGATTCATTGATGGTAGTAATTTCTATCAGTTTTACCTCATGAGGTACTTGCTGATTCCCCCCCTATGGTCTTCAGTCATTAGTCACTTTCATTCTCAAAATCATATCAGTAGGTCATAAGATGGGCCTCATTAGTATCTAAGATCTCACCACGGTCAAATTAATGAGTCAAGTGTCAATAAAGATCAGCAAGGTCATGAGGAAGTCAATAAATACAAGAACAGAAAACAGGAAAATCAGAGATATCATTTGTTCAGTTTGATGCAAGCTTCACCTCAAAACCATGTTTTGAGGTGAAAGCATGATACGTTGTCTTTCAGTCACAATTCAGAAGTTGTTATCTCCACAAAGTGATGTCCCTGCCTTCAGAGAAGTTTTCCATAGTATGCTTGGTACCAGATCATCTTCAAAGTAGATCCATCAGAAAGAGCCCGGAAAGAGCTTTCCAGCGATATACTACACTCTCAAAACTGACTTCTGGATTGAATTTTATGCTTAAATGAAGTAAAAGCCCTCTATTCCCTGAGCCCCCCCTTATTTCCCATTTCCCCTTTTAACTTTATGATCATTTCCCTTTGAAAACCCTTTCTTTCCCCCTTTCCGATCATAAAAATCGCATTACAAAACTTGGAATACATATGCGATTTAATTAAAACCACTTCCCCTTTTCCACACCCATAGACCTTGTAAGCAAAGTTATATCATATATAAACCCCCGCTGTATATATCACTTCCCCACATCTCATATAATATAAACCTTATGATATAAAGTTTAAAGTCTTTGTTATAAATCGCAATCGCAAAAGTTGTTCAATCGCAAAATCGCAAGGTCCATTTGCATGCCCCGATGAGCCAATCGCAAAGGTCTCCGATCCGATCAATCGCAAGTCTCTTCCCCAATCCTCCAATCGCATTCCCCCCGATTGTGACTTCTGATTAACAAACCCCGATTGGTCCAGCACCGTCGATATTCCCCGCCAATCAGACGGCCCACAACGAATCAGGCCATCGCAAATCGGCATTCCCTGCATAGGTTAACTCTTCTCCCCTCCGATTTGCGATTACGATTATATCCTCGGGCCCACCAAACAGTACTTACTCCCATTATAATATAAAGGCCCTTTCCCCTTTGTAAATCCCAAATCGCATTTTACTACGTTTATTAAAATATTTCCCATGGTTTAATCTAATGGCATCAGAAATTTTGTATGATCTGTCCCAAATGTGTCCCACCTCCCGATCCTGATTGCGATTTTCATATGATTCCCGCCTCCATCTCCCTTCCCTTCTCCCATTTGAATACATTCTTCCCTTCACGAAAGCATAAATTCATTTTTTTAGCATTCTATAGAAAGCCACAGAATAACGGCAGATGGAAAGCGAACAGTCAGAAGGCCGAGGGCCTAAAATAAAATAAAGATATCTACAACAGTAGGAAAATAGGATCGGATTGCCTATTGTGTCTTCAATTACAATTCAAAAGATCTGCGTTACAACGTTTCGCCTTCTCGCTGACCGAATGTAACACAACACTTCTTTTACGAAGAGACTGTTGGCTTTTGGCCTTCTATCTTCAGTTGTGATTTCTTCTCTTCCATCGATTTGTATTCCTGCAAAATCCGTCTATTTATTGTAAATTCTAATTATTTGAAAAGGGTTGGAGAGTCTGAGATCTGAAAACTTAGAAGTAGGGGAATAGTGCGGAAGTGAGCTTTAGCCTCCTTTTGTACAGTTTGGCAGGGAATTAATAAAGTGACGCAGCTCTGATTTGTGGGATTCATGTGGTATGAGTTTTAGCATATGTCTCTCTTTTGTGTTCATATGTACGTTGTTATGTTTCATCATTCATTTATAAACATTTCTAGTTGAATGTTTCCAAGTTATAAAGGTAGAATCCATCTTATATGCTCTGCCTTGGGGACTCATTCATACTCAGTGTGTTTTCTTCTGTTTGAAAAGGATCCATGTATTATTCCCTTTTCAGCTTCTCAACAGTCTTTCCACCTCACCTTATTTCAATTTGATTGCTAAACCTCCTACCTACCTTGCCCCACGAAATATCCTGTATCCTTGATTTAATTCCTCAAGTCAGGCTATCCCTTTGTCCCATACATCCCTACAAATTTCAGTCATTTATTAAAGCCCCTTTTCAAATTCATATATCTAACCTAAAATCTGTTCATTATTGTGTTATTGAATATCTATTCTACGGAGAGAGCCCTCTCATGTCCTTGTAGGGCTAGCTACAAGGCTGAGCGTGGTTTAGTTGTTACCCTGATTTGCCTTTTTCAGCCTGAGGTTCAGATTGGATGCTAACAAGTTGCATGCATATAAATTCCGATGGAGATCTAGTTGAGACAAAGCTTTAAGAAAAGTAAAATATCAGTTGTATTTTTGGTAAACTACCCAGGTGTAGTTATAAAGTCAGAGGAAGGTTCCATAGGGATTGCGCGGTCAAGGAAGGCTAATTATCATATTTAATAGGGATTAATTGCTTAGGGATTGTGTGAGAAAGGCTGGGCTAAGGAAAGGCTAAGAATTGGATAAGTGTTGGTCAATTTTTCCTAAGAATTGCTAGACAGTTTTGAGCAGGATCAGGCTGAGACAATCAGGAGGATGTAGGATTTTCTCGATAGGAGAAAGCATTGTATTTTTTAATGATTCTTTGACTATGTACAATATATGATAGAGGGGTTTGAGAAGGTGCTTTCCCTAGATACATCTTATGTTGTGTAATTGATAATTTCATTTTTCTTACTTGCATGTGATTGAGCGATCGTGTTTTATATTCCGCAAATATTGTAGAAGGATTCAGTATCTTGCTTTAGTACATTGCATGATCAGATTGAGTCCATTGATATAATTTATACATGGTATTATAGCTGTGTTAGAGATTTTGTACATCAAGAACACCATTTTGTTGAGTTGTGTACTTTGTTGTGAATTGTTTGTGAATTCTAAGCTCCCTGCAAAAAACATAGGAAGTCATTTGAAATTCACCACCTGTATCTGTTCTCAAAACTTTGATGTAGTTACCACTTTGTTTTTCAACAAGAGCCTTGAATTGACAGAAGCATTCGAACTTTTCAATTTTATGTCTTAGAATTTCAACCCATATTTTTCTTGTGTACTCATCTATGAATGCCAAGAAATAATATCGTCCATCAATTGAGGGTGTATGAATTGGTCCACACAAATCTGGATGGAAAATTTTCAAGAGTTCCTTTGTCCTTATTGAATTTCTTGCTGGAAATGATTCTCTATGTTGTTTGTCCAAGATGCATTCTTCATGTAAGTTGTCTGGTTTTTGTATAAGTGGGAAACCCTTTACCATGTATTTCCAATTTAGTAAGTTTATACCTCCAAAGTTGAGATGTCGAAATATTAGATGCCATAGCCAACTTTAATCTTTGATCTCTGCTTGAAATTTTGTTTGAATGGTTGTTGTAATTTTTCTTTCATCTTCTTGTGGGTTCATTGAGAGTTGCACTTGAGCATGCTCTGCCTTCAAATCTAGTTTTATCCTTAGGAGAAGTATTCTATGACTTGTCATTTGAACTTTTAACATAGTTACCGATCAAACGAGAAAATTACCGATTACTCGTTTTTTTGAGGTAGCAAAAAAAACACCCGATTTTGAAAAGTGGTTATTTAGAATAACCTTTTTTTTTTAGCATTTTTTGGCACTTTAAATTTTTTTATGTATCAAGTTTTTTTAATTGTTAGTGATTTTCATGTTGATTTTGAAAAGTAGTTATTCAAAATATTTTTATTTATATTTGTTTTTCCTGGGAGAATATTTTTTTTTACATTAAAAAAAATAAAAATTAAAAATAAAAATTAACACAGCAAAATTAAAAACTATTAAAAGAACAAATTAAAAACTATTAAAAAAACAAAAATAAAAAATAAAAAATAATAATTAAATAAAAAAAACATTAAAAAAATAAATTTAAAAATAAATAAAAAATACATAAAAAATAATTAATCTATAAAAAATTAAACAAAAACGAAATCGGGCTTGACCAAGTGGTGGCGAGGATTGACCCCCAGGCCGGCAGGGTGCTGCACATAGCTCCCCTCCCTCCCAAGGGCCAACCCCTCTGCCACCTGGGTGGGAAGTTGATTCTGGGAATTGAATTTCCACCCAGGTGGCAATGGGGGCTCACCCAGGGGCCGACCCCGGCTGCCACCTGGGCAGGAGGTCAACTCATGCATATCCCCACCCACCAAGGGGCCAGCCCCGTCACCACCTCGGTGGGCCCGATTCCATTTTTTCTTAATTTTTTTATATATTTATTTATTTTTAAGTATTGAGGGGTTTTCACAGTGCATTATATTAGATATCATTTTTTGGGATTCAACTACGTTAAGTAATTCATTCATATATGACCATTTCTATGAGAGGTAGTTATAACTGACTAATTTTTCATGAGTTTTGAATAGTCCACTTAGCACTCATTGCATCTGGTGATGCTCACGGGAGTTAGGAAGTGGGAATGAAACTAGAGAAATGAATCACATAGCGTCAATCATCACTTTCAGGGTTTGCACTCGATAACCAGGACTTCCCAGGAGGTCACCCATCCCAGATCTTAGATCATTGATTGGAGTTTTCCCCACAATCAAGCCCACTTAGCTTGCTACCCCATTTGCAAAACCTTAGCAAGTATTGTGTCTCATGAACCATTCAAGTAGAGCTCCCTTCACTCTTTGTATTTAAGTATTGAGGGGTTTTCGCAATGCATTATATTAGATATTATTTTTTGGGATTCAACTGCATTAAGTAAGTCATTCATCTATGACCATTTCCATGAGAGGTAGTCGTAAAAGACTAATTTCTCATGATTATTGAATAGTTCACTTAACACTCACTGCATCAAGTGATGCTCACAGGGGTGAAGAAGTGGGATTGAATCACATAACATTAATCATCACTTCTAGGGCTTGCACCTAGTAATCGGGACTTCCGAGGAGATCACCCATCCAAGATCCCCTCTGGCTTAGACACGCTTAAAAATGGAGTTTTCCCCACAATCAAGCCCACTTAGCTTGCTAACCCATTTTCAAAACCTTAACAAGTATTGTCTCATGAACCATTCAAGTAGAGCTCCCTTCACTCTTTGTATTTAATTATTGAGGGGTTTTCACAGTGCATTATATTAGATATCATTTTTTGGGATTCAACTGCGTTAAGTAATTCATTCATATATCACCATTTCCATGAGAGGTAGTTGTAACCGATTAATTTCTAATGATTTTTGAATAGTCCACTTAGCACCCATTGCATTGGGTGATGCTGACAGGGGGTGAAGAAGTGGGATTGAAACTAGCGAAATGAATCACGTAGTGTCAATCATCACTTCCAGGGCTTGCACCTGGTAACTAGGACTTCCAAGGAGGTCACCCATCCTAGATCGCCTCTGGCTCAAGCACGCTTAACAATAGAGTTTTCCACACAATCAAGCCCACCTAGCTTGCTACCCCATTTACAAAACCTTAGCAAGTATTGTGTCTCATTAATCATTTAGGTATAACTCCCTTCACTCTTTGTAGTTAAGTGTTGAGGGGTTTTCGCAGTGCACTATATTAGATATAATTTTTGGGGGATTCAACTGCGTTAAGTAATTCATTCATCTATGAATTTCCATGAGAGGTAGTCATAATTGACTAAATTCTCATGATTTTTGAATAGTCCACTTAGCACTCATTGCATCAGGTGATGCTCACAAGGGTGAAGAAATGGGATTGAAACTAGTGCAATGATTCACATAGCGTCAATCATCATTTCCGGGGCTTGCACCTGGTAACCAGGACTTCCTAGGAGGTCACCCATCCCAGAACCCCCTTGGCTCAAGCGCGCTTAACTATGGATTTTTCCCCACAATTAAGCCCAATATATATATATATATATATATATATATATATATATATATATATATATATATATATATATATATATATATATATATATTGTTTATTATTATTTTTATTTTTATAATTTTTTAATCTTTGTAAATTTTTTTAAATTTTTTAGTTTTTTAAAAATGTTTTTTAGTTTTTTTTAATTATTATATTTATTTATTTTTAATGTTTAATTATTATTTAAAAAAATGTATAGTTTTAATTTTTTTTCCATATGTTTTTTATTTCTTTTATTTTTTTGTTTTCAAATTTTTTTTTTTTAAATTGTTTTAATATTTTTTTAGTTTTTGTTATTTTTTAATTTTTTTTTCAATGTTTTTATGTTTTGTTTTTATTTTTTTTGTGTAAATCATCTATTTGTATTAAAAGTAAGATAATGTACATAGAGTTACAAAAAGGGGCATGCCAATAATAGTACAAAAAGGGAACCCTATTAACCAGGCATGCCAAAAGACTGCAGCACAAAACCCAAATCGAGCACATTGTTTAGCCTTCGAAGGCTTGGACAAGCCCTGTTTCAAACTAAAAAACTTGGTCCTCCTCCCAGGAAGGAAACCAATGGCGACTGGCCACCCACAAAAAGAGGTCACATAAAGAAAAACAGGAAACTAGCAACACATTTAAATACAGAAGTTACAAACATGAAATTAATCCTTTATCCCTGCAACCGCATCCTCTTTTCCAGCAGCCGAGCTCGGGCCCACAGTCTCCTCCTGGCCTGGCGCATTCCGGGGCTTGAAATTGTGGATCATGGTGGTCTTGTTGTTCTCATCAGGCATTTTGATAAGGATATTCACCACATACTTCATGTAGGTCTCAAAGAGCTGCACAAAACCCTTGAATCGCCAGGACTGTGCTTTCATTTCCTCTACCAAGGACTTCAGGGTCACTTCCACATTGTCCAACCGGGCTGAATTTCTAGCTGACCCTAAGGTACCCGCCCCGAATCCCGCCCGGTTCAAAGCCTTCTGTATGTTCATCGATTTAGCCAACAGGGTCTTCATATGTTAGGCCTCTTCATATGTTAGGCCATAGCCTTCGTACGCAGGAATTGCATGGACCTGGTGGCAGGGGTACCAGGGTCGGTAATCCAATCGACTTCCTATTGAATGGCTTTATCATCTACAGTTTCTATAAATTTGGCCACTTCGACCTGCAATGACTCCATGGTTTTCTTGCCTTTGCGAGAGACAGATCTGTTGAAACCATCCTCCGCCGCCTGAACCTCAGAGATATCCTTAGATCTGTGCAGGTAACGTTTCGCCATATTATTCCCCCACCCCTTCTCACCGGGCATACTAAAGGGAATTAAAAAACTGAGAAACTCGAGATCGAGAGGAGGGACTCTCTGCACAATATCTATGCCCACACCGTTACGACCCTACCCAATATTTATAATATGGATGCAGTTATTTCGAAACCTCAATTGAGTCGTCCATCCTATGCAATCATTCCTCCTTTCAATCCGATCGTTCATCAGGTGGGGGAGATCTCCCAACCCCGTGCGATCCCCCTTGGAAGGATTGCCACACACTCTTATTATATCTATCTACCACATCATAGGATTATAGGTCATGGTGTACTCGACCTGATCCCTGCTATAACTCTCCAAACGTCTCCCACGTTCCCCACAAGACAAAGGGCACTGATACCATTGCATTGGCATAAAGGAGCTGGGGAACCACACACAACTTTAATGTCCAATTTCATGAGAATTGTCCTCGCCATCTGACGATCCAGTTAGATCCTTGATTGTAGTCTGTTCGCAGTCCTTCCATAAGTTTTCAAGTGTCACATCCTGCCAACAGGCATCCAAAACGACCTCATGGTTTTCCACTACATGATTAGCCAAAATATCGGCCATTGAGTTTGTTGAGCATCAGAAAGCTTGAAACATAATACCCTTTAGCATAGAAATGTGGGCAAATATAAGCATCGTGGCTTGCGAGAGGCGCCAATGTTTGGTGACCTTACTTGGTTTTGTCCCATTTTGCAGCCATTTCGTAGCATTAATTGCCAGCATAGAGTCCCCTTCAACAATGGCGTTTCCGCTCTTCAAATGGACCATAATCCTTAGACCTTGTTCCAGCACAGAAAATTCTGCTTCATTATTAGTACCTTCACCCAGCGAGCTGCTATAGATATGCAGGATCGCACCTTTGTCATCTCTAATAACCCCTCCAAAACCTACTGAACCCAGATTGCCTCTCGAAGCATTGTCCAAGTTTAGCTTACAGTAACTGGGGAAAGGGAGCTGCCAATTTTGAAGGGAGGGAGCAAGCGCTGGAGGGCGAGCATGTAGACCTGGACCACTAGCAACTTCAAGCCCGAACAGAGCCAGAATGTGTTGGTTGCCTGCCGTAGGCCTGTCATTCTGATCCCCTTTAACCTGGATAAGAGTCATTTCTCTCATATTTTTCATGATCTCAATTTTGATTTGGTCAATTTGGCATCCCTCATCCTGGAAGATACGCCTGTTTCTTTCCTTCCAAACCGACCATATGAGGAACCTAGGGCCGAGATGGCATAAGAGGTTAATAGTTTCGTGTTCGACATACTTAGTCCTCCATCTAACGATAGTGTCTTGGATGGAATCTCTGCTTTTGTCTAATTGCCGGAACATATCTGACATCCAATCCCATAAATTTGTGGCCCAGTTACAAGAATTATGGAGGTGATTCATCATTTCCTCCTCTGCCTCATATAGACAGCAGCGTGACGACCCTATGAACCCTTTTCTGATCAGATTCTCCCAGGTGAGGATTTTCCTATCCATTAGGAGCAAAAGGAAAGTTTTAATCTTGGGTCAGTATATGAAATCCCAGACATTGTCATGCCAGTGAAAATTTTCTTCTAAATCCCTGTTTTATAGGTAGTATCTCGCCTCTTTGAGGTTAAAAGCCCCTCCCTCCGTTCTACCCCACCAGATTTGATCGGCCTCTCGCGAGCTTGGCACCTTTCTGTTCTCCACCCTCGGATGCAAAGAGGTCAACTGGTTTTGGACCCTTTCATCTTGGAAGGGAAGGTCTAGAGCCCATTGCCACCAGTTGGGGGCCGAGTGATAGTTGGTCCAATAGTGATAAACCCTCAATTTTCCCAACCTCTAAAAAAATTGTTGCATGAGTTGATACTCGGGACTACCCAACTTGGGAAGTTTTTGCCAGGCATATTCCCAGAAGAATGTTGTTTGGCCATTCCGAATTTCCCAAAATCAATGTTCCTCGATAATATGTTTATTAGCCCAAGCTAAGTTCCAAATAGGGGATCCTGTGATTTCCCTTGTCAATCTGACTAAATTTGGGGGGGGGGGGGCGCCAATCCTCTACGTATTTGGCCTTCCATAGCACCACCCATGGGGTAGTGGGTTCCTTAATCCATCTCCACCAAAGCTTGGCCCCGCAAGCTTTATTCACAGTTTCAGGGTCTTGAAGATCCAGACCTCCCAAGATCTTAGGTTTACAGATCTTCCTCCAATCCACCAGGGCCCACTTCTTATTTTAGCTTTGCCTAACCAAAGGAGCTTTCGTTGGATGTCTCTGATTTTCTGGATCACACCCTTAGGCACTGGAAAAATGGAAAGCATATAGTGCGGGATATCTTGTAGCACCGCCTTTGTCATGACCAACCAACCTGCGAAATTCAGAGCCTTGTTCTTCCAGTAATTTCCTTGTTCTTCCAGGGAAGAAAGTAGTTTTTCCCAGTGAATCTTCTGCCATGTTTTATCCGTTAAGGGAATCCCCAGGTATTTAGATGGGAGGCTTTTCCTTTGAAAGAAAAGAATGGATGTGAGGTTCCTCTGAATGGCTACATGTGTATTGAAGAAAAAAATCATTGATTTTTCTAAATTTAAGTCCATACCTGTTACACAGTAATTTGTCACCGTCCCTACCATTCCCCATCTCGCACAATGGAGGACCCTTTTTGTGACCAATGAGCAGTGTCATGCCTTGCAAATACCATCATTGCATCCCTTTCCATGAGGACAACATTCCTTCTGTTGATCATTTCCTGAGCAGACCCTTAAAAGCACCTGTTTTTGCATTGGCGCTAGTAGCCCATTATGTACTCGCGCCAATGGGGGAAAATTAACACTGAGCCCGCGCCAATTGGCGCTCTGTCCCAGTGTTGCACCCGCGCCACTCTGTTTATGGAAAGTTTTTTAAAAAAGGAGGTGAAGTTTCAATTACAACAACTTCGTGGATGAGTCATCAGGAGTGGTTTCGACTGAATAACCACGGCCTTCGTCCTTTGGCCTCTTGTTTCCACCATATGGGGAACCTCCCAAAGGATAAGGCCTCCCTTCCACTATTGTAGGGATCCCAACCTCCTCCTCTCCTCTATAAATATAGCCTCCATCCATTTATGAAGGGGTTGAAGGGCTGAGAGTCTTGAAGTGCCTAAGCTTTGAATCTCCAAATTCCCAAGAGCCTTTGTGCTGTAAGAGCCCTCTATCTTCCCTTAAGGCCGACTCAAGTAAGGAGACTATCGTCGAGAGACTCAGGAGAGGTTTTCCCTTTCCTTGGCGAGCTTTGCGAGACGTGAACGACTGGAGACCCATCCGAAGGAGAACACGACGTCAGAACATTGGTTGTAATCTTTCTTTGATTGTTATTTAATGAATGATTACGATTATGGTTCCACTCTGTTTTCAATGATGTTAATATGAGTAATATCCTTTCTGACTGATATTTAGTTACGTATGCCGGATTTTATGCTTGTATCTGTTTGTTTCTTGCATGTGCAGGTGTCCATCCGCGGAGATCGTGGAGGATCATGATCTGCCGAGGCTGAGGAACGGGAACGCTCTCTTCTTCAGATCGTAGCATTGGATTCCAGGTAGGCTTCTATCTTTAGTCTTTTCATTCGTAACTAGGAACTTGCGTCGTAACATTTTTTATTGTTGCTAGACCCCTGCTGGGCTAGTAGGGATCGCCTCTGTCCGCAGAGGGGATTTACCTCCTCAACAATTTGGCGACTCCACTGGGGATCGTCTGGATTTCACTGTCTCATTTGCCTTGTCTCGTTTTGATTATTTTATGTTTTTCCTTGCTTGACGAGCCTTCTGGGTTGGGTTCTTCTGCTGTCCTTTACTTCTTGGTTTGCTTAGCATACATTGATCTGCTTCTGGAGTAGTTATTTCTTGTTTTTAGCTGAGAAACTCGACTGGCGCACTTTTTAGCTCGACAGTCGCGCCAATTGGAGCACGTTGCTTTTGTTTAGCCCGCGCCAATTGCTTTCTGGCGCCAGTTTCATCCTTACAGTCGCGCCACTCCTGTAAGGTTTTTGAGTTTCTTCATTTTTGAGCTCTCTGGGTTTGGTCAGTGTTTTTCTTCTTGATTGTCCGACTACCTAAGTGTGTTGGGGTCCTGTTTGACTGGGAATTCACCTTTGTCCTTTGGTTGTTTGCTTTTATCTATCGATTTCACGTTTTGAGCCCTAGGGCATCTAGTGGCTTAGTGTATCGAGCCCTCCAAGGGAGTTTTGGTGTTTCGATTGTCCGGTCGACTTACTGATTGATTCTCCGCATCCTCTTAGTAGTTGTTCATTGTTTTGTTGCGATTTTTGGGTGATTGTTCATTCCTTCATTCAATTTTCGTTTTGGTCTTGCATTGGGCCTAGATCACACAGCCCATTGGAGCCTTTGAGTCTTTTCTTGGTTTTGAGAGACTTTGGTCGATTTGGGATCTGATTGCTTGCGTTGTTGAGTGAAATTTGTTTGTTTTTCTCTCTCGAATATCGTTTCTCAAGTTGTTCCGTTTGTTTTCAGTTTGTTTAGTGCATATTAGCTATCAAACGTTGAAATTTTTAAAAAAAAATCTCTTGTGCTTTTGGTTGAATTAGTGCAAATTGTAATCTTTTCGATTTTGCTAGTGATTAGTGATCTGAATGAAAAGTTTTCAATTTCATTAGTTGCATTAGAGATCTCGTTGTTGTCTTCCGAATCATTTCGTTTGTGTAAAAGCTCTCAACTCTTCTGTAACTAGTTTTCATCAAACGAAATGTTGGACTGTGGCATGTAGCTTTGCATTTAGGAGTCTTTTAAGACACTACATACGATAGGGCCTGAAAATTGAAACTTAATCGAAGATCAACTTTAAAATCTATTCAATTAACCTAAGGCAGCATTGGAACTTAACGAAACATTTTTAGAAGTCTAGGCTAGAGACGTGTTCCGGCGTCTTTAAACCTAGCAGCTGTCGTTCGCCTTTTGGCTTTAGACAGCGCTAGTACGGACTTGTGCTCCCCGTACCGTCGCGTATATAAAGGGAGAACCCTCTAGGTTTTCAATCCTTTATCCACAGGAAGCCGAGTCTGCCGCCCTATACCCGTGATACACCGAACACAGCATTCGGGGAGATTGCCTGCACGTACAGAAAGTCCTTGGTTGATTTCTTCTTCATTATTAAAACCAAGGTGTATATTGCAGTTCACGGTTATTTGGTACACCCTTTGTGCCTAGTATTCCTGAGTAGTCATTTGGTCTTTTTTGACTCCCTAAATTTGAAAAGACTGTCAAGCGCTTGTCCTTTCACGCTTGTGTCAAACCTGAAAGAGATAGAGTCATCTTTTATCGTTTCTCGACTCTTAAAACATGAAACAGTGAAGTTTCTTATTTTTCAATGTGGTAAAAATTAATCACCCACGATTATACGCCCTGTTAGATATTGCTTGTTGACCGTTTGATCGTGTGTCTTGACTCTTTTTCGGCCCGTGTGTGGTTTTGAGTTTTGATGGCAACTTTTTCAGAGTTTACCAACCAAGGAATCCCCTCAGAAGGGAATCCTGGTCATTTCCCTCCTTTTGGGAATGTTGGTGCTCCTTACATGGCGACGTTGTCCCTTCCTGGGTTAACTGTTGGATTGCCTGTTTGGTTGTTCTCAACCTCTGTAGCCCCGAATGTCTCCACTACTGTTCAATCAGTTCCTCCACCTGAACAACATCATGTTGATTCCAAGGTGGACCTCTCCCCTTCTTCCCTTTTTTCTGCGTCCTCCTCTTCTACTTCGCCTAGTGAAAGCCTGGATTCGAGTAACCAGGTGGTTAAGAAGAAGAAGAAGAAGACAAAGAAGAAGAAGTCTGATAAGCGAGAGGCTAAAAGTGCAGCCACTGTTTCTGAAATATCTCCTCTTGACAAACCTTCCAACCCTCCACTGAAAGTCAAGTTCCCTTGCATGTTGTGCACAGGGGACCATCTTCTTCGAGACTGCCCTGGCATTCCCAAGGTACTCAAAGTATGGTCCAACGGTTGCCCACCGTTGCCTTTGGCTTCCGGGAGTCAGGTTGGGGGCACGTCTTCAGCTGTTGCTGGTAAGACTCCTAAGAAGCAGGGTAAGATTACCAATCCCTGTAAGTTGTGTGAAGGGCATCATGCCATTCACCTTTGTCCTTATATGGATGAAGCCAAGCGAGTTTTGGACAACTCGACCGGTTCTACACCACGTCTTCCACCTGGTTATAATCGGCTTTCTTTGAGTCCTCCGCCAGCTGATCCTATGATTGGTCAAGAGTCATCCTTGGTCGATCCAACTCCCCCGGAAATTCAAATTCATGAATCCGTCCCTGACCAACCATTGGTCGTAGGATCGGTTGAACTAGCCCCGTCCACGGTGCACCAGGTCTTTTCTGTCGAGAGTGGATCTCACTCCCCCCATGTCCTTCTGATTTCTTCAGATTCTTCAGACTTGGAGAAAGATTCTTCTGTCCCTGTACTTCAAGAAGCTCCTCCTCCGCCTCCCATGATAGAGGCTCCGGAGGATATCCCTCCCGCCTTCGAGATGGAGGTTATGGAGGATGCTCCTTCTTCCGTTACATCAGGGGAAGACCTTCGCATTTCGATGGTAGCCCCTCCGAGTAGTTTGGTCGCTTCCTTTGACTGGAATCGATTTGCAGGATTTTGCCTTCCGTCTTATGTGCCTTTCGAGATCACAGTACAGGCTCTTGGTATGGTTGTACCCAGCACCATTATAGACGAAGGTGCCTCTGTTAGTATTCTGTCTTCAAATACCTGGCAAGCTTTCGGTTCGCCGCCGCTTGCGCCCATTACACAGAATCTGTTGACATTCAATAGAAGAACGAGTCAACCGTTGGGGATCCTTCCAAGGTTACCGATTACTTTGGGAGGCAAAACTGTCCATATGGACGTGATGGTCATTCCAGGCCCCTTGGATTTCAATCTGCTTCTGGGGCGCGATTACACCTATGCCATGGGAGCGCTCGTCTCCTCCCTTTTTCGTGTGGCTTGTTTTCCACATGAAGGACGGATCGTGACCATTGATCAGCTGTCGTTCTTTGGTCCTAATGTGGCAACCGGTCCGCCATCACCCCCCTCCTGGTTTTTATCCACCCGTTGTATCTACCCCACCGCAGGTCAACCATGTGGCTACCTACCCCGTGCCTGTGCTCAGTGATGATGCCGTCGTGCATCAGGTGCTGGGGGCATTGGGTCCTGACTTCCAGGATGTTTTCCTTCCATCGGGAGTGGAAATCTTGGAAGCCATGACTTCTTGTTCATTATGATGAGGTCTGTCGGAGCACAGTTCGTTTTCTTGTGTCAAGCTCCTTAAAAAATGAAACAAGATTGTCGGAGCACAGTTCATTTTCTTGTGTCAAGCTCCTTAAAAAATGAAACAAGGTTGTCGGAGCATGGTTCCTTGTCTTGTGTCAAGCTCCTTAAAAAATGAAACAAGGTTGTCGGAGCATGGTTCTTTTAATGTGTCAAGCTCCTTAAAAAATGAAACAAGGTGTCCTGAGGATAGTTCTTTTAATGTGTCAACCTCGTTAAAATAATGAAACACGTTCTTGTTCAATTCGAGTCTTTGATAAGTTCTCATAAAATCCCAGTCGAGTCTTTCTCTTGATCTCGTAACTTGAACCTTCACTCCATCTGCCTTTCATATGGACTGAAGCTTGGGGGGCATGTACCTCGAATTGAGTCACCATGCTGGGGGCATGCTTACTTTTCAAGCATAGTTTGTTTCCGTTTCAAGCTTGTGTAAAAATGAAACTGGTTTCAAGCATAGTTTATCTTTGTTTCAAGCTTGTGTAAAAATGAAACCAACTTCAAGCAGAGTTTCCTGATTTCAAGCTTGTATAAAAATGAAACCATGCCCATTTTACCTCTTGTGATTGCCATTTCATCAGCCTGTTTTGTCAGAGGAGCTTTGGTTTTCTCACTCCATCGTCATTATCTGCTTGGCCGATCATATGCCTTCACTTGGTTGTTTTACCTTTTCCTGAGGAACCGCTGCGATGAGTGGTCTTGTTATCCAGCCTCTTAACCTTTATTTGTTTAGAGCAGTTCCATCATTACCGGAACCAGTTGCTACCATTTATACCACTCGTTCCTCCGGTGGAGTCATCTTTCGGCTCTTTTCGACTCTCTAAACATGAAAAGATTGCCGAGGCCCTTGTCATTTCGATCTCGCTAAATTGGACCACGGAATGACATCCCGGTATACGTTTAACCTTTTCGGTGGGATGGATTGATTACGAAAAGAATACCCTAGCCTGTCACGACTAGGAGGTTTTCTCAGATATTTTTTTCTACCTTTTCAGGTCTGAGGAACTATTTACGAAAAGGGACCATTGGAGTTTACTTTTCCGCTATCTTTTCAAACTCTCTAAACATGAAAAGACGCTGAGTTCTTCCTTTGTCAGACTCGTTAAACCCTGATGACATTGGATTCAGTCGTAATGACGGTATCCGAGTTCCTCCTTCCTAGGGCTCGTTAAATGTACTAGGATGGATTCGCCGGAAAGAGGCGGAGCTTATATGACAAAGACATGGTATCCTCTTCAAGCTTGTTATCAAAAATAATTGGGGTACTCGCCAAGCATGGTGGGGGAAAAATGGAACCATAATCATTGTCGTCGGCAGTATGTCGCTCTTGAACATGGCACTTGTCTGCATTCGTGTCGGGTTGGGGAAATCTCATCTCATTTTTCACTTGCCTCCATGGGTTTGGGTGATCCCTTTTGACCTCTCATCTGCTCTTTGCCTCGTCACTATGACCTCTGATCTTTTGATGTCAAATACTGCCAAGTCCACTGTCGTGTCGTCAATATGTTCAAGAGAAGTTGACCTCTGCAAATATCAACCTTCCTCTGATTCTCATATGATCCTGATTCACAACAAAACATCATGTTCCTCTATCTCGTGTCAATGATGTGGGAAACATTATGGCCCACTTTTGATCAAGGTCAGTTCCTGTCGACTTCAGCTCATTATCCAGGAAGCTGATCTAGAGAATCCTTTATGGTACCTTGGAGCGTGCATGCCTCAATGGCAGGTTCGTCGCATTCGACGTGAGGTTTTCATCATTGGCCTCCGATCGAGTGATTCTACGGGTGTTCGACACCAACTCATTGATTCACACGCCGTAGATTGTACCTGTAGTACCTTGAGGGCCATTGTCATTATTGGTGGTTCCTCTCGCGTCTGTTAACAGCTTTCATCATTGGCTGGTAATCAGACGATGTTCTTGCATGTTCGACTTCGGCTCACATATTCACATGCTCGAACTTGTACTTTGTTTGGGTCGAGATGGAGCGCAAGACCCTGGATTGTGTCTGTTGTAATCCAGGCTGCGATTGTGGATTATTATCATTATGTATATGACTCATTGATTGGATGGCTGCGACCATACCTGAGTCTATTTATTTGATCCTTGCTGGATGGCTGCGCCCATACCCTGGATCCGGATTATAGTGTACTCTATTTCAGATGGCTGCGCCCATACCACATATACATCATGTACTTGAGATATCAGTTGTATTTTTCTGCGCAGGTTTTCCGACGGCGGGCCTTCAGTTGAACATGTTCTCGTAAAGCATTTCACCCCTCTCTCTCTCGGGCCTCATACTTTAGGGGGCATCTGTTACACAGTAATTTGTCACCGTCCCTACCATTCCCGGTCCCGCACAATGGAGGACCCATTATGTGACCTGTGAGCAATGTCAAGCCTTGAAAATACCTTCATTGCATCCCTTTCCATGAGGACAACATTTCTCCTGTTTATCATTTCCTGAGCAGACCCCTAAAAACACATGTTTTTGCATTGACGCTGGTAGCCCATTATGTACTCGCGCCAATGGGGGAAAATTAACACTGAGCCCGCGCCAATTGGCGCTCTGTCCCAGTGTTGCACCCGCGCCACTCTGTTTATGGAATTTTTTTTAAAAAGGAGGCGAAGTTTCGATTACAACAACTTCGTGGATGAGTCATCAGGAGTGGTTTCGCCTGAATAACCACGGCCTTCCTCCTTTGGCCTCTTGTTTCCACCATATGGGGAACCTCCCAAAGGATAAAGCCTCCCTTCCACTATTGTAGGGATCCCAACCTCCTCCTCTCCTCTATAAATATAGCCTTCATCCATTGATGAAGGGGCTGAAGGGCTGAAAGTCTTGAAGTGCCTAAGCTTTGAATCTCCATATTCCCAAGAGCCTTTGTGCTGTAAGAGCCCTCTATCTTCCCTTAAGGCCGACTCAAGTAAGGAGACTATCGTCGAGAGACTCAGGAGAGGTTTTCCCTTTCCTTGGCGAGCTTTGCGAGATGTGAACGACTGGAGACCCATTCGAAGGAGAACACGACGTCAGAACATTGGTTGTAATCTTTCTTCGATTGTTATTTAATGAATGATTACGATTATGGTTCCACTCTGTTTTCAATGATGTTAATATGAGTAATATCCTTTCTGACTGATATTTAGTTACGTATGCTGGATTTTATGCTTGTATCTGTTTGTTTCTTGCATGTGCAGGTGTCCATCCACGGAGATCGTGGAGGATCGTGATCTGCCGAGGCTGAGGAACGGGGACGCTCTCTTCTTCGGATCGTAGCATTGGATTCCAGGTAGGCTTCTATCTTTAGTCTTTTCATTCGTAACTAGGAACTTGCGTCGTAACATTTTTGATTGTTGCTAGACCCCTGCTGGGCTAGTAGGGATCGCCTCTGTCCGCAGAGGGGATTTACCTCCTCAACAATACCCGAAGCTCAACCGAAGAGGTCTAGAATAGCCTTGAATCCCCGGGCCTCTCGAATAGTAGGAATCCCATGGAGCATCGTATCATCAACAAATTGTTGATGGGTAGTCGCAGGACTCGTTTGAAGAGGTCTAAGGCCAACAATGTCAGCTTTTGCCTTAGCTATTTTGATGATGCAGCTTAACCCCTCCATAATAATGACAAAAAGAAAAGGAGAGATAGGATCTCCTTGTCTGATCCCCCTTGAGGGAGTGAAGGGGTTAGCAGGGGCCCCATTAACCAATATCGAAAAACTTGGGGACTTCACCAAAGCCATCACCCAAGTAATCCATTGTTGGCCAAACCCAAACACTGCCAACACTGCCTCCATATATCTCCAGCTAACTTTGTCATAGGATTTCGATAGATCAAGCTGGATTATCATACCTGCTTTTTTCTGGGACTGTAAGGAGTGAATCATCTCATGCGCCAGAAGGATGTTATCCATTATCTGTCTACCTTCAACAAATCCGAATTTCTCCTCAAAGATAATCAACGAAAGGATAGTCTTTAATCTATTAGCCATCACCTTAGAAATTATTTTTATAAAGAACATTGCACAGGGCTATAGGGCAGAATTTCACCAGAGTGCAGGCCTCCACTTCCTTAGGAATAAGGACAATAAAAGTAGAATTGAGGGATTTCAAGATAGAATAGGTTTTACGGGATTCTTCCACTACCTTCCAAATATCCTTCTGCATCGTGTCCCAGCAAGCTTTGAAAAAATCAATGGTGAAGCCATCTGGGCCAAGAGATTTACCATTAGGCATCTCCTAAACTGATTCTTCCACTTCTACCATGGAGATGGGGCGGTCTAGATTTCTATTGTGATCCTTGGTTAGGATCCTAAGTATGGAAGCAGCCACTTCTTGGATGGCCTCTTCCCTATCCATATCTGGTTCCTTGGCAATGTGAGCAAAGTGGTTCACTAGGAGGTTAGAGATATCCTTATGAGATTCAAAAGAAATCCCTTGCTCATCCTTTAATCTAATGATATTATTAGTCCGTTTGTAGTCCATAGCTGACCTATGGAAAAATTTAGTGTTCTTCTCTCCTTCCTTTAGCCACTGGACCCGAGATTTTTGTTTCCATAAGATCTCCTCCTTCTAACATCTCTCGTCCCATTTCCTCATGAGATATTGTTCCATACATTTGGAATCCTGAGAAAGTTCTGCATGTATCCATTCCTTATGCAGTCTTTCCATTTTTTCCTCCAAGGCTAGCTTCGCCTTGAAGATATTTCCAAACACTTCGTGATTCCAGGTTTTGATTTGGGCTTTGATATGTTTCAACCTTGCTTGAAGACGAAACATCTTCGTGCCTTTGATCATCATGGGCTCCTGCCACCATTGTTTAATTTTCGATTTGAAGTCAGGATGGTCCAACTAGAATTTTTCAAACCTGAAAGGGCGATTTTTGGGAGATCCCAAAATAGCAGCATCCAAGCTGATAGGCCAGGGGTCAGAACCACCACTTGGGATGATATCTGTCTCCACTGTTACTCCTGCAAAAATGATGTCTTATGTTAAAAGGAAGCGGTCGAGTCTAGAGGCAATTTGCCTATCCCCTCCCCTCTTGTTATTCCAGGTGAACATTCTGCTCCTTTGAAGGATATCAACTAGCCTGATAGTGCTTATGAAGTCTTTGAGGGCCTCCGCATCCCGATTTAGCTTCCTCAACCCTCCTTTCTTTTCCCCTAGCGAGGTGATCATATTAAAATCACCCCCCTAGATCCCTTTAGCACCACTGTGCCTATGATGCAATTGGTAAAGGTGGTCCAATAGTTTCAACTTATCTTCCAATATTTGAGGCCTGTAGACATTGGTACAGAGGTACATACCTCGTTCTCCGATAATTTTCATCTCCAAAGACACATAAGATCTTGTTGCTTCTACATTGACTAAGTGAAATGATTGGGGGTTCCAAAAAGTTGCCAGTCCTCCTTCATTTCCATTACCTTCAACTTCTATATATTCCATTCTCTTACCAATTTTCCTACTTACTTCCTGCATCTTTTTAGTTGTGCATTTTGTTTCTTGTAGAAAGATCATATCTAGGTTTTCTTTTTTGACTTTATTCTTCAGAATTCATTGTTTCCTTAGGCTATTTAGCCCCCTTGCATTCCAAGAAAAGATCTTCATGATAAACATAAGGAGTTAAGAGGAGGAAGTAAAAGCCTCGAGGGCTTTCATCTTACCTGAGTGAAGAAGCATTTGGCCTGGTTCTTGGAGAGCTTTGTTGTTTGTTCATCTCCCCCTTTTTCGCTGATGTTTGGCCTTTGGTTTAATCTACTGCAGTCCTTGGAATTTGATTCCGAGACCTTTGGTCATGCCATACCCTCTTTTCTGGCCCTTGGACTCTGCCTCTTGTTGAGCCAAAAATAGGAAATTTACCCTGTCCATTTCCTCTGTCGGGATGTGTTCCATTCGTATTTCCTTCCATTGTTCGACCATAGTGACCAAGTCCTTGCCTTCTCTTTCCGGGATGTCCCTTAGTTCTAGATCCTTTGTGCCTGCTTCACTAATTGACATCTCTGAATCCCCTTCTACATCGCAAGCGTGTTCTATTCCATCAGGGGTCTCTTCCATAGTTTGCACTCCAGGGCTTAGGTTCTCCTATTGTTTAGCTCCCATTATATCTGGTTGTGAGTCCAGCGGATTAGAGTCTTCTTCTGTACCATTTTTTCCCCCAGGGTTGCAAAGGCATTGCTATTCCCTTTAGTGGGTGTCCCTGTTTTAGGTTCGTTCCTTCTGTTAGATCTTTGTCACCCGTTTGGACAGATAAAACCATCCTGGTCTTTCGGCGTTCCTTCCTTACTTTTTTCTATTTGTTTGTTAAGAGGGCATTCCCGGAAAAGGTGTCCATGTTCATGGAATCTAAGACATCGAAACAGGATTTTCTCATAGTCGATGGCATGAAAGAAAACTTCGTCTCAGAATTCCAGCCACAACCCTTCATGCAGTGCTCCTGAAACATCCATTTCAACACATATTCTTGCACACGAGGTATACCTCTTTTGTAAGGTAGCCTCCGAAGCTTGGACAAATTTTCCTAGTTTGTTACCGATTTGTTCAAGCACCGAGGGCCTCCAAGAGTCGATGGGGAGTGAGAAGAGACGAATCCATATTGGCACATGGGTAAAAGTTTCCGGTTCTGGGGAAAAGTTAGGTTTCCATGGTCTCATGTATAGACCTTGCCGAAGCATAGAAATAGGGGCCTCCATCAGAAATACGGTCCCTGTCTTCCAGGTTGGCAAAAACCACTGTAAAAAACCCCTTCGCTCCTAGGTGGAGTTGGACATGTCCTCTGGGTTTCCATTGTTGCTTAATCCATTGGCACAGGGATTTTTCTGTGGTCCAAAAATCCATAAATTTACATATCAGTGCATATGCAGACATGTGATCCTTGTATTCCTGCATTTCTGGATCTGTGACGATGACTCGAAGAATTTTCGAAGTTTTCGGTTTACATCGCCCATTTTCCACCAACTTATTGCCGCCCGTGCCAGATCCCGATGGAACTGAGCCAACCTGGGGTTGGGCTTGATTGTCTACTGTAGCCTTTGTCAATTTAATTGTATTTTTTATTTTTATTTTAACTTTTTATATTTCTAATTTTTATGTTTAAGGTTTCTTTTTTAAATGTATGTTCTAATTTTTTTTAACATTTTTTTGGTTATTTTTACTTTTAATCTTATTTAAAACATTTCTTTAGAAAACAAAAATAAAATAAAATGTTATCATCATTGAATATAAATTCATAAAAAAATCATAAAATGTGTTATTTTTTAAACTTTTTTATTCAATTTTTTGATATAAAAACTTGTAATTAACATTTAGTTTTTAGCTACCCACCAATGCACCCCACATTTCGATTTTTTATTTTTATTATTTTTGAATGTTTTTTTTTTTTAAGTTTCTTTAAAATATATATATATATATATATATATATAGTTTTTATTTTATTTTATTTATTTTATATTTTTATCTTAATTTTGTTGTTTTTTTTAACATTTTTTTTTTTAATGTTTGATATTTTCTTTTTTGTCTTTTTTTTTTTTTTTATATTGTATTTATTTTTGTCATGTTTTTTATTTTTTTAATGTTTTAATATATATTTTTATTTACTTGTGATTATTATTATTTTTTTTCAATGTTTTCATATTCTCAATATATTTGATTGGATATATATGTCAAAATAAAAAATATGTAGAAGTAGTAAGTCTAGGAGAACAATTTTTTGTTGATGGTGTACTTCCTTATGGGTCGATAGAATTCTTTGAAACACAATTTTTTTTTTTTTGCATAATCTTTAATATGTTTATTAGTTTCGATTTATTAAATTCAAAAGAAATATAATTTTAATATTAAATTATTATTATATTTGAAATTAAAATTAAAAAATATATATATTTATCAATAATGAAATATAGTTAAAAAAAAAAAAAAAAAATCTTAAAATTATTTAAAAATAAAATATTTATACAAATTCATTTTTTTTTTTTAATACAGAATATCAAAAACTCTAAAATCACATATAAATTCATTTGTTTTGTAAATTTGTTCATTCATTATAACTGAAGTGTTTCATATCCAGTGATTTCAATACATTATATAAAAAAAACATTATATTTAATAAATTGTTATTAATATGATAAAATAAAAATAAAAATAAATTAATATACATTAAATGGTAATAATTTTTTAAAATAATATTAACACCATGGCTGAAAATTGTTGGAAATTTAAGGATTTTCATAGAGGTGATATTTTATCTTTAATGTCATCCTTGGAATTTTAATCCGTTTCAAAGACATGATATTTTACTTTTAATACCATGCCTAAAAATCATTGCAATTTTAATATTTGTGATATTTTATCTTTAATATCATGTCTATCGTTGGAATTTTAAGGTTTTTCAGAGTCATGATATTTTATCTTTAACGTCATTATTAAAAGATGTTGACAATTTACCCCAAAAAAAATGTTATTCCAGCATTAGCACTTCTCGTTTTCAAGTTTTTTTTTGCAAAAAAAAAAAAATCATGACGTTATTCTAGCATGAACAGTTTTCGTTTTCAGGGTGTTTTTTGCACAAAAAAATTGGCTTTTACTTCCATTTTTAAAAAATGTTGAAAAATTACTCTAAAAAAAGAAAGGTTATTCCAAAATAACACTTTTCATTTTCGGGTTGTTTTCTCATGTTTTTTTGGCCTTTTTTTTATTAGAGTTCTCGTTTTTCATAATAGTTCTCGTTTGATCGGTAACTTTCTTTTTTGCAATGAGATGTTTACCTAGAAATTAATATAGGTTTGTATATTCTTCATTTCTAAAAAAGAGTTTATACTCATAGTTGTCTAATACTTCTCAAATTGTGTTTTAAACTCGGAACAAAATATGCATTTGCAATATACTTCTTCTTCCCATTCTTGGTTAGAATATTGACATGTCCTTTATCCATGACTGAAAATTTGTTATTAGTCCCTAATGTAACTTATGATTTTACACTCTCATCCAAATTAGAAAACATTTCTATGTTCCTGCCATGTGATTTCTAGAAGTTGAGTCTAAAAACCATATATCATTTTGATTCTCTTATGCTACATTGCGAACTAAGAACATAATGTCTTAGTTTTTATTTTCCTTTGTAAAATTTTCATTTGGTTTACTAAAATATCATATTGTTTCTTTCTACAGTCATTTGAATAATGCCGTACTTCTTGGAATAATGAAATTGAACTTTAGACTTTTCATACCTTTGACCTTGTGCTTGATTTTGGCTTGGATTTAGTGGATTTTCAGTGCTACCTATTCCACATAAGCTTGAGTAGCTACTTCTTCCACCTCTATATGGACTTCTTCGTCTACATTTGGTATTTGATCTTCCTCTGCCTCAACCTTGACCAACTGAGACTTTTGTCTTGAAAGAATGTTCCACTGAAGATTTTTTTGACCTATTTACCCTATGTTCATGAGAAATGAGTGAGGCATGGAGCTCATCCACTAAGAACTCTGGAAGATCCTTTGTCTCATCTATAACCACAAAAATAGAATCAAACCTTGCTAGTAAAATTGTTAGAATCCTTTCAAATATTCTATTTTCCTCAAGTGTTTCACTATGAGATCTTATTTGAGTTACCAATCCAATAATTTCTATAAAAGAAGAATCTATTGTCTTAGAGACATTCATATATATTGTTTCAAAATCTCTTCTTAGAATTTGTAATTTTGTTTTCTTCACCTTTGCCATGCATTGATATACTATCTGGAGAATGTCCCATGCTTGATTTAACTTTGTTGCTTCTACAATCCTTGGAAAAATACTCTCATGAATTGCTTGGAATATGTAGAAGAAGGCTTTGGACTATTTCCTGTCAGCTCTCAAAAAATATCTCTCTACATTTTCAATGCATTTTATGTTGCTAGATTAGCTAGTTCTTGGAACCCATTATCTACAAGATCCCACATATTGTGAGAAAAAAACAATTCTTTCATTGTGATGTCCCAATAATCATAGTTCTTCCCATTAAACTGAGGAATTTGTGGATTTGTCAAGCTTGTGCTTGAAGCTGCCATAACTCATACTGACTCCTTATATAACACTAATAAACCTTAGCTCCTTATATATGATAAAATCATTCTGATAAGCATGCTTTAATAATCCTTGGCTTTGATAACCCTTAGCTCTGATACCATGTGAAGAAAAGGAAAGGGATAATAAAACATAGCAAAAAACATATAAAAACTAAATTTCCAAAAAAGAGCATGCAACAATCAATCAATCAATATATATATATATATATATATATTTAGAATTGGAATTACATTTGCAGAAGAAAACGAAGGTTGTTGCTCTTTTTAACCCATAGTAAGATCAAAATCTTAGAGAGATCTATGCGTCTGAGTTTCACACAAACCTCTAGACATGATCACGGAAAAACATAACTTATGACTTATAAAAAAAATACATTCACCTTTTATATATCATGACAGGAGATCACTAAAAAAAAGATATATAATAAAACATAAAGTTGTGCACTTTTTACAAATTAACTGCACAATTCACCCACTAATTGCACACAATTCAAATTCATATTGCATAGTTCATCCATGCGTTAAATGGCCATTCCAACTGTGCATTAATATTTTCGCATTTTTTATTGATGGATGTTGACTTCTTGTTATTGATTTCTTGTAGAGATGAAAAACTGGTACGCTAGTAAAAATTGGTTATGTTTGGCTTGAGCCTTAAGGAAAAAAATTGCAACTTGATTTATTTTGTACTCTAGGAATGACACGATTAGGTTCATTTAATGAAGTAGTTGGGATTATTTCCAACAATTTCTTGGAATCATAAGTTTAATTTTATTTGTGAACATAGTACAATTAAAATGCTTTAAATTTTTTAAAGATGTTGAATTTATTTATACATTCAAAAATAGATTTTAAATAAAAACAATTGCCACATTCTTAGCAAAAATGCCAAAACATAGAATAATTATACAACATAGTAAAATGTGAAGTCATCCACTTAGTCTCAAAATATCTAGAATAAAAATGGAAGTAGAGTTGGACATTGATGTCACAAGGCTGAAGTTATTTTATATTGTTTGTCTGTCTATTTGGGGTATTGGGATTTAGGAAGGGAGGGAGGCAGTGGGATATAATTATGTTTAGTTGGGATCAATGGGGAGGGACATTCCAAAACACCAAATAATCCATGATAGATGTCGAGGAGCTAAGTAAGAATACATACATGGACAAAGTGACCTTGTCAAGGTTGACATCAGAAGGGACGCAACAAAGTTGGTTATTGGGGAGTGGCGAGGAGAAGAAAAAATAATAGTATGTTGATATAAGTTGTATTGTGTTTAGCACCAAAGTGTTCAAGTGGATTGTTGGTATCTATATCAATTTGACTCTGTTTGTGGGTCTAGTTGTTCTTATTTCCATATTTTTTCCCGGGAATCACCCTATGCACGTCCCTCCTAATATTTATTGACGTAGAGTCAAGAGGAATAAATTAGGCATAAGAGAAAACATAATATTTTATTAAATTAATTTCTCTTAAAACTTGCCTTTGCAAATGAATTACATGAGTATTTATTTTGGAGGAGGAAAGGTCTTAAATTATCAAGAGAGAATTTCTTTCCTAGATATTTGGAGGAAGTTGAAAGAAATCCTCTCAATTCTAGGAACTTATCTCAACTACTAGATTTTAATGAAATTTAGCAATTTCTAGAAATATTCTAGAAAACCTAAAATTCTCTAAAATTTATGAAAACTTGTACAATTAATTAAATTAAAAATATGCTCCCGCATCATTCTACTAGGGAGGAAAATATACATTCACATGATTTTCTTTTGGATTTATTCATTACTGGTGCATATTTTGAAATTTTTGTCATTGTCATCCAAGTTGCATACTGATTGCAAAATATTCACCATCTTCACTTTTAAATTCTTGTTTCCAATGGTTCCTCAATTCATAAATTCCTCTTAGATTCATTCTCTTAGGTGATTCATAAATGGACTTAATCATGTGCTTCTGTTAGGTGATTCATTATATGAAAATTATGCCTAAGCAAGTACTTAATCCCATTGCTTGGGATGTTCACTTACCAAAATCAAGATATTTCTAAGAATTATATTTACTAGCTCTGTCTAGCCATTAGTATGCGGATGGTATGTTAATCTAAAGTTGAGGTTGGTTCCTAAAATTTTCCATAAATTTCTCCAAAAATGGCCCACACACCTAATGTCTCTATCAGAAACAATACTTCTAGGCAATCCATGCAATATACCTATTTCTATGAAGAACAATTTTGTTATGTTAGTTGCATCATTTGTTTTTCTACAGACTATAAAGTGTGCATCTTTAAGATTTTTTCAACAACAACAAAACTTGAGTTGTTTCCTCTTTTCTTTCTGGGAAATCCTAGAAAAAAATCCATACTTATAGCGACAAATGGTCCATTTGGAATTGGTAGGGGTTGATAAAATCCAATGTGTTGACTTCTCTTTTTCCATATTGACATATCCTGCATCTTTCAATAAATATTCTTACATCTGTTTGCATGTCTAGACAATAGTACACTGCTTGTAACTATGCTAGAGTTGTGTCTTGTCCAAAATGACCTGTTAATCCTCCACTATGTTTCTCTTTTAACATATTTTACCTCATCGAACATATTTGAATTCATAATGACTACCTTTGAACATAATTCCTTCCTGTATCATATAATATAACCATGGTGTTCTTTCTCCACTTACAAGATGTTCACAAGCTGCATAAGCTTCTTCGAAATTTGGATAATCTTTGTGCATATCTTTTAACTCTTCAAACTATAAGACATTCACCTGGAATTCTTGCAGAATTAAATTAATTCTACTTAATGCATCTGCTACTTTATTTGATATTCTGCTTCTATGTTTGATAACAAATGTAAAATTTTATAAAATTCAATCCATTTAACATGTCTTTGAATCAATTTTGTCTAGTTGTTGATATACTGTAAGGCATGATTATATGTATAAAGTGATGTAGGGACAACCCCTGCCAAACCCACAATCACACACTTTATGTGCATATAAAAATGCATCTTCGATAATTGCCCCAAATAAGACTCCAAGTCTGGGCAATTTACAATCATACATTCGCGGAAGCTCCTCACTCATATGGTTCAAAAACTATAAACTCAATAATCTACTTTTCTGTTGATTGAACCCAAACTTTACATAGCATTAGAAACCTTTATCAAAGTCTCATAAACGATTTTAACAACCACTAGTTTCATTGTTTAATTTCTAGGCTTTAATGATTAAAACTCCAATGCTTATCATGGCATGAAAGTGTTTCAACATTGTGATTTCACTTCAAATAACCCATATTTCCATCCATGCTATTGATGGGTTCAAAATTTATGCATATCGACCATCTTTTGAAACTTCACTTGAACAAATTAATACCAATGCCAACATAAAAAACATTCAATCAAACCATCGCTGCATCATTTGAACTCCTCTGCGTCTTAGTTTATTCAGAATATCATTCTGGCAAATATATAAATTCTACCTCTGCGTTAATTAACATTCCAG
The DNA here is from genome assembly GCA_034641835.2 of Pinus albicaulis. Taxonomy (NCBI): domain Eukaryota; kingdom Viridiplantae; phylum Streptophyta; class Pinopsida; order Pinales; family Pinaceae; genus Pinus; species Pinus albicaulis. Next base: position 1,758,103,857 of record CM076580.1, read on the forward strand.
CAAAACAAAAATGAATTGATTCATTACAACTCTCTCTACGTTGAATATTTACATCTACTGCAATCTGCAAACATTCCAACTGAAGTTTCCAATGCGTTAAATTTCCAACGCTGTCTCATACCTGTCACAACACTGAACTGATAGAACTGCAATTTCTGAAACGCTGAACTTTAATATGCCAGAGCTCTGCGTTTGTTGGCTGTAAAACTACTTCTTCAAGACTTAAATTTCTGAATGCTTTGAAGCTGAATTACACAGACTATAATTTGATTCACCCAGAAATTCATCGCTCTCTCTCTGTGCTGAAGATTGTGTTTCAGCAACATTAATAAACAAAATGAATTGCTCTCTATGCTGAAGATGGTGTTTTAGCAACATTAACAAACAAAGCGAATTAATCTCTATGCTGAAGATTGTGTTTCAGCAACATCACAGATTCTTCATTGGTAACTTTAAAAGCCAGAATCACATTGATTCTTTCCAATCGAACCAGAACGCTTATACTATGGGTTCAAACAAAAAACCGATTCCAATCTTGTCTATCTCCGCTTTACTTGATGCTACAGATCTGCTAAATCCGATGCCAATTCACAACAGCATTTACTTGGACTTCATATATTTGTTGACAGAACTGTGAAGTATTTATCCAGCCCCAGTAAAACATTCGATTGCATTCAATTTAAAATAGAACCATATAACTCAATAATCTAAAAGGATTCAAAAACCCTTTTTATACCATAAACACGTGATTCACCCAATGTCTTAAACAGAAATCTCCCTCTATCATAATTGATTCATTTGATGCTAAATTACCAAATCAATTCTACATAGACTCAATAATAAGACATGAACTTCAGAAATTTAAATTCTGTATTAATAAACAACACTTACATAACAATATTTCTCCTTGGCCTGATTTCCAATCGTTGGCCCTTTACAATTGCCCGCAGGCTTACAAGCAAAAGCCCCTGTTCTCTACTCTATTTTTCTACTCACTCTCTCACTTATCTTCAATTCCTTTGAGGCTTAATAATTTATAAAATTTTAAAATGATCTAATTTAAGTTCAATCCCTTCAACTTCTCAACAAAATCCTAAAATCACTCTTGAATCCCTAAGGATCCTCTCTCACCCATAATTAATGAAACTAATTTCTAAATTAATATTTAGAAAAATCTCTCATCCCTTTACATCCTCAACTGCTCAAATTCTCTCATATTCTCAATTATTTACAATTTTTAATTAAAAATACATAAAACCTACTCAAATCATTCCTAAAAATCTAGCTCTTTTAAAAACTTAAAAACTCCTAAGTTTTAATAAATACAATGTATTTTCTCTCTGCCTAATGCTCCTGCATCAGACTCCCAAGGTTGAAAATGATCATGATCTCCTGATCATGCATTTAAGTCTTTGTCCGCCTGGATTCCACACTTTGTTCTGCAAGTTATCATCGATTTCTGCTGTCATATGTTGCTTTTCTCCAGGTCTCCATATCTTATGCTGCCTAGCTCCACTGGCCGCACTTTCACAATCTCTTTCTGTCTTCATTTTGCTGCTGCTGCTTCTCTTCCTTGCTGATATCTTTCTCTGAGATACTTTCATCATGATTTTCCTTATTAGTTCAATTTCCTTGTCCAATAATTCTTCAGATTGCTGATTTCTTGCTTTAGCTTTCTGAGCTCTGGTTTGCCGAGCTCCTACTGCCACCCAATCATCCTTACCCTCTTGTTTTCTGCAATAGAAAAACTCTTCCTGATTGTCATTTATGACAATTTCTTCTTCCTCTACCTTCAGCAATTCTTTGGACTGGTATTTAAATTTCCAGTCATTGTCATCATTTCTTTTCTTCTCCTGGACTAGACATTCCTTAGTCCTTCCATCAGTACCTGCAATCAATAAACAAACATCAAAGTTACAAAATCTTTGTGTCTCTTCTTCTTCTGACAATACTTCAATCTGCTGCTATGTCATCAGCACATCAGTATGCCGATCCCAATCATTCTTGAGACTATCGGTTAGCCTCTCCTCGGCATCATCCTCTTCAAGGAGGTCTCTGTGCTCTGGTTCATAAAAATGAACCTCTTCATTTCCATTCATCTCTGTCTTTATACTCTGAACACTTATCCTCTGTGCTTCTAGTCTCTACTCTAGAACACTTAACTCATGCCATAAACCTGTCATCTCCTTTGAGAAACTTTCTGTGCAATCTTCACTACCTTCACAAGCCAAGCTTTTTGTTGTCACCATCTCTTCATCTGTCATTAGAACATAATTCTAATCCTCAACTTCTGCAATAAACTCAGTTATCTGTCCATCACTTTTTAATTGGCCATTTAATAAAAACAATTTGTCATTATCAACATTAATAACAAATTGATCATCATCAAATACAACTTCATTGAAACAATTTCTTTCACAAAACAAGGAATTTATGAATTCCTTTTGTTGCTGTAATTCAATCTGATCGTCTTTTGACAGATAATAGTCATCATATGTGACTTGGTACCCTTTGGCTTTAGTTTTATCACATGAACTATCTTTTTCAATGCCTGCATTCACACATAACTTGTCAGTTTTAAAACCATAAGACCCCACGGTCTCATTTGATGATTCAGTCATCAAATCTTCCTATTGTTCCAAGTCCTTTATATATTTCAGAAAATTTTCAATGGTATTTTCTTCAGTCTCTTTGAGCTGTCCAATTGACTGCTCAATTTCCAGCTTCTGGCCATTATCATAAGTTAAATCTCCTCTACTTCCAATATGTTGGAAAGCAAAACCTTTCCCCAGATGTGTATGGACATTCACAAAATATTTGGATGTCTCATTTTCCTTATCAGCCGTTTGTCCTTCTTCAATTGCTTTTCCTGCAAACATACAAAATTTGTCAGATGTAAAGCCATTTGACCTCTTGGTCTGGCTTGAATTTTTAGTATTCAAGTCCTTCTCCAAATACTCAATCATTCTGAGTAATCTCTCTTTTTGTTGAGCATGTATCATCTGCTCTTTCGACATATGTAGCTTGCGCCACTTCACTCTCTTCTTCATGAGCCAACCAACTCTCTGGCTTTCCTCTATCATCATCTGCAATTTGTTGAACTACTCCCTGAGCTCAACTACCTCTTTCTCATACTTTTCCTGCTTTAACTGCCTCTACATGCCATCTGTCTTGGCATCCTCTTTCTTCATCTTTATTCTATTGTGGCCTCTCTCAGAACCTTTGTAATCTCTGCTATGACTATCAGTAGTCATCTCTTCCTTTATGAGTCTTCACTCACTCATCATGGGCTGCACTAAAACCTCTGCAATGACAAGTCCTCCTTGTTACAACTTACCTCACCAATCCTCCCCTTGGATTTGGTCTTTTGGCAAGTATCGGTCCTCGGTCTAGAACCCCTTGAGCATCCTTTCTGCTCCTTCAAGCTTTACTCCTCGGCACCCTTTCAATAACATGTCTTTTCTCTGCATCCAACCTCTGTTGGAATTTCTCCAGGTTCTACCACAATCTCTTTTCTCTTTAGAAACCCTCACTGGCTTCCTTCATCACTGCTTTTCAAAGCTGTGATCTTCTGCTGAGATGCTCCTCACTTGCCTGCAATCTGCATTTTATAAACAATATCTTCAAACAAAATCAGAATTACCTCACCTTCAAGGCTTGTTCAACATCCAACTACACTTGTTTCTGTAATTTCTCCCAATGCTCTGCTGCACTTCCTGCTGTCCTATCAGATTTAAATCTGATCACCTTGCCTTCATCACTATACCTTGTATGCTTATTAAATATTCAATCACTTTAAACATATTTAAAACCTCAAAATTTCCTCATTACTTTAATACACATGCATTTAGAAAAATTATTTTTCAAACGAGCTATTCCAGCTCTGATACCACTTGATGCAGGGACAACCCCTGCCAAACCCACAATCACACACTTTATGTGCATATAAAAATGCATCTTCGATAACTGCCCCAAATAAGAATCCAAGTCTGGGTAATTTACAATCATACATTCGCGGAAGCTCCTCAATCATATGGTTCAAAAACTATAAACTCAATAATCTACTTTTCTGTTGATTGAACCCAAACTTTACATACCATTAGAAACCTTTATCAAAGTCTCATAAAATATTTTAACAACCACTAGTTTCATTGTTTAATTTCCAGGCTTTAATGATTAAAACTCCAATGCTTATCATGGCATGAAAGTTTTTCAGCATTGTGATTTCACTTCAAATAACCCATATTTTTATCCATGCTATTGATGGGTTCACAATTTATGCATATCGACCATATTTTGAAAGTTCACTTGAACAAATTAATACCAATGCCAAAATAAAAATCATTCAATCAAACCATCGCTGCATCATTTGAACTCCTCTACGTCTTAGTTTATTCAAAATATCATTCCGGCAAATATATAAATTCTGCCTCTGCGTTAATTAACATTCCAGCAAAACAAAAATGAATTGCTTCATTACAACTCTCTCTACATTGAAGATTTACATCTACTGCAATCTGCAAATATTCCAACTGAAGTTTCCAATGCGTTAAATTTCCAACGCTATCTCATACCTGTCACAACACTGAACTAATAGAATTGCAATTTCTGAAACGCTGAACTTTAATATGCCAGAGCTCTGCGTTTGTTGGTTGTAAAACTACTTCTTCAAGACTTAAATTTCTGATTGCTTTGAAGTCGAATTACACAGACTATAATTCGATTCACCCAGAAATTCATCACGCTCTCTCTGTGCTGAAGATTGTGTTTCAACAACATTAATAAACAAAACGAATTTCTCTCTATGCTGAAGATGGTGTTTCAACAACATTAACAAACAAAGCGAATTACTCTCTATGCTGAAGATTATGTTTCAGCAACATCACAGATTCTTCATTGGTAACTTTTAAAGCTAGAATCACATTGATTCTTGCCAATCGAACCAGAACGCTTATACAATGGGTTCAAACAAAAAACCGATTCCAATCTTGTCTATCTCCGCTTTACTTGATGCTACAGATCTGCTAAATCCAATGCCAATTCATAACATCATTTACTTGGAATTCATATATTTGTTGACAGAACTGTGAAGTATTTATCCAGCCCCAGTAAAACATTCGATTGCATTCAATTTAAAACAGAACCATATAACTCAATAATCCAAAAGGATTCAAAAACCCTTTTTATACCATAAACACGTGATTCACCCAATGTCTTAAACAAAATTCTCCCTCTATCAGAATCGATTCATTTGATGCTAAATTACCAAATCAATTCTACACAGACTCAATAATAAGACATGAACGCCAGAAATTTAAATTCTGTATTAATAAACAACACTTACATAACAATCTTTCTCCTTGGCCTGATTTCCAATCGTTGGCCCTTTACAATTGCCCATAGGCTTACAAGAAAAAGCCCTTGTTCTCTACTCTATTTTTCTACTCACTGTCTCACTTATCTTCAATGCCTTTGAGGCTTAATAATTTATGCAATTTTAAAATGATCTAATTTAAGTTCAATCCCTTCAACTTCTCAACAAAATCCTAAAATCACTCTTGAATCCCTAAGGATCCTCTCTCACCCATAATTAATGAAACTAATTTCTAGATTAATATTTAGAAAAATCTCTCATCCCTTTACATCCTCAATTGCTCAAATTCTCTCATATTCTCAATTATTTACAATTTTTAATTAAAAATACATAAAACCTACTCAAATCATTCCTAAAAATATAGCTCTTTTAAAAACTTAAAAACTCCTAAGTTTTAATAAATACAATGTATTTTCTCTTTGCCTAATGCTCCTGCATCATAAAGGATGGAATATTTCCGCATAAGATAATGTATCAATTTATTTAAAGTCTATATGATGGCATAGAACACCTTATCATAGGAAGATTATTTTTTCTTGGCTTCACTAATTTTTTCACTATAGTAGGCGACTGTTCTTTCTTATTGACTTAGAACAAGTCCTATTGTATTTCCACTGGTGTTGGTCTCAACTTGAAAAAACTTGTAGAAATTTGGTAATACTAGAATAGGTTGTTCTGTAATATTTTTCTTTAACAATTTGAAATTTTTTCAGCTGCCTCTATCCAATGGAATGTTTGATTTATTTCGTTGATGGTTTCCACAATTGGAGCACAAATACCACATAAATTCTTGATGATTTTCTGTAAAAACTTGCCAATCCATGAAAAATTCGTACCTATGAAATGCTTCTTGGGTTAGGCCAATTGATTATGGCCTTGAATTTATTGTGATCCATGTTTAAGGCTTCTTTTGAGATTACGAAACCTAAGTATAATAATTTTGTCTTCATGAAACTACATTTATTTAAATTAATTTGTTGGGTGTGAAGCTTGATTATCTTGTTCACTTTGTATCACAACATTGGACCCCTATACCTTAAAAGGGGCGGCAACGCCGCCCGTAATTAATTGCTGCCCTGGGGGGTCCAGGGGGGGCGGCAGTGCTTTTCGGAGCCCCCCCCTGGCAGGGGTTTTCGGGGGCAACGCCCCCGAAGCTAAAAACAAATGTAAAATTTCGTTGTAAAAGTATAGTAATTTCTAGTCAATCTGGGCCATTCATTAGGCAAATGATCTGACGGTAGAAGTTATGTTTATATTAGGGGTTTTTTCCCTAGAAGGCAACCCCGCACTTTTATGAGGGCATTGTATTGCGGCTGTGTATTGTATGTGTATTCTCGGAGCGAGAAACAGAGAGGGAAACTGTGAGAAAGAACAGAGGATATTACAACGGATCTGCTGTAGGTTTTGTCTTTTCATTTTGCTGGATAATAGAAATGAAGGACTGGCTATTCAGGGTGGACGTAGCCCAAACTGGGTGAACCACGTATATCTGTGTCTCTCTGGTTTTATGTGTTTTTTGTGTGCTTGTATTTTCCACATATTTTATGTGTTGCATTGCTCTGTAATATAGAATTTTATAACAACTGGTATCAGAGTCGAAGGTATATTTGGCTGATAAACTCGCAGGAAAGAAGGGTTCTTGGTTCGAGTGGGAGCAATGGCGGACGATGGTAAGTTTAGGGTTGAGAAATTTAACGGCCAAAACTTCCCGCTGTGGAAGATGCAGATGGAATATTATCTGTATCAGAAAGATTTGTACCTACCATTGAGCGAAAAAACAAAGAAGCTAGCGGCCATGACAGGCGCGGAATGGAACATTCTTGATAGAAAGGCACTCGGAACAGTACATTTGTGCCTTGCAGCGTCAGTCGCCTTCAATATTTCAAAGGAAACAACAACAGAGGGTTTGATGCAGACGTTGGCGAAACTATATGAAAAACCCTCGGCCTCAAACAAGGTATTTCTTATGAAACGACTATTTAATATGAAGATTTCGGAAGGTGGATGCATTTATTGCAGGACCATTTAAATGACTTTAATACGGTTACTAGTCGATTAAGCTTTGTGAGGTAAATTTGATGATGAAGTTAGAGCTGCGGTATTCTTGTGCTCATTTCCGGTGGAATGGTTTAGTAATGGCCATTAGTAACTATGTCTTTGGATCTAGTACTTTAAAGTTTGATGATGTTGTTGGTGCTATCCTTAGCGAGGAAATGCGATGGAAAATCTCTAGTGAGACATTGGGTAATGCTTTGAGTGCAGAGTCTAGGGGAAGAAAAATGGAAAGAGGAAAGAGCTTGGGTTATCGCAGTAAATCAAGGAAAGGCAAATCCAAGTCCAGATCAGGGATAGTGTGCTGGAAATGCGGAAAGAAAGGACACCTAAAGAAAGACTATAGATCTCGGAAGGGAAAAGAACGAGACACACAACAAGAAAACAATGATGAAGCAAATGTGACGGGTGATGTGTTACAAGATGATTTGATTCTTTCTTTCAAAAATGTTACTGATTCTTGGGTTATAGATTCAGGGGCTTCATTCCATGCCACACCTAATAAGAAATATTTTCATGACTATGTTCAAGGAGATTTTGGATAAGTTCGTTTGGGTGATGATAAACCCTTTGTAAAATTGTTGGAATGGGTAAAGTTATTGTAAAACAACGAATGGAAACCAATGGCTACTAAAGGAGGTAAGGCATGTTCCAGATCTGAAGAAAAATATTATTTCAACAGGGCAGTTAGGCAGTGAAGGTTGTGTGACAACTTTCACAGATAAAACTTGGAAGGTCACCAAAGCAGCTCTAGTAGTAGCAAAAGGCGAAAATGTTGGTACATTGTATTTATGCAATGGTATTTCTAACTTAGTTAATGCTTTAACTTCCAAAGGAGTAGATGTAGCATTATGGAATCATAGGCTCAGTCACATGAGTGAGAAGGGGATGAAGATTCTTCACTCAAGAAATTTGTTGCCGGGTTTGAAGAATGTTGATTTGGATTTTAGTGAGAATTGCATTTATGGAAAATAGAAGAGAGTCAGATTTATCAGAGTTGGGAAAGAAAAGAAGAGAAAAAAATTAGAGCTTGTGCATACAGATGTATGTGGACCTTCTCAGGTATCATCTCTTGGTGGATCTCGTTATTATGTTACTTTTGTTGATGATGCAACTAGAAAAACTTGGATTTATTGTATTTAGAATAAATCTTATGTATTTGATACTTTCAAAAAATGGAAAGCTTTGGTTGAGATTGAGACAGGGAATAAGCTGAAGTGTCTCAGATCAGACAATGGAGGTGAATATTGCAGCAAAGAGTTTGATAGGTACTGTTTAGAGCATGGAATTTGAAGAGAGAAGACAGTTCCAAGAACACCATAGGAAAATGGTGTGTCGGAAAGGATGAACAGGACAATCATGGAGCGTGCAAGGTGCATGAGATTGCATGCAGGATTGCCTTTACAATTTTGGGCGGATGTTGTAGATGTTGTTGTTTATCTAATAAACAGAGGGCCTTCAATTTCCTTGGATGGTGGTATTCCAGAGGAAGCATGGATAGGTAAAAAAGTAAACTAGTCGTTTTTAAAGCCTTTTGGTTGGGAGGCCTTTGTCCATATTAATAAAGAAAATAGAACAAAGCTTGAGGAAAAATCAAAGAAATGTACCTTTATTGGATATGGTGCTAATGATTTTGGTTATAACTTATATGATTATGAAAATCACAAAATCATTAGAGACGGAGATGTAATATTCAATGAAAAGGTCTTGTATAAGAATCGGTACAGGGAAAATAAATGGGAAAAAGGAAAGCAAGGAATACACGGTTCTTGATGAGATAACTGAAAAAGTAAAGGTGCCTGAAAATAATAATAATCAATAGCCATAGCAGCAACAACTACCACAACAGCAACAGGCACCTCAAACACCTGAAAGTGGTGTTAGAAGATCTACCAGGATAAGTAGACCCCCTGAACGATACTCTCCTTCATTATATTATTTATTGCTAACTGATTCTGGTGAACCTGAATGTTATGAAGAAGCAATGCAAGCTGAAAGTAGGAAGAAGTGGCAGCTATCCATGGAAGAAGAGATGGACTCCTTAATGCATAACCATACTTGGGACTTAGTCAAGTTGCCTGCAGGTAAAACTACATTGCAAAATAAATGGGTTTACAGGCTGAAGGAAGAAGATGGAGGAAAACAAAGGTACAAAGCTAGACTTGTGGTGAAGGGGTTTGCACAAAAGAAAGGTATTGATTTTGATGAAATATTTTCTCCTCTTGTTAAGATGACTTCAATGAAAACTATTTTAAGTCTTGTAGTAGCGAAAGATTTACATCTTGAACAGTTAGATGTAAGGACAACATTTCTCCATGGAGATTTGGAGGAAGAGATCTACATGCGACAACCAACCGGAAGGATATGAGGTAAAAGGGAAAGAAAAATTGGTGTGCGGAGTTAAAGAAGAGCTTGTATGGTTTAAAACGAGGCTCGAGCGGTGGTATCTAAAACTTGACAAGTTCATGTACGAACAAGGTTATACTAGCTGCCACTCTGATCATTGTGTTTATCTGAAAAAGTAAAATGATGGAAGCTATATTATATTGTTATTGTATGCAGATGACATGCTTGTTGCGGGGTCTAACATGTAGGAAATAAATGTGCTCAAAAGAAAATTGGTAAATTCATTTGTAATGAAGGATTTGGGAGCTGCAAAACAAATCCTTGGTATGAGAATAACTAGAGACAGGAAAAATCACAAATTAACACTATCTCAGAATGAGTACATACAAAAGGTGTTGAAAAGATTTAATATGCAGAATGCAAAACTAGTTAGTACACCTTTTGCTATCCATTTCAAACTTAGTAAGGTGATGTGCCCAGACCCAAGAAGACATGGTTTATATGTCTAAAGTTCCATATGCATCAGCAGTTGGAAGCTTAATGTATGCAATGGTCTGCACAAGGCCTGATATTGCACATGCAGTGGGAGTTGTAAGCAGATACATGAATAATCCAGGAAAAGAACATTGGATGGCGGTAAAATGGATTCTTAGATATTTGAGAGGTACCACAAATCAAGCATTATGTTTTGGTGGTTCAAACATTGCTCTACAGGGATATGTTGATGCAGATATGGGAGGTGACAGAGATAAAAGGAGGAGCACTAAAAGATATGTATTTACTGTAGGTGGAACAACTGTCAATTGGGTTTCAAAAATCCAAAGTGTTGTTGCACTTTCAACAACAAAAGCAGAGCATGTTGCTGCTACAGAGGCTAGTAAAGAAATGATTTGGTTACAAAGGTTTATGGATGAATTGGGTAAGAAGCATGATATGGGCACACTATACGGTGATAGCCAAAGTGCTATTCATCAACATTTAGAACTCGGCCATTTCATTCTAGGACTAAACATATACATCTCCAAAGTACCATTTTACATACGATCGGTATTGGAAGATGGAGAGTGAAATTTGGAAAAAAAGATACACACTAGCCAGAATCCTGCAGATATGCTAACAAAAGTTGTAACCAGGGAGAAACTGAGATTATGCTCGGTTTCAATTGGTCTTCAATGATGACGATGAAGATGAGAAACAACCAGGTCTAAAGAGGAGTCATTGTCCAACAAATGAAGCAGCGATGGAGTTGCTACAATTAGTCTCCAAGTGGGAGATTGTTGGGTGTGGAGCTTGATTATCTTGTTTATTTTGTATCACAACATTGGACCCTTATACCTTAATGGGGCGGCAACGCCGCCCATAATTAATTGCTGCCGTGGGTGGTCTAGGGGAGGGCAACAACGCTTTTCGGAGCCCCCCCTAGCGGGGGTTTTTGGGGGCAACGCCCCCGAAGCTAAAAACAGATGTAAAATTGCCTTGTAAAAGTATAGTAATTTCTAGTCAATCTGGGCCATTCATTAGGCAAATGATCTGACGGTAGAAGTTATGTTTAGATTAGGGTTTTTGCCCTAGAAGGCAACCCCTCTCTTTTATGAGGGCATTGTATTGCGGCTGTGCATTGTATGTGTATTCTCGGAGCGAGAAACAGAGAGGGAGACTGTGAGAGAGAAAAAAGGATATTACAGCGGATTTGCTATAGGTTTTGTCTCTTCATTTTTGCTAGATAATAGAAAGGAAGGACTAGTTGTTCGGGGTGGACGTAGCCCAAAATGGGTGAACCACGTATATCTGTGTCTCTCTGGTTTTATGTGTTTTGTGTGCTTGTATTTTCCACATATTTTATGTGTTGCATTGCTCTGTAATATATAATTTTCTAACATAATTAGCAATTTTTCTTGCTAAAATTTCTTCAAAACCATCTTAAGATGTCCTAGATTCTCTTCTATTGGCTCATTGAAAATTAGGATATGATCAAGATAAACTCTAAATTTTTTTCCAATGAACTATTTTAAGACCTCATTCATTAACCTCATAAAGGTACCTAGAGCATTGGTAAGCCCGGAGGACATTACCATTCATTCATATAAGCTATTATTATTTTTAAATGATGTTTTCCATTCATCATATTCTTTGATTAAATGATGTAATGATATCCACTTTTTAAATATATTTTAGAAAAATATGTAGCACCACTTAAACAATCTATCAGATCATCAATATGAGGAAATGGAAAACTGTACATGATTATAATTTTGTTGATTGCTCGAGAATCCGTACACATTCTCCATCCTCTAGCCTTCTTTGGAGTTAACACTATTGGAACAACACGCATGCTATGATTTCTTGGATGAGACCCTTATCCAAAAATTCATGTACTTTATTTTTAATCTCTTCATTCTCCCTTGGAGTCATTCTATAAGTTTCTATATTTGGAAGGTTGACACCTGAAATTAAATCAATATAATGGCTGATACTTCTAATGGGAGGAAATTTATCATGTAAGTCATCCACTACAATATACATAAATTCATTCAACATATTTTTTATCTCTTCACAGATATCATTCAAATTTGTACTTTTGAGGACAACCTTTGGCTTACCGATCAAAGCGAAATTTTCCTCTTCATGTTTGATTATTGAAGGAAATATTTTCCACTAAGTAACATTACCTTGGATTGGTCTTCTTTTAGTGCCTTTTCATCCTTCAAAGCCAAGAGTACATGTTTTTCGCCATCCTTTTCGAAAGTATAGGTGTTACTCCTTCCATCACATATTTCCTTCCTACCATATTGCCAAGGTCTTCCAAGCAGAACTTGACATACATCCATAGGCATAACATCAAAAAGAAATTTATCTCTATAACACCCTATCTAAAATTCCACTTAACATTGTTCATTAACTAATATTTTATGTCCTTTCTGCAACCACAATACTTTGTAGGGAGTAGGATGTTCAGTTTTATTTAAATTTAACCTTTCTACTATTTTATGTGGATACTAGATTATCAGTATTCCCACTATCAATAATGACTTTACAACATTTCCCCTTGATTCACAGACAGTTTTGAACAATTTGTTCCTTTGTGTAGGTTCCTTTGCTTCTTTAACATGTTTTAGTAAATTTCTCTTCATCATTATAGATTCGCCAATTTAAATTTAAATTTCATTTTCATGTGTAGAGGATTTTACACTTCCTATGTCAGTTTGTGCCATATGTATACTACCCTGACTAGAAGATCTTTATGGAGATTGATGAGATTTGTGGCCGAATTTATTACATATATAACATTGTACTAAAAAACATCTACGTCTACCTCTTTGATATGGTATTTTTCCTCTGAAATCTCTCCTTGATGATAATTCTTGTTGATGAGAATTCTTTCCTTCTCTTTCAACACGAAATCTTCCGCTTGTATTAGAGAAATTTTGAGGTCTAAAATGGACCTCCTAAGAAAAAATTACAACCAAAATAAACTTTATAAGAACCAATATGTTTCAAGATGATGATGTCAACTATGGGAGATGTTTCACCATTTTTGGAGTAAAAAAAGTAAAAAATAAAATAAAATAATAAAAACATTTTTTCAACTTAACTTATCTCCTTAAGGTTTTACTCAAATTTCGAACGGGAGTACTCGTTGGATGCAATATTTAATTCCTCATCCAAGTAGTACCAATATCGCATACTTTCGATGGACCTTTATAAACAAAAAAAATGTGAAATACATAAAAAAACATGATTGCAATCACATTTTTCATGTATTTATAATTTTTCATGTAGAAGGGGCTTGATAGATCTATTGCTAAGATGGATCTTTGTTGGTTCAATTATTAATTATACATAATTGTGATTATAATTATTAATTTGTTGGTTTAATTCCCCCCTTTAAATAGACTACATTAAACATAAATACCATAGTTCAATACCATGGGCTCTCATAAACCTAGAGCTCAAAAAGAAAGTCTCTTGACTTCACTGTAAGAGCTTGTAAAATTAACTTCAAAATTTCGAACACTATCATGCCAGAACATCACACAAATTGCAACTTAGGAGACATCATAAGAACATGAACAAGTCATAAAAGAGAGGCAACATGAATCATAAAGAAAAAGATTACAAGGAAGATCATTCGTCAACCATTCCACTGGGCTACGTCTCTGGATCCGCCTCCAAAGTTTGAATCACTTTATTGTCTTCTTTAAAAAATTCTGCATGTATACAACACTTTACAAAAAGGATTGAATCCCAAAATTTCCTTCTACTACCAAATATATTTCAAGGCCGGCACACTGCATAAATTTCTTCAATACCTCATAAAGACTCTTGAGCTCTCAAGCTCTCTGAACAAAAAATTACCCAACACAAAGCTCTCAAACATCTCCAAAAGATATCACAAACAAGCTCTCCAACCAACTCTCCTTCAAATAGTACATTAGAGGTATTTATAACTTTCAAATATTCCTAAAAAAAGGAGAGAATAACTCTCTAGATCCACTAAAAGAGGATCCATTAGATTCTTGAGGAGTAAATCTCTCAACTCCACCAAACTTCGAACTTATCCAAAACTCAAGGGATATGAGGAAATCCGACGAGACTCTCAATTACAACTTGGATTTAGAAACTAATTTTGAGGAAGATTCTCTCATAAATAAATTTCTATTTTACAATTTAAAATTCAAATTTATGACCATATCCTCATTAAGCATTTTACATTTTCAAATTTAAAATGATCATAACTTAGATTTCAATGAACTTGCCTTAGGCATGGTACTCTTTGGAAATTTGTGTCAATATCCTCCTTGTTGCCTTGTTGAGAGGGAAATCCTACGCGGACGGGAGGCGATCTACTTTAGAGGGGTCTAGCAACAATCACGAAATGTTACGATGCAAGTTCCTAGTTACGAAATGAAAAGACCAAAGATGGAGGCCTACCTGGAATCCAATGCTACGATCTGAAGAAGAGAGCGTTCCCATTCCTCAACCTCGGCAGATCACGATCCTCCACGATCTCCGCGGATGGATACCTGCACGTGCAAGAAACAAATAGATACAAGCATAAAATCCGGCATACGCAACTAAATATCAGTTAGAAAGGATACTACTCATATTAACATAATCGAAAACAGAGTGGAACCATAATCGTATTCATTCATTAAATAACAATCGAAAGAGATTACAACCAAAGTTCTGACGTCGTGGTCTCCTTCGGATGGGTCTCCAGTCGTTCACGTCTCGCAAAGCTCGCTAGGGAAAGGGAAAACCTCTCCCGAGTCTCTCGCTTGATAGTCTCCTTACTTGAGTCGGCCTTAAGGGAAGAAAGAGGGCTCTTACGGCACAAAGGCTCTTGGGAATTTGGAGATTCAAAGCTTGGGCACTTCAAGACTAGCTTGCCATGGAATTGAGGAGGCTTTTATAGATGGGGGAAGGAGGAGTTGAGATCCCTATTATTGTGGGATTAGCCCTATCATCAAGGAAGCTTCCATGAGAGGTGGCAAACCACTTCCTCTCTATGGAAATCCGTAGCCAAACTTCCCAACTCAAGATAGATACTGGTTTCTGAGTTTGTTGAAACACAACTTCCGCCATCTTTATTTAAAAAACACTCCCTAAATTGGTGATAGCGACCTCTTCACTGCGGGACGAGCGCCGATTAAACGCGGCCTCTTTGTAGGATTTTCCTCATTGGCGCGAGTGATAGGCTATGCCTTGTGATACAAGGAGATGTTTTCATGATTTTTTGCAAGGAGATGTCTTTAGGGAAATTGAAGCTCATGCTTAGAGGAATGCATTGATGATGATTTCAAGGCATGACAATGTTCACAGGTCACAAAATGGGTCCTCCATTGTGCGGGACGGGGAATGGTAGGGACGGTGACAAATTACTGTGTAACACTCCTGGATCATACCTCCCCACGGAGGAAAGATTTTGGTCCACCAATAGCTCAAAGAGTTGAAATTCATTTTGATATCAGGACATTAATTTTATGTAGAATTAGGTACAATTCAATTACAGAGATGAAGAATCTGCTCTTCCCGCTTACAACTACACAAACAATGACATGCAACTCTAGTCTTCATTTGCAACTTTCTGTAATAAATATGGCACTGTGTTTTCAATTGAATTAAAGTCAACTATCTGATAAATCTCAAGATAAGTTGGTTCATGCATCATATACAGCTAAAAGCTTCATAATTTTGTAGCATAACATAAGCCTAGGGTCTTTTTGTCGACTACTTTGTTGAAAAATGAAGTGTAGGAGTGAGTCTTACCAATCTTGGCTTCGGTCTTCATAGACAACAATCTATGAGTATTTAGAATTACAACCTCCAAGCCCCAATCAAGGGATTTTGTTGTTTTCCTCAGAACACAACTATAATGTGTCGATTCATCCAAAACATGATACTCACCATCCAAAATAGAGCCTCAATAAAATTTTCTTTTGGCATTGAAAACTTGGAAAGTAGGTGATTATCCATGCCTGAAACGAAGCACTTGCATAATTCTTGCCTCCAATAATTTGCTCATAAACCTAATAAAATGAATTTCCTCCATCACATGGACCCTTAGGAAAGGTAATCTAAACAAAATATTGTTTTTTTTTTTTTTTTTTTACAATTCCACTTACAACATTGATGAGGAATATAAAAGGCATTTCTACTGTTAAAATGCATAACTGGTTTGTCTAGCTTCGATATGCCACCCAAATTTCAAAATTAGTGGAAGCTCTACCCAAATTTCAAAATTAGTGGAAGCTCTATTACTGGCTCAACAATAACCACAGTAAAAGTAGAGGGATCCTTGAAACAACTATCAATACCCCCACACATGTTGCACCAATTATTTTGGACGTATCAACTGCAAAATGTAATTTGAAAAGCATAGACAATAGAGTTTTGTGGAATGTTGGACTTACCTCTTGGATTGGCTTGGAGAAGAAATTCTTTGGAATTTTCAAATATACAAAAATAATATGTATCCATCTTCGTTACTCTGCCTAGAAATTTGAACTTAGCTCGTTTTTCTCTCATCCGGGCACCTTATTGCTTAATGCAGATTTGATTGTTGTAGCTATCCAAAGACAAATATGAGTAAGAAACCAGACCATTCCACAAAAGATCAGGTACAAATTTGATTATTGTGGATTTATGCCAGCGTTGTTGACCGAGCAGTACAACCACCATAGAGAATTATGCCCATTACGATCCATCTTTCTACTTGTTGGATTGCTGGAGTTGATGTGTATGAAAATCATCTCTTCTGCACATTGATATCAACTTCAACAGTGAAAATGAAAATATATCCATCTGAGTCTACTCAGTGTCTACGCATGAAAGATCAATGATCTGAATTTAACTTGACTTTGATAAAAAAAATTACCCTCTTTCCAAATGAAAGCAATTGGTGAGGTCAAAATTGTTTTCAATAGAAACCCCATAGGAGAAAACAAGGATGAGAGCTCCAGACTTTGTTTGCATGGGTCACACATTTATTATCTTTTGATTTTGCGTGATCTAGTCCAAATCAAGTTGTGTGTCTCCCACAATTAAACTTCATGATGGCTACATTTCACAATCAAAACTCCAACCAACAATGTCGTGAGAAAATAAAAGGAAAAAAAAATGGCTTCGTGATTCGAGGCAACATTCAACATATTATGTTGCATGTATTTTTTTTCATTTTTAAAAAATTGTAAAATAGATGTGGTTGGATCCACGTTAATTGTCCACATTGTTCGTAACAAAATTTGTCATTGCAACTGACGCATTTTGACAATTGCTTTATCACCACCTATAGTGTGGAATATAACTAATTCTATAACACATGTCGTTGTCATGCCAAAATGTGATATGAATTGGTCGATCATATTCGTGGTTGATCGTCCACGTTAAAATAAACTTCACTGCTCCAATATCTCTCAAATCCGCAGAACACAGTCCTTACCTTCAACATAGACGCTAGTTATTAGCTGGAAACGTCTCATGAGTCATGAGGATCTTGAAAACTTGATTTTGATAAATGCCAAGATTTTCGCCATAATATCTGCCAAAACAACGCTTTATAGATTAGATCCAAACACTGACAAAATCACATGACTCGTTCGTATAATAAACTCCATCGGAATACGTGGGTGATCCGGATACGAGTTGAACCATGGGATATAACGGAACTGTGGGATGTGAACCAACGAAAACTCCATCGTTTGGGTAATATCGTTGATAGTGGCATGGCCCACGTAATAACATGGCCATATGCCACCAAATGTGCATGTCAGTCCAATTATTAACCTCCCCGCAAAAGATTCAATCCTGGAAACAAACTTTCTGCATGGGTTGGCACTCATCTTCATAGATATTCGATACCCATCAACGTGAGTGATTAAAGAGTTAAGTGGTAATAATTTTGTGTATCTTGTAAATTCGGACCATAAATAAAGATTCAATTTTTTATTTTTTTTACGTGGAATCAAACTTTTTGCATGGATTGGCACTCATTTTCATAGATATTCGATACTCATTAACGTGAGTGATTGAAGAGTCATGTGGTAATAATGAGTTATGTGGTAATAATTTTGTGTATCATGTAAATTGTAAATTCATATCATAAATCATAGTAGTTATGTTTTTGTGTCGACGTTTCAATTCTATAACAAGGCTCATTGTCAAGACAAATCCATGGAAAAGAATAAGGCTAAAGAGAAATATAAATATGACATGGAGGTTATGAGAAAAGAGCACGAGCCATAATGAAAATTAATATTAATATTAAGGAAGGAAATAATTATTTTTTATTTATTTTTATTAACAAGGGAAAATATGTTAATTTATTATTTATATTTTAATGTTAAAAAGGAAAATTTAATTTATATTTAAAGGTTGATGGAGTCAATAAATTAATATAATTATTATAAGTAATAATTTTATTATTAGTAATGATAATTAGTATTATCACTAATAACAACGTGGTTAATTAGTATTGTAATAATCACATTATTTGGATGATTTAAATTGTATATATTATTAAAAAGATGATAAAATAATATAGATGCATCAATTATTTAGAAGAAAAGTTATGAATAATAATATAACTAGCAATTGCACCATATGTTGCAAAAGAAACGTCGTAAGGAAATAGCATAGGAAAGAGTAGCCTATAAGAAATAAGAAGGCAATAGCATAGGAAAGAGTAGCCTAGAAGAAACAAGATGTTGTAGAGAACAAGTCATCGTGAAGGAATGAAAGGAAAATTTTGCTTCCATGGAAGCATGTCGTGGAGGTTTCAAAGATATTGATGATAAGAGTTATCAACCAAAAAATTTTGTTATAGATTTTGAAATACTCAATTGGGGGTGAAAACATATATGTAAACCAACATAATATGTTCACATATATACAAATTTTGTTATAGATATTGAAATAGGAAATTGGGGGTGAAAATCCTTTGGTGATTAATAATCTAACACGTAACTCAAATAAGATATTTTAAATACATTCAAGTACAATCTATCTAGCATAGATGTCAATAAAAAGAATTTTTATTAACAAAAATAGAGTTTACTTCAAGTTCATCTACATATTTTAAATACATTCAAGTACAATCTATCTAGCATTGATGTCAATAAAGAGAATTTTTATTAACAAAAATAGAGTTTACTTCAGGTTCATCTAGATATCTGAGCGGAAATTGCATGCTTATAAGAAATTGTATACGAAGAACAATAGTCTTGGTATACAAGAAAGTGAATATCATTTTAATATGGGGACATTTTTGGAAGGAGATATTGTTCTTTGTGTTATGGTTTATTTTCTTAACTCCAAACTTGGTTTATTCTTTCTCTATATACATAAGAAAAAAAATACAAAGTAAATTCACAAATTTAAGTTATAGTTTTATATTTCATCATTACAAATCTAGTTACTTATTAAAATATTTTACACATCCTAGGTTATTCTAAATTGATCAAGAATATAGAATTATTAGGGTGGTGTTCTATGTGCACTAAAATTCCCATGAGGTCCATCACAATGTATGGGGTTCATTGCAACCTTGGATATATTCTATGAGTTGTTGTGATTTTTTGCTTGTGGCTACAACTTAGTTTGGTTTTCACCTAGTTATCATGATTCAAAACTTTGTTATAATCTTAGATCCTTATAGCATTATATATATTATGTGAGTTAATGTGATGTTTTGTTTGTCACAATGATTCAAAAATCAGTTATTATACTGTTGAGATTTCTTAAATTAAATTTGGAGAAAATCTCATGAATGTGACAACAATAGGATTTGTTGCTAAATTGACTCCATCTAATCCTGATTTGGAGTTATTGCATCCTATTTTGTTGTGATTGAATTTATGATTCAGTTTCTACTCCCAGCTATAAAATGTAAGCCCGTAGAGGCAAATGAGCATGAGGGATGTGAGGTGAGTGGAAGAGAAGTGCAGATGAAAAACTCTGTTGTTGTAATTATCCAGTTGATGAATGAGATTGTCGATGCCTCTGTTTGGTGGACATAGCCCAGATTGGTTGGGTGAACCATGTTAAATCTTTTTGTCTTCATTTTTTAATTTTTGTTTGTGTTTTGATTGTTTATTTAGTTTCCGCTGTGTTTTTCTCTACAATTGGTATAAGAGGTATTAAGTTAAAGATCTGTGTTTGCAGTTGCGTTTTTTGTTGATCTGATATACAGTGAACGCAGCGTTGAAACCAGGACTGCTGCATGTGATTATGGAAATGTGTCGTGGATCGATATATAACCTCTGTGTATTTCCACAGTCATCGTGGAAGGTGTGAAGTTAACCAGCGAGGAGCGCAGATTTGAGTGCTTGAATCGTGGACGTGTGAACGCGGAAGAAAAGTGTTGTGGGCTACCGAGCTATGGAGCTGTGATGCTCAAAGTTGAGTTTGGAGATAAGTGTGGCCAGGTTCCGCTGTGGAGAAGCCGTGAGTTGTGAATGCCACCGTCGTGAGTTGTTGTGCGGTGGACCGTGACTACGGTGGAAGTGTCGCTATTGTGCGCCAAAAATTGAAGGTTGAATTATGTGGCTGCATACGAACCTTGAAATATATCAGAGCCTGTGTTAATAATCTGGATGCAGTAGAACCGTGACAGAGAAATTCTGTTGAGTGGACCATTGTAAGTGAATTGCTAAGTGCAGAGCATATCAGTGAAGCTGCGTTAATGTGTGAGGGCCAACTTTTAGATCTGCGTGGATGGATTAACATCCCTTAGCTACGTTGAACAATGAGGGCTTGCCATTCAAATCAATTTTGGTAAATACCATTTTTTAAATCGATTCGATTTTCATTTATATGCAATAATGCAATTGCCATTTTTTTTATAAATCGATTTGTATTTGGATATCAATTTGAAGTTTTTTTAAAAAATCGATTCTATTGAAAATGGTGGCATGTTTTTTTTAAAATGGTGGCATGTTTTTTAAAAAAGGTGGCATGTTTTTTTTTTAAATCGATTATTGTAATATGTCATGGTGGCATGTTTGAAAAAGCTGTCAATTTGCCAAAAAAGTTTCAATTTGTAGGCGAAATTAATTGCAAGTTTGAAAAGAGAATTTTTTATCAAATTGTTGATTTGATTAAAAAAAGGCAATTAAGGATCCATAGAAGATAAACATGGAAAAAATACAAATTTCTCGATTTTAGATCGAGAAGTTCAATGGGAAAAACAGCTTCGAGATCTGGAAAGTGAAGATGCACGATCTACTCGTACAGAAAGGTGTGGTGAAGGTGCTTTTGGGAAAAGCCAAACAACCTCTCACCATGACAGATGACGAATGGAGTGACATGGATGAAAGAGCACTGAGAGGCATTCGATTGTGTTTGGCAGATGATGCTTTGTTTAACATCATTTCAGAGAAAATTGATGTTGGTTTGTGGACAAAGCTTGAAAAGTTGTACATGACAAAATCCTTAACGAATAGGATTCTCCTGAAGAGACAGTTGTACAGCTTGCGCATGAAGGAAGGTACGACGATAACTGATCATCTGAATACCTTTAATACTCTCTTGGTGCAGTTATAAAGTATAGAAGTAAAATTTGATTAAGAAGATAAAGCTGTAACTTTATTATGCTCATTGCCCGAGTCATGGGATCATTTTTTTACTTCTATAAGTCTTAGTTCATCAGAAACCCTTGAGTTTGATGATGTTGTTGGAGCCTTTTTGTATGAAGAAAAAAGGAAAAGGTCAAATTCAAAAACCTCTACATCAGAAGCAATGATGGTTAGAGGTCATTCTAAAGAAAGACGCTTCAGTAAGCAGAACAACTCGCGGTCAAAATCGAAAGGGAATAAGAGTAAGGTAAAGTGCTAGTTTTGTGGCAAATCAGGACATTTGAAGAAGGACTATTGGGAGAGACAACAAACATCCAAAGGATACTCTTCGACAAAGAAGAAAGAAACAAACACAACAGATACATGTTCAGCATCCGGTTCAGGTATGAGTGATGAAGTGTTATCAGTTAGTGTGTCTAATCATGATCAACATTGGTTGTTAGATTCTGGTGTGTCAAATCACATGTGCATTCATAGAGAGTGGTTTCAATCTTATAAATCAATCAATGATGGAGTTGTTTACATGGGTAATGATGTCTCATGTAATATTGTGGGAATTGGAAGCATCTAGATTAAAATGTTTGATGGGACAAATAAAATATTAACTGATGTAAGACACGTTCCTGAACTAAAAAAAAACCTCATTTCTCTAGGAGTGCTAGACACAAATGGATATAAAACCTTTATTCAAGGTGGAGTAATGAAAGTTTATAAAGGAATTTTACTAGTAATGAAAGCAAAGAATATTGGAAATATTTTTCAGTTAGAAGGAAGAACAGAGTCAGATCATGCTTCTACAGTATTTGAAAACGACAGTAATTCTATTCATCTATGGCATCAACGATTGGGCCATATGAGCGAAAGAGGATTAAAAATTTTATCTGATCGTAAGTTACTTCCTAGTTTAAAATCTTCTAAGTTAGATTTCTGCAAAAATTGTATATTTGGGAAACAAAGCAAGCAGAAGTTTAAAACTGGAAAACATATTAGTAAGGGAATTTTTGATTATATCCGTTCTGATGTTTGGGGTCCAGCTCCTATAACCTCATATGGAGGATCGTCATATTTTGTATCTTTTATTGATGATTTCTCTAGAAAAGTGTGGGTCTATATGTTAAAGAAAAAGTCTGATGTACTCATAGTTTTCAAACAGTTTAGAGCATTAGTAGAAAACATCACTGGAAGACCCATTAAATGTTTAAGAACTGACAATGGTGGTGAGTTTACCTCAAAGGAATTTGATAATTATTGCAAGGAATTTGGGATCGAAAGACATAAAAATACTATATATACTCCTCAGCAAAATGGAGTTGTTGAACGCATGAACATGACTCTCCTAGAGAGAGCAAGAAGTATGCTTAGTAACGCCAATTTGCAGAAGGAATTGTGGACAGAATCGGTTTCTACGGCTTGTTACTTAATAAATTGATCACCATCAACTGCAATAGGATGAAAAATTCCTCAAGAGGTATGGAAAGGTCATCCTTGTTATTATTCTAAACTGAAATTTTTTGGTTGTGATGCATATGCTCTAATTCCAAAACATCAGCGTTCTAAATTAGATCCTAAATAAAAAAGATATATCTTTGTTGGATATGGTGATGGGACTAAGGGATATAGGTTGTGGGATCCTACTACTCACAAGATCATCATTAACAGAGATGTTAAATTCAATGAATCTTCACTCAATAATCCAGATGTAGATGATAAATTGAAACAGTATAATGTACCTAAGTTTCAACATATTCAGTTTGAAACCAGTTCAAATACTGATGATAGTCCAGATGAACAAGTTTTAGATGCAGATCATGAACAAGTTTCAGATGCAGATCATGAACATGTTTCATATGTAGATCATGAAGAAGTTCCTACAGATAATAATCAGCAAATTGTGGAAGTACTAGAAACATCTTTAAGGAGGTCTATGAGAATTAGACATCCTCCTAAAAGGTATGATGATAATGTTACATCAGTTTCTTTAACCGCTAATGATGATGAACCTTTGTGCTATCAGGACGCTGTAGAAGGTTCTAACATTTATAAGTGGAAAGAGGCTATGAAGGACGAGATGAAGGCATCAGACAAGAATGCCACATGGGATCTGGTAGAACTTCCTAAAGATAGAAAAACTGTGGGATGTAAATGGGTTTACAAATTGAAAAGGGGTGTTGATGATACAGAGGACAGGTACAAAGCGAGGCTGGTCGCAAAAGGTTTTTCTCAGAAAGCAGGAATTGACTTTCATGAGATATTTTCACCAATTGTAAAAATTGTTTCAATTCGGATTATGTTAGCATTAGTTGCTTTACTTGATTTAGGATTACAGCAACTAGATGTTAAAACTGCATTTTTACATGGAGATTTAGATGAAGAGATTTATATGGAACAACAGGAAGGGTTTGTTCAAAATCGCAACAATAAATTTGTCTGCAGGCTCAAGAAATCATTGTATGGTCTGAAGCAGTCGCCTCGACAATGGTACAAGAAATTTGATTCTTTCACGATGAGTCAAAATTATATAAGAAGTGAATATGATCATTGTGTTTACTTTAAGAAATTAAGTAATGGCATGTTCATTATCTTAGTGTTGTATGTTGACGATATGCTTTTAGCAAGCAAAAGCATAACATAGATCAACAAGTTAAAGGCTTAGATGGCTAGGATGTTTGATATGAAAGATCTAGGAGCAGCAAGACAGATTTCCGGCATGGAGATTTTCAGAGACAGGAGCAATGGTAAGCTGTGGCTATCACAAAAGAAGTATATTGAGAAAATACTCATGAAGTTTGGTATGAATAATGTGAAGCCTGTTTCAATCCCTTTAGCTTCCCATTTTAAGCTTTCTTCAAGTTTATGTCCTAACACAAATGAAGAGAAGGAATATATGTCTCGAATTCCATATGCCAATGTAGTAGGTTGTTTGATGTATGCGATGGTTTGTATACGACCAAATATTTCATATGCAGTTGGAGTTTTTCAGCAGGTATATGGCAAATCCAGGAAAAGAACACTGGTCAGCAGTGAAATGGGTGCTTCAATATCTGAGAGGCACAAGTTATTACTGTATCACTTATAACAGAAGTAGTGAATTTGTTTGCGGATACGTTGATTCTGATTTTGCAAGTGATTTGGATAAGAGAAGGTCAACTTCAGGATATGTCTTTACTCTTGCAGGTGGAGCTATAAGCTAGATGTCAAAGCTACAAAACATTGTTGCTTTATCTACTACAGAAGTAGAATACATAGCTGCTTCACATGCTTGCAAAGAAGCGGTTTGGTTGAAAGGTTTTTTTGGTGAGTTTGGTAGGCTACAGGACAACATCAAGTTATTTTGTGATAGTCAAAGTGAAATTCACTTGGCTAAAAATTCGGCCTATCATAGTAAATCAAATCATATACCTATCAAGTACCATTTTGTAAGACATGTTATCACTGAATGGGGAGTCTCTCTTGAAAAGGTGCATACAAAGGAAAACTGTGCAGACATGTTCACGAAACTAGTTTTATTAGAGAAGCTACGATGGTGTCTAGCTTCTCTTGGCTTGTAGAAAAGATAAAAATAATAATGGAACAGGGTATCAGGCTAATTGTTGTCAAGGTGGAGATTGTTGAGATTTATTAAATTAAATTTGGAGAAAATCTCATGAATGTGACAACAATAGGATTTGTTGCTAAATTGACTCCATCTAATCCTGATTTGGAGTTATTTCATCCTATTTTGTTGTGATTGAATTTATGATTTAGTTTCTACTCCCAACTATAAAATGTAAGCCCGTAGAGGAAAATGAGCATGAGGGATGTGAGGTGAGTGGAAGAGAAGTGCAGATGAGAAACGTTGCTGTTGTAATTCTCCAATTGATGAATGAGATTGCTTATGCCTCTGTTTGGTGGACGTAGCCCAGATTGGTTAGGTGAACCACGTTAAATCTTCTTGTCTTCATCTTTTAATTGTTGTGTGTGGTTTGATTGTTTATTTAGTTTCCGTTGTGTTTTTCTCTACATATACCACAATATTGACTTTCTTGTTGTCTGTTTTGTTTATCTTATTAAAATATTTTACACACCCTAGGTTATTCTAAATTGATAAAGAGTATAGAACTATTAGGGTGGTGTTATATGTGCACTAAAATTCCTATGAGGTCCATCACAAGGTATGGGGTTCATTGCAACCTTTGATATATTCTGTGAGTTGTTGTGATTTTTTTCTTGTGGCCACAACTTAGTTTTAGTTTTCACCTAGTTATCATGATTTAAAAAAAAATTATAGTCTTATATCCTTATAGCATTATATATATTATGTGAGTTAATGTGATGTTTTTTTTGTCACAATGATTCAAAAATAAGTTATATTCCACAATATTGACTTTCTTGTTGTCTGTTTTGTTTATCTTATTAAAATATTTTACACATCCTAGGTTATTCTAAATTGATCAAGAGTATAGAATTATTAGGGTGGTGTTATATGTGCACTAAAATTCCCATGAGGTCCATCACAATGTATGGAGTTCATTGCAACCTTGGATATATTTTTTGAGTTGTTGTGATTTTTTTCTTGTGGCTACAACTCAGTTTTGGTTTTCACCTAGTTATGATGATTCAAAACTTTGTTATCATCTTAGATCCTTATAGCATTATATATATTATGTGAGCTAATGTGATGTTGTGTTTGTCCCAATGATTTAAAAATCAGTTATTATACCACAATATTGACTTTCTTGTTGTTTGTTTTGTTGATGAACCCCTTAAAAAAACTAGAGGAACATTTGATTTTACAGTGTGATCTCTCCAGCATGAGTGGGGGTTCAACTTACTCTATTGTTAATCACATAGTGTCACTTTTGTAAAATTATGATCTACAATAAGGACTGAGTGGATTTATTTCTTTTGTAAGTTTTGTTTGGAATTGAAAAATAAAATAAAATTATAAAAGCTAAAATTATGTAGTGAGTAACATTGTTTAAAATTTCATAATAAAAAGTTGAGTAAGTTTGACATCATATAATATGAAAAATTTTAAAAGCTAAAATTAGGTAATTAAAGATATGTATATAGTTTTTTTTTGAACTGAAGAAAGAGTATGTATGTAGTTACAAACTATTACAATTAAGTAATTAAAGGTAAATTTAGTGTTATTTAAGAAATGAGAATTATGAACATTCATCATTATTGCTCAAGATAAATATGTCATGTGAAATAATTTTGAAATTTAAAAAGATTACATATTTTAAAAAATTTCATTATTAATTTAATTTTTTTATATATTAAGAAATACTACTCATGAATAATAAAACAATTGTAACATAAATAATATATAACAAAAAAACCATTTATTTTTGGAATAATAAAATAGTTGTAACAAAAATAATATAGAACATGAAAAACTATGTATATTTGGATGTATGAAATTTAGATACATTTTATTAAGTGAAATTTTAAAAGAATAATAGTTATAAACATTTAAAAATAATTTTATTAAATAATTAGTTTAGATCTATATTATTGATGAGAGGGATCAATGAGGTTTGCATATCAAGACATTTGATCCCTCTTGGCTCATGGTAGATCTAGAGTTAGGCCATATTAATTTCCCTCTTTAGATAAACCACATTCCACATGAATACCATGAGTCAATACCATTGGCTGTTTTTATAGTTTAATAAATAATTTCATTAAATAATTAGTTTAGATCTATATTATTGATAAGAGGGATCAATGAGGTTCGCATATCAAGACATTTGATCCCTCTTGGCTATTGATAGATCTAGAGTTAGGCCATCTTAATTTCCCCCTTTACATAAACCACATTCCACATGCATACCATGAGTCAATACCATGGGTTGTTTTTATAGTTTAGTAATATTTTTATTTTTTATTTGACCTAGTTAAAATGTTCATTACAAAATGTCAATCTTTTTATTTAATTTACTTTTATTTTTGTTTTTGTGTAATTTGACAAAGTCACCAAAACCTAAATTCAATAACTTATTAAAAAAAAAAAACTAACATTATAAAAAACATATATAAAACTTTAACTTGTGAATCTAATGGCCTAAAACAAATTTTAAAAGAAGAATGGTTATAAACATTTAAAAATAATTTTATTAAATAATTAGTTTAGATCTATATTATTGATGAGAGGGATCAATGAGGTTTGAATATCAAGATATTTGATCCCTCTTGGCTCTTGGTAGATCCAGAGTTAGGCCATCTTAATTTCTCCCTTTAGATAAACCACATTCCACATGAATACCATGAGTCAATACCATGGGTTGTTTTTATAGTTTAGTAAATAATTTTATTAAGTAATTAATTTAGATCTATATTATTGATTAGAGGAATCAATGAGGTTTGCATATCAAGATATTTGATCCCTCTTGGCTCTTGGTAGATCTAGAGTTAAGCCATCTTAATTTCCCCCTTTACATAAACCACATTCCACATGCATACCATGAGTCAATACCATGGGTTGTTTTTATAATTAGTATTATTTTTATTTTTATTTGACCTAGTTAAAATGTTCATTACAATATGTCAATCTTTTTATTTAATTTATATTTATTTTTACTTTTGTGTAATTTGAAAAAGTCACCAAAACCTAAATTCAATAACTTATTAAAAAAAAAAACTAACATTATAAAAAACATATATAAAACTTTAACTTGTGAATCTAATGGCCTAAAACATTTCAATCGTTTAACATTTGATCCAATGGCTCATACATTAACACATTAGCACTTAGGAAAGTTGTTTTCAAATAAGAACGTCTTACGACGTAATTATTATAAGTAATAATTCCATTATTAGTAATGATAATTAATATTATCACTAATAATTTGGTTAATTAATACTATAGTAATCACATTATTTGGATGATTTAGATTATATATATTATTAAAAAGATGAGAAAATAATATAAAGGTATCAATTATTTAGAAGAAAATCTAGGGATAATAAGGCTATGTCATCCTAAGGTGCTACTAAATGGAAAAATATTATCAACGTCCATGAATGCGAAACTTCCACTAGGTATTGTTGGGGTCAAGAAGCAACACCAATCACGAGTACCTATACCAACATCAACAGATCGAGATAGAATGAGTTCTTTTTACTTTCCCCTGCAGCTAAAGTACACCTAAGTCTTTTCCCTCTATGCCTCCAGAGGAGAGTTCTTTTACATCGGTAATGAAAACCACGAAAGATTACCTTTAAGGGCAGCACTTGCCAAGAATGGGCACCTTATTTACCCATTCTATATAGCCCGTTCCCATAAATCCTTCCTACAACCATTCCAAGTTAACATACACAATAAACAATGATTGAACACAAGTTTACACCGAGTTAGACACGACGTTCACTGAAAGCACAAGTTCTTTCTTCACTTAGAAAAAGTTCACTATTTTATGCAAATGGAGTCTACACTTTTGAATCACCCAGCTAAAAAATATATGATTTGATGCTCAAGGGGAGATATTAAACCTTTTATCTATTCAAACTTTTCCCGAACTCACACATTCCGAGTTGACAACGAACAATAGAGATGCTCCTCTTACATGGCCCTTATTATTATCCCTAGTTTTTCTTCTAAATAACTAATGCATTTATATTATTTTATCATCTTTTTAATAATATATATATAGTCTAAATCATCCAAATATTGTGATTATTATAGTATTAATTAACCACATTATTAGTGATAATATTAATTATCATTACTAATAATAAAATTATTACTTACAATAATTATTTTAATTTATTGACCCATCAACGTATTTACTGCATTGAATCATAATTATGCATTAAACAAGTGATATGTATTTTAACAATCCTCATTTATGGTATTGGACTTGATAATAATTCCAACAATGCGTCCACATAATAGAATCAGTATGTCTCTTGTTTATCAACGGAATTGATGTAGGTATTGGATGGAGGATATGTCCTCATGATTATAAAGGTATTGAAGGTGTTCTATTCATTACAAAAGTGTCTTGATGATTGAATATGGGTTTCACAATACTCTCAGGAAACACTCTTGCACAATGCTCTCAGGAAATACTCTTGCACACCACTTTCAAGAAATAAGTTCATATCTATAGCATGCACAACATGTTAAATTTTGACTTCGATAGTTAGAGCATAGAAATTGGTTTACCTTGGGCATGTGGCATGCTAAGGGGTTCACTTATGGATGGATAGATAGTTTGGGGTGCACATATAATGTTTCTAATCAAGATAAGGACACAAGCACACACATTGTGTGATAGATTGAAACACAATTCAGGGATACACACATCATATGACACACCTGGATGAGGATTTCTAACACACATTATGTAATAGATGAAGATGGGCTCATGGCATTGAGTTTCCACTTAATAAACCTATATCATATGTGTTTGTGGGGTAATAAACAATAAGCTGAATTTCAGTAGAAATTGATAAACACCTCCTAAAATCGTTTCATTAAACGCCCCTTCTCAATACATCATTCTAATAAAATAATTCTTGTTTTAGTATATTAAAATAAAAATATGTTTACATAATCATGCATATAGCATAAGTTCCAGAATAACCCCTAGCATACATATGATTGATAACAAGTTACGGGGCACATAGGTCCCTCAAAGAAATCTCGTGGGGAAACACTAGATATAGCCCAAACAATGGGTAGCCACTCATTAATCGAGAAAACCAGACATGCATGCCTACATAAAGGAACCCTTAGAAAAGGGTGTGCATCTGTCAAATTCCCAAACAATGAGAAACCACTTATCAATAAAGAAAACTAGGCGTGTAGGCCTACATAAAAGAACCCTTAGAAAAGGGTGCATCTCTCAAATACCCAAATATAGGAATAAAACCATTACAAAATAGGTGAAAACCCCAACATATAACCATGAAGAAAATAACACAAGGCCACCAATAGAGTTTCCATGGAATAACCCAAAGCATATCTTATAGGAACCAAAACAATTGTGAAGCCCCAACCATGGCCACGCCGATGCAAGGCAACTACCCACACTAGAAGATAAGCAGAGAAAAAGGAACACAGGGCCCATGGCATCACGACGTCCTTCACACCGGAAAACCCCATCCTTGATTGTCTCCATCATACTGTTCCCCAAAACCAGCTAACCAAAACGACAACCCATTGAGGATAAAATATCGTCGATGATGACTTCGAAAGGCATAAATGCAGTTTCCAATGCACCCTTGTTGTGTATAGATTTCACAAAAGAAGAGGAGTCTAATATGCTCATCCTCAGTGAGAAAAATGGTCATTTTCCTCGTCAGCCGCCACAGTGAACCTCACAACCTTTGGCATCTTCATCACAAACAAACCTACAACTGTGTCCACCTCCTATGACCACATTGTCTTGGATAATACCTCCTCATGCCACCATTCTGATAAGTTATCAAATCCTAGAAACCCTTGACCCTCACAGAAAAGCCTCACAATGTCCTCTCCATTCACATCTCATTTGAAACATAGTAAAAAAAAACTGCTAGCGTATAATCTTCTCCCTCACATGATTGTTTGAACTCGTAATGTACTTTCATGTGGTGAGATAAAAAACCATCATTGTGTTCGTGATTTAGATTACCCTTTTATTTTTATTACTTAATAGTCGATACTACTCCATGCCTATTTTAGTAGATATCCTCTAGTTTTACCAAATACTCATTTTAATACCTCCAAAATCTATAACCCTCTACCCAAAATCCCCACCCAAATTTTAAAACCCCCTTTATGAATGAATAGGATAATTAATAAAGTGAAGCCCATATGGCTTACAGGTGTGATCATGGAACTAGGAAATAAATAAAAAGACTTCATATTGGAATCACCAACATCCCTTCAGATTAAGGTGGGGAATGTTGACACCTAATCTTTGGGATTAGGAGAAATCATGTAAATATTGTAAATAGTAGAAAATATAGGAATTTAAAAGACGAAGAGATATTGGGAGATGAAACCTAATAGTATCCCTCTCGTTATATATATTCATATTATCTCTTAATGAAAAACACAATTTTATTCGGATTTACAAAACTGACCTAGCAGGAAAAACACTTAGAATAATCATATTAGGTAAATGAGAGTAGTCAAGATATGATGAAATGATAACAAACACATCCTTAGACATCTGTTTTCCTTTTTATGGCATGTGAAGCATCAAGGGGCTCACACAAGATGATTTAACAATGTAGTTTGAAGACAAGGGTAATGTAGCGCATGGGATGAATAGATGAGGGTAACATGCAAGCATGTAGAGAGTCACCCATTAGAATTAGTTGAATAATCTAGAGTGGACATGGTGAGATAGCGCATGAATTAGGTGAGCACAAAGGAGCACATATGAATATTGATATGGGTTGGGCCAAACTATATTTTTGGAAAAGTATGTAATACATAACATTGACCCATTCAAAATGGAAGGATGAAACCTTCTTCAATTTGGAACGATTTCTTGTAAATGCGACAAGAAAGTTTGCTAAGGCAACAAGCATTTGACCAAGTACCATTTGGGTTATAAGTGCAAACGTGAGATGAAGATTTGGTGAAGGATTTGGAGGGGCAATGCATAAGTTTATATGTGTTTGGATAATGTGTAATCACCCAATGTCTAGCATGATCGGGTGGGTCATTACACAAGTCATGACACAATTTTATTACATGACAAAGTGTAGGGAGATAAGTTCTTGTTAGTCAGAGGCAAAGATAAGCATCCAAACACAAGAAAAATAGATACACAAGATTTTTCTTGAATAAATAATCTATATTCATTAATTATTCTCTCATATACATCCACTGAGCTATGAATATTATCTCTTCTTGCTTCACATTACAATGGCCCAACCACAAGTATATAAACACCAAAATTTTAAAATATGGAATCAGGCAAACTCTAACTGTCCTTTAACTTAGCTTAAAATTTTTATTTTTCTTGACTCAAATTTTCTAGAAAAAGCATTAACCTTCTAAGTCTAACTTACTTTACTTCTAATATTAGACTCAAGTTTATTTCCTTAACTTAACTCTACTCTTCATGCATTGCATGCATATAAGAGTAATTACTATTTCTAAAAATCCCCCTTAATTACGATCATATTATTCAACCTTAACTTAATCGTAACCCAACTATGCATGCTATGATATCAACAAAAAATTGTCTCAAAAAACATTTTACAATGAATTTTTTATTTTTTCACTTCTTCCATATTTTATACCCTTGAAACTACTTCATTTTCAATTGTGCTTTCTTGATGTAAGCTCCATATTTCTTGACTTGTTGCTACTGAAATTTTTCTTTGACTTCTTTTATATTTGCTCTAAAAAACAATTTAGGCTTTCAAAGCCTATTTTTTATAGCTTCCTCTTGAAAGATTCGTTCACTCATGGACCACTACCACAACGCTCCATCTTCAAACTATGAACTTTCCCATGTTTCTTCCTCCTCATATTAATGATCTTATATATATATTGTTTATTATTATTTTTATTTTTATAATTTTTTAATCTTTGTAAATTTTTTTAAATTTTTTAGTTTTTTAAAAATGTTTTTTAGTTTTTTTTAATTATTATATCTATTTATTTTTAATGTTTAATTATTATTAAAAAAAATGTATAGTTTTAATTCTTTTTCCATATGTTTTTTATTTCTTTTATTTTTTTGTTTTCAATTTTTTTTTTTTAAATTGTTTTAATATTTTTTTAGTTTTTGTTATTTTTTAATTTTTTTTCAATGTTTTGTTGTTTTGTTTTTCTTTTTTTGTGTAAATGATCTATTTGTATTAAAAGGAAGATAATGTACATAGATTTACAAAAAGGGGCATGCCAATAATAGTACAAAAAGGGAACCCTATTAACCAGGCATGCTAAAAGACTGCAGCACAAAACCCAAATCGAGGACATTGTTTAGCCTTCGAAGGCTTGGACAAGCCCTGTTGCAAACTAAAAAACTTGGTCCTCCTCCCAGGAAGGAAACCAATGGTGGCTGGCCACCCACAAAAAGAGGTCACATAAAGAAAAACAGGAAACTAGCAACACATTTAAATACAGAAGTTACAAACATGAAATTAATCCTTTCTCCCTACAACCGCATCCTCTTTTCCAGCAGCCGAGCTCGGGCCCACAGTCTCCTCCTGGCCTGGCGCATTCCGGGGCTTGAAATTGTGGATCATGGTGGTCTTGTTGTTCTCATCAGGTATTTTGATAGAGATATTCATCACATACTTCATGTAGGTCTCAAAGAGTTGCACAAAACCCTTGAATCGCCAGGACTGTGCTTTCATTTCCTCTACCAAGGACTTCAGGGTCACTTCCACATTGTCCAACCGGGCTGAATTTCTAGCCGACCCTAAGGTACCCACCTCGAATGCCGCCCGGTTCAAAGCCTTCTGTATGCTCATCGATTTAGCCAACAGGGTCTTCATATGT
The DNA here is from genome assembly GCA_034641835.2 of Pinus albicaulis. NCBI lineage: Eukaryota > Viridiplantae > Streptophyta > Pinopsida > Pinales > Pinaceae > Pinus > Pinus albicaulis. The sequence continues at coordinate 1,758,138,145 of CM076580.1, forward strand.
TAGGCCATAGCCTGCGTACGCAGGAATTGTATGGACCTGGTGGCAGGGGTACCGGGGTCGGTAATCCAATCGACTTCTTATTGAATGGCTTTATCATCTACAGTTTCTATAAATTTGGCCACTTCGACCTGCAATGACTCCATGGTTTTCTTGCCTTTGCGAGAGATAGATCTGTTGAAACCATCCTCCGCCGCCTGAACCTCAGAGATATCCTTAGATCTATGCAGGTAACGTTTCGCCATATTATTCCCCCACCCCTTCTCACCAGGCATACTAAAGGGAATTAGAAAACTGAGAAACTCGAGATCAAGAGGAGGGACTCTCTGCACAATATCTATGCCCACACCGTTATGACCCTACCCAGTATTTATAATATGGATGCAGTTATTTCGAAACCTTGATTGAGTCATCCATCCTATGCAATCATTCCTCCTTTCAATCCGATCGTTCATCAAGTGGGGGAGATCTCCCAATCTCGTGCGATCCCCCTCGGAAGGATTGCCACACACTCTTATTATATCTATCTGCCACATCATAGGATTATAGGTCATGGTGTACTCGACCTGATCCCTGCTATAACTCTCCAAACGTCTCCCACATTTCCCACAAGACAAAGGGCACTGATACCATTGCATTGGCATAAAGGAGCTGGGGAACCGTACACAACTTTAATGTCCAATTTCATGAGAATTGTCCTCGCCATTTGACGATCCAGTTAGATCCTTGATTGTAGTCTGTTTGCAATCCTTCCATAAGTTTTCAAGTGTCACATCCTGCCAGCAGGCATCCAAAACGACCTCATGGTTATCCACTGCATGATTAGCCAAAATATCAGCCATTGAGTTTATTGAGCATCGGAAAGCTTGAAACACAATACCCTTTAGCATAGAAATGTGGGCAAATATAAGCATCGTGGCTTGCGAGAGGTGCCAATGTTTGGTGACCTTACTCAGTTTTGTCCCATTTTGCAACCATTTCGTAGCATTAATTGCCAGCATAGAGTCCCCTTCAACAATGGTGTTTCCGCTCTTCAAATGGACCATAATCCTTAGACCTTGTTCCAGCACAGAAAATTCTGCTTCATTATTAGTACCTTCACCCAGTAAGCTGCTATAGATATGCAGGATCGCACCTTTGTCATCTCTAATAACCCCTCCAAAACCTACCGAACCCAGATTGCCTCTCGAAGCAATGTCAAAGTTTAGCTTACAGTAACTGGGGAAAGGGAGCTGCCAATTTTGAAGGGAGGGAGCAAGCGCTGGAGGGCGAGCATGTAGACCCGAACCACTAGCAACTTCAAGCCCGAACAGAGCCAGAATGTGTTGGTTGCCCGCCGTAGGCCTGTCATTCTGATCCCCTTTAACTTGGGTAAGAGTCATTTCTCTCATATTTTTCATGATCTCAATTTTGATTTGGTCGATTTGGCATCGCTCATCCTGGAAGATACTCCTGTTTCTTTCCTTCCAAACCGACCATACGAGGAACCTAGGGCCGAGATGGCATAAGAGGTTAATAGTTTCGTGTTTGACATACTTAGTCCTCCATATAACGATAGTGTCTTGGATGGAATCTCTGATTTTGTCTAATTTCCAGAACATATCTGACATCCAATCCCATAAATTTGTGGCCCAGTTACAAGAATTATGGAGGTGATTCATCATTTCCTCCTCTGCCTCATATAGACAGCAGCGTGACGACCCTATGAACCCTTTTCTGATCAGATTCTCCCAGGTGAGGATTTTCCTATCCATTAGGAGCAAAAGGAAAGTTTTAATCTTGGGTCAGTATATGAAATCCCAGACATTGTCATGCCAGTGAAAATTTTCTTCTAAATCCCTGTTTTATAGGTAGTATCTCGCCTCTTTGAGGTTAAAAGCCCCTCCCTCCATTCTACCCCACCAGATTTGATCGGCCTCTCGCGAGCTTGGCACCTTTATGTTCTCCACCCTCGGATGCAGAGAGGTCAATTGGTTTTGGACCCTTTCATCTTGGAAGGGACGGTCCAGAGCCCATTGCCACCACTTGGGGGCCGAGTGATAGTTGGTCCAATAGTGATAAACCCTCAATTTTCCCAACCTCTAAAAAATTTGTTGCGTGAGTTGATACTCGAGACTGCCCAACTTGGGAAGTTTTTGCTAGGCATCTTCCCAGAATAATGTTGTTTGGCCATTCTGAATTTCCCAAAAGCAATGTTCCTCGATAATATGTTTATTAGCCCAAGCTAAGTTCCAAATAGGGGATCCTGTGATTTCCCTTGTCAATCTGACTAAATTTGGGGGGGGGGGGGGGCGCCAATCCTCTACGTATTTGGCCTTCTATAGCACCGCCCATGGGGTAGTGGGTTCCTTAATCCATCTCCACCAAAGCTTGGCCCCGAAAGCTTTATTCACAGTTTCAGGGTCTTGAAGATCCAGACCTCCCAAGATCTTAGGTTTACAGATCTTCCTCCAATCCACCAGGGCCCACTTCTTATTTTAGCTTTGCCTAACCAAAGGAGCTTCCGTTGGATGTCTCTGATTTTCTGGATCACACCCTTAGGCACTGGAAAAATGGAAAGCATATAGTGCAGGATAGCTTGTAGCACCACCTTTGTCATGACCAACCAACCTGCGAAATTCAGAGCCCTGTTCTTCCAGTAATTTCCTTGTTCTTCCAGGGAAGAAAGTAGTTTTTCCCAGTGAATCTTCTGCCATGTTTTATCCGTTAAGGGAATCCCCAGGTATTTAGACGGGAGGCTTTTCCTTTGAAATAAAAGAATGGATGTGAGGTTCCTCTGAATGGCTACATGTGTATTGAAGAAAAAAATCATTGATTTTTCTAAATTTAAGTCCATACCTGAAGCTCAACCGAAGAGGTCTAGAATAGCCTTGAACCCCCGGGCCTGTCGAACAGTAGGAATCCCATGGAGCATCGTATCATCAAAAAATTGTTGATGGGTATTCGCAGGACTCGTTTGAAGAGGTCTAAGGCCAACAATGTCATCTTTTTCCTTAGCTATTTTGATGATGCGGCTTAACCCCTCCATAATAATGACAAAAAGAAAAGGAGAGATAGGATCTCCTTGTTTGATCCCCCTTGAGGGAGTGAAGGGGTTAGCAGGGGCCCCATTAACCAATATCGAAAAACTTGGGGACTTCACCAAAGCCATCACCTAACTAATCCATTGTTGGCCGAACCCAAACACTGTCAACACTGCCTCCATATATCTCCAGCTAGCTTTGTCATAGGATTTCGATAGATCAAGCTGGATTATCATACCTACTTTTTTCTGGGACTGTAAGGAGTGAATCATCTCATGCACCAGAAGGATGTTATCCATTATCTGTCTACCTTCAACAAATCTGAATTTCTCCTCAGAGATAATCAACAGAAGGATAGTCTTTAATCTATTAGCCATCACCTTAGAAATTATTTTTATAAAGAACATTGCACAGGGCTATAGGGCAGAATTTCACTAGAGTGCAGGCCTCCACTTCCTTAGGAATAAGGACAATAAAAGTAGAATTCAGGGATTTCAATATAGAATAGGTTTTACGGGATTCTTCCACTACCTTCCAAATATCCTTCTGCATCGTGTCCCAACAAGCTTTGAAAAAATCAATGGTGAAGCCATCTGGGCCAAGAGATTTACCATTAGGCATCTCCTATACTGATTCTTCCACTTCTACCATGGAGATGGGACGGTCTAGATTTCTATTGTGATCCTCGGTTAGGATCCTAAGTATGGGAGCAACCACTTCTTGGATGGCCTCTTCCCTATCCATATCTAGTTCCTTGGCAATGTGAGAAAAGTGGTTCACTAGGAGGTTAGAGATATCCTTATGAGATTCAAAAGAAATCCCTTGCTCATCCTTTAATCTAATGATATTATTAGTCCATTTGTAGTCCATAGCTGACCTATGGAAAAATTTAGTGTTCTTCTCTCCTTCCTTTAGCCACTGGACCCGAGATTTTTGTTTCCATAAGATCTCCTCCTTCTGACATCTCTCGTCCCATTTCCTCATGAGATATTGCTCCATACATTTGGAATCCTGAGAAAGTTCTGCATGTATCCATTCCTTATGCAGTCTTTCCATTTTTTCCTCTAAGGCTAGCTTCGCCTTGAAGATATTTCCAAACACTTCGTGATTCCAGGTTTTGATTCGGGCTTTGATATGTTTCAACCTTGCTTGAAGACGAAACATCTTCGTGCCTTTGATCATCATGGGCTCCTCCCACCATTGTTTAATTTTCGATTTGAAGTCAGGATGGTCCAGCTAGAATTTTTCAAACCTGAAAGGGCGATTTTTGGGAGATCCCAAAATAGCAGCATCCAAGCTGATAGGCCAGGGGTCAGAACCACCACTTGGGATGATATCTGTCTCCACTGTTACTCCTGCAAAAATGATGTCTTATGTTAAAAGGAAGCGGTCGCGTCTAGAGGAAATTTTCCTATCCCCTCCCCTCTTGTTATTCCAGGTGAACATTCTACTCCTTTGAAGGATATCAACTAGCCTGATAGTGCTTATGAAGTCTTTGAGGGCCTCCGCATCCCGATTTAGCTTCCTCAACCCTCCTTTCTTTTCCCCTAGTGAGGTGATCATATTAAAATCACCCCCCTAGATCCCTTTAGCACCACTGTGCCTATGATGCAATTGGTAAAGGTGGTCCAATAGTTTCAACTTATCTTCCAATATTTGAGGCCCGTAGACACTGGTACAGAGGTACATACCTTGTTCTCCGATAATTTTCATCTCCAAAGACACATAAGATCTTGTTGCTTCTACATTGACTAAGTGAAATGATTGGGGGTTCCAAAAAGTTGCCAGTCCTCCTTCATTTCCATTACCTTCAACTTCTATATATTCCATTCTCTTACCAATTTTCCTACTTACTTCCTGCATCTTTTTACTTGAGCATTTTGTTTCTTGTAGAAATATCATATCTGTATTCCTGCATTTCTGGATCTGTGATGATGACCCGAAGAATTTCCGAAGTTTTCGGTTTACATCGCCCATTTTCCACCAACTTATTGCCGCCCGTGCCAGATCTCGATGGAACTGAGCCAACCTGGGGTTGGGCTTGATTGTCTACTGTAGCCTTTGTCAATTTGATTGTATTTTTTATTTTTATTTTAACTTTTTATATTTCTATTTATGTTTAGGTTTTTTTTTTTAAATGTATGTTCTAATTTTTTTTAACATTTTTTTGGTTATTTTTACTTTTAATCTTATTTAAAACATTTCTTTAGAAAACACAAAAAAATAAAATGTTATCATCATTGAATATAAATTCATAAAAAAATCATAAAATGTGTTATTTTTAAAACTTTTTTATTCAAATTTTTGATATAAAAACTTGTAATTAACATTTAGTTTTTAGCTACCCACCAATGCACCCCACATTTCGATTTTTTATTTTTATTATTTTTAAATGTTTTTTTTTTAAAGTTTCGTTAATATACACACATATATATATATATATATATATATATATATATATATATATATATATTTTTTATTTTATTTTATTTATTTTATATTTTTATCTTAATTTTGTTGTTTTTTTTAACATTTTTTTTTAATGTTTGATAAAAAAATTTTGTCTTTTTTTTTTTTATATATTGTATTTATTTTTGTCATGTTTTTTATTTTTTTAATGTTTTAATATATATTTTTATTTACTTGTGATTATTATTATTTTTTTTTCAATGTTTTCATATTCTCAATATATTTGATTGGATATATATGTCAAAATAAAAAATATGTAGAAGTAATAAGTCTAGGAGAACAATTTTTTGTTGATGGTGTACTTCCTTATGGGTCGATAGAATTCTTTGAAACACAATTTCTTTTTTGCATAATCTTTAATATGTTTATTAGTTTTGATTTATTAAATTCAAAAGAAATATAATTTTAATATTAAATTATTATTATATTTGAAATTAAAATTAAAATATATATATATTTATCAATAATGAAATATAGTTAAAAAAAAAAAATTTCAAAATCTTAAAATTATTTAAAAATAAAATATTTATACAAATTCATATATATATTTTTTTAATATAGAATATCAAAAACTCTAAAATCACATATAAATTCATTTGTTTTGTAAATTTGTTCATTCATTATAACGGAAGTGTTTCATATCCAGTGATTTCAATACATTATATAAAAAAAACATTATATTTAATAAATTGTTATTAATATGATAAACTTAAAATAAAAATAAATTAATATACATTAAATGGTAATAATTTTTTAAAATAATATTAACACCATGGCTGAAAATTGTTGGAAATTTAAGGATTTTCATAGAGGTGATATTTTATCTTTAATGTCATCCTTGGAATTTTAATCCGTTTTAAAGACATGATATTTTACTTTTAATACCATGCCTAAAAATCATTGCAATTTTAAGACTTTTGATATTTTATCTTTAATGTCATGTCTATCGTTGGAATTTTAAGGTTTTTCAGAGTCATGATATTTTATCTTTAACGTCATTATTAAAAGATGTTGACAATTTACCCCAAAAAAAATGTTATTCCAGCATTAGCACTTCTCGTTTTCAAGTTTTTTTTTTGCAAAAAAAAAAAAAATCATGACGTTATTCTAGCATGAACAGTTTTCGTTTTCAGGGTTCTTTTTGCACAAAAACAATTGGTGACGTTATTCTAGCATCCACACTTTTCGTTTTCAGGGTGTTTTTTGCACAAAAAATTGGCTTTTACTTCCATTTTTAAAAAATGTTGAAAAATTACTCTAAAAAAAGAAAGGTTATTCCAAAATAACACTTTTCATTTTCAGGTTGTTTTCTCATGTTTTTTTGGCCTTTTTTTTATTAGAGTTCTCGTTTTTCATAATAGTTCTCGTTTGATCGGTAACTTTCTTTTTTGCAATGAGATGTTTACTTAGAAATTAATATAGGTTTGTACATTCTTCATTTCTAAAAAAGAGTTTATACTCATAGTTGTCCAATACTTCTCAAATTGTGTTTTAAACTCGGAACAAAATATGCATTTGCAATATACTTCTTCTTCCCATTCTTGGTTAGAATATTGACATGTCCTTTATCCATGACTGAAAATTTGTTATTAGTCCCTAATGTAACTTATGATTTTACACTCTCATCCAAATTAGAAAACATTTCTATGTTCCTGCCATGTGATTTCTACAAGTTGAGTCTAAAAACCATATATCATTTTGATTCTCTTATGCTACATTGCGAACTAAGAACATAATGTCTTAGTTTTTATTTTCCTTTGTAAAATTTTCATTTGGTTTACTAAAATATCATATTGTTTCTTTCTACATTCATTTGAATAATGTCGTACTTCTTGGAATAATGAAATTGAACTTTAGACTTTTCATACCTTTGACCTTGTGCTTGATTTTGGCTTGGATTTAGTGGATTTTCAGTGCTACCTATTCCACATAAGCTTGAGTAGCTACTTCTTCCACCTCTATATGGAATTCTTCGTCTACATTTGGTATTTGATCTTCCTCTGCCTCAACCTTGACCAACTGAGACTTTTGTCTTGAAAGAATGTTCCACTCAAGATTTTTTTGACCTATTTACCCTATGTTCATGAGAAATGAGTGAGGCATGGAGCTCATCCACTAAGAACTCTGGAAGATCCTTTGTCTCATCTATAACCACAAAAATAGAATCAAACCTTGCTAGTAAAATTGTTAGAATCCTTTCAAATATTCTATTTTCCTCAAGTGTTTCACTATGAGATCTTATTTGAGTTACCAATCCAATAATTTCTGTAAAATAAGAATCTATTGTCGTAGAGATATTCATATATATTGTTTCAAAATCCCTTCTTAAAATTTGTAATTTTGTTTTCTTCACCTTTGCCATGCGTTGATATACTATCTGGAGAATGTCCCATGCTTTATTTAACTTTGTTGCTTCTACAATCCTTGGAAAAATACTCTCATGAATTGCTTGGAATATGTAGAAGAAGGCTTTGGAGTATTTCCTGTCATCTCTCAACAAATATCTCTCTACATTTTCAATGCATTTTATGTTGCTAGATTAGCTAGTTCTTGGAACCCATTATCTACAAGATCCCACATATCGTGAGAAAAAAAAAATTCTTTCATTGTGATGTCCCAATAATCATAGTTCTTCCCATTAAACTGAGGAATTTGTGGATTTGTCAAGCTTGTGCTTCAAGCTGCCATAACTCATATTGACTCCTTATATAACACTAATAAACCTTAGCTCCTTATATATGATAAAATCATTCTGATAAGCATGCTTTGATAATCCTTGGCTTTGATAACCCTTAGCCCTGATACCATGTGAAGAAAAGGAAAGGGATAATAAAACATAGCAAAAAACATATAAAAACTAAATTTCCAAAAAAAAGCACGCAACAATCAATCAATCAATATATATATATTCAGAATTGGAATTACATTTGCAGAAGAAAACGAAGGTTGTTGCTCTTTTTAACCCATAGTAAGATCAAAATCTTAGAGAGATCTATGCGTCTGAGTTTCACACAAACCTCTAGACATGATCAGGGAAAAACATAACTTATGACTTATAAAAAAAATACATTCACCTTTTATATATCATGACAGGAGATCACTAAAAAAAAGATATATAATAAAACATAAAGTTGTGCACTTTTTACAAATTAACTGCACAATTCACCCACTAATTGCACACAATGCAAATTCATATTGCATAGTTCATCCATGCGTTAAATGGCCATTCCAACTGTGCATTAATATTTTCGCATTTTTTATTGATGGATGTTGACTTCTTGTTACTGATTTCTTGTAGAGATGAAAAACTAGTACGCTAGTAAAAATTGGTTATGTTTGGCTTGAGCCTTAAGGAAAAAAATTGCAACTTGATTTATTTTGTACTCTAGGAATGACACGATTAGGTTCATTTAATGAAGTAGTTGGGATTATTTCCAACAATTTCTTGGAATCATAAGTTTAATTTTATTTGTGAACATAGTACAATTAAAATGCTTTAAATTTTTTAAAGATGTTGAATTTATTTATACATTCAAAAATAGATTTTAAATAAAAACAATTGCCACATTCTTAGCAAAAATGCCAAAACATACAATAATTATACAACATGGTAAAATGTGAAGTCATCCACTTAGTCTCAAAATATCTAGAATAAAAATGGAAGTAGAGTTGGACATTGATGTCACAAGGCTGAAGTTATTTTATATTGTTTGTCTGTCTATTTGGGGTATTGCGATTTAGGAAGGGAGGCAGGCAGTGGGATATAATTATGTTTAGTTGGGATCAATGGGGAGGGACATTCCAAAACACCAAAGAATCCATGATAGATGTCGAGGAGCTATGTAAGAATACATACATGGACAAAGTGACCTTGTCAAGGTTGACATCGGAAGGGACGCAACAAAGTTGGTTATTGGGGAGTGGCGAGGAGAAGAAAAAATAATAGTATGTTGATATAAGTTGTATTGTGTTTAGCACCAAAGTGTTCAAGTGGATTGTTGGTATCTATATCAATTTGACTCTGTTTGTGGGTCTAGTTGTTCTTATTTCCATATTTTTTCTTGGGAATCACCCTATGCACATCCCTCCTAATATTTATTGACGTAGAGTCAAGAGGAATAAATTAGGCATAAGAGAAAACATAATATTTTATTAAATTAATATCTCTTAAAACTTTCCTTTGCAAATGAATTACATGAGTATTTATTTTGGAGGAGGAAAGGTCTTAAATTATCAAGAGAGAATTCATTTCCTAGATATTTGGAGGAAGTTGAAATAAATCCTCTCAATTCTAGGAACTTATCTCAACTACTAGATTTTAATGAAATTTAGCAATTTCTAGAAATATTCTAGAAAACCTAAAATTCTCTAAAATTTATGAAAACTTGTACAATTAATTAAATTAAAAATATGCTCCCGCATCATTCTACTCGGGAGGAAAATATACATTCACATGCTTTTCTTCTGGATTTATTCATTACTGGTGCATATTTTGAAATTTTTGTCATTGTCATCCAAGTTGCATACTGATTGCAAAATATTCACCATCTTCACTTTTAAATTCTTGTTTCCAATGGTTCCTCAATTCATAAATTCCTCTTAGATGCATTCTCTTAGGTGATTCATAAATGGAATTAATCATGTGCTTCTGTTAGGTGATTCATTATATGAAAATTATGCCTAAGCAAGTACTTAATCCCATTGCTTGGGATGTTCACTTACCAAAATCAAGATATTTCTAAGAATTATATTTACTAGCTCTGTCTAGCCATTAGTATGCGGATGGTATGTTAATCTAAAGTTGAGGTTGGTTCCTAAATTTTTCCATAAATTTCTTCAAAAATGGCCCACAAACCTAATGTCTCTATCAGAAACAATACTTCTAGGCAATCCATGCAATATACCTATTTCTTTGAAGAGCAATTTTGTTATGTTAGTTGCATCATTTGTTTTTCTACAGACTGTAAAGTGTGCATCTTTAAGATTTTTTCAACAACAACAAAACTTGAGTTGTTTCCTCTTTTCTTTCTGGGAAATCCTAGAAAAAAATCCATACTTATAGCGACAAATGGTCCATTTGGAATTGGTAGGGGTTGATAAAATCCAATGTGTTGACTTCTGTTTTTCCATATTGACATATCCTGCATCTTTCAATAAATATTCTTACATCTGTTTGCATGTCTAGACAATAGTACACTGCTTGTAACTATGCTAGAGTTTTGTCTTGTCAAAAATGACCTGTTAATCCTCCACTATGTTTCTCTTTTAACATATTTTACCTCATCAAACATATTTGAATTCATAATGACTACCTTTGAACATAATTCCTTCCTGTATCATATAATATAACCATGGTGTTCTTTCTCCACTTACAAGATGTTCACAAGCTGCATAAGCTTCTTCGAAATTTGGATAATCTTTGTGCATATCTTTTAACTCTTCAAACTATAAGACATTCACCTGGAATTCTTGCAGAATTAAATTAATTCTACTTAATGCATCTGCTACTTTATTTGATATTTTGTTTCTATGTTTGATAACAAATGTAAAATTTTATAAAATTCAATCCATTTAACATGTCTTTGAATCAATTTTGTCTAGTTGTTGATATACTGTAAGGCATGATTATATGTATAAAGTGATGCAGGGACAACCCCTGCCAAACCCACAATCACACACTTTATGTGCATATAAAAATGCATTTTCGATAACTGCCCCAAATAAGACTCCAAGTCTGGGAAATTTACAATCATACATTCGCGGAAGCTCCTCAATCATATGGTTCAAAAACTATAAACTCAATAATCTACTTTTCTGTTGATTGAACCCAAACTTTACATAGCATTAGAAACCTTTATCAAAGTCTCATAAAAGATTTTAACAACCACTAGTTTCATTGTTTAATTTCCAGGCTTTAATGATTAAAACTCCAATGCTTATCATGGCATGAAAGTGTTTCAACATTGTGATTTCACTTCAAATAACCCATATTTCCATCCATGCTATTGATGGGTTCAAAATTTATGCATATTGACCATCTTTTGAAAGTTCACTTGAACAAATTAATACCAATGCCAACATAAAAATCATTCAATCAAACCATCGCTGCATCATTTGAACTCCTTTGCGTCTTAGTTTATTCAGAATATCATTCCGGCAAATATATAAATTTTGCCTCTGCGTTAATTAACATTCCAGCAAAACAAAAATGAATTGATTCATTACAACTCTCTCTACGTTGAAGATTTACATCTACTGCAATCTGCAAACATTCCAACTGAAGTTTCCAATGCGTTAAATTTCCAACGCTGTCTCATACCTGTCACAACACTGAATTGATAGAACTGCAATTTCTGAAACGTTAAACTTTAATATGCCAGAGCTCTGTGTTTGTTGGCTGTAAAACTGCTTCTTCAAGACTTAAATTTCTGATTGCTTTGAAGTCGAATTACACAGAATATAATTTGATTCACCCAGAAATTCATCACTCTCTCTCTGTGCTGAAGATTGTGTTTCAGCAACATTAATAAACAAAACGAATTGCTCTCTATGCTGAAGATGGTGTTTCAGCAACATTAACAAAGAAAGCGAATTAATCTCTATGCTGAAGATTGTGTTTCAGCAACATCACAGATTCTTCATTGGTAACTTTAAAAGCCAGAATCACATTGATTCTTTCCAATCGAACCAGAACTCTTATATTATGGGTTCAAAAAAAAAACCGATTCCAATCTTATCTATCTCCGCTTTACTTGATGCTACAAATCTGCTAAATCCGATGCCAATTCACAACAGCATTTACTTGGACTTCATATATTTGTTGACAGAACTATGAAGTATTTATCCAGCCCCAGTAAAACATTCGATTGCATTCAATTTAAAACAGAACCATATAACTCAATAATCTAAAAGGATTCAAAAACCCTTTTTATACCATAAACACGTGATTCACCCAATGTCTTAAACATAAATCTCCCTCTATCATAATCGATTCATTTGATGCTAAATTACCAAATCAATTCTACACAGACTCAATAATAAGACATGAACTTCAGAAATTTAAATTATGTATTAATAAACAACACTTACATAACAATCTTTCTCCTTGGCCTGATTTCCAATCGTTGTCCCTTTACAATTTCCCGCAGGCTTACAAGCAAAAGCCCCTGTTCTCTACTCTATTTTTCTACTCTCTCTCACTTATCTTCAATTCCTTTGAGGCTTAATAATTTATAAAATTTTAAAATGATCTAATTTAAGTTCAATCCCTTCAACTTCTCAACAAAATCCTAAAATCACTCTTGAATCCCTAAGGATCCTCTCTCACCCATAATTAATGAAACTAATTTCTAAATTAATATTTAGAAAAATCTCTCATCCCTTTACATCCTCAACTGCTCAAATTCTCTCATATTCTCAATTATTTACAATTTTTAATTAAAAATACATAAAACCTACTCAAATCATTCCTAAAAATCTAGCTCTTTTAAAAACTTAAAAACTCCTAAGTTTTAATAAATACAATGTATTTTCTCTCTGCCTAATGCTCCTGCATCAGACTCCCAAGGTTGAAAATGATCATGATCTCCTGATCATGCGTTTAATTCTTTGTCCGCTTGGATTCCACACTTTGTTCTGCAAGTTATCATCGATTTCTGCTGTCGTATGTTGCTTTTCTCCAGGTCTCCATATCTTATGTTTCCTAGCTCCACTGGCCACACTTTCACAATCTCTTTCTGTCTTCATTTTGCTGCTGTTGCTTCTCTTCATTGCCAATATCTTTCTCTGAGATACTTTCATCATGATTTTCCTGATTTGTTCAATTTCCTTGTCCAATAATTCTTCAGATTGCTGATTTCTTGCTTTAGCTTGCTGAGCTCTGGTTTTCCGAGCTCCTACTGCCACCCAATCATCCTTACCCTCTTGTTTTCTGCAACAGAAAAACTCTTCCTGATTGTCATTTATGACAATTTCTTCTTCCTCTACCTTCAGCAATTCTTTGGACTGGTATTTAAATTTCCAGTCATTGTCATCATTTCTTTTCTTCTCCTGGACTAGACATTCCTTAGTCCTTCCATCAGTACCTGCAATCAATAAACAAACATCAAAGTTACAAAATCTTTGTGTCTCTTCTTCTTCTGACAATACTTCAATCTGCTGCTATGTCATCAGCACATCAGTATGTCGATCCCAATCATTCTTGAGACTATTAGTTAGCCTCTCCTCGGCATCATCCTCTTCAAGGAGGTCTCTGTGCTCTGGTTCATAAAAATGAACCTCTTCATTTCCATTCATCTCTGTCTTTATACTCTAAACACTTATCCTCTGTGCTTCTAGTCTCTGCTCTAGAACACTTAACTCATGCCATAAACCTGTCATCTCCTTTGAGAAACTTTCTGTGCAATCTTCACTACCTTCACAAGCCAAGCTTTCTGTTGTCACCATCTCTTCATCTGTCATCAGAACATAATTCTGATCCTCAAATTCTGCAATAAAATCAGTTATCTGTCCATCACTTTTTAATTGGCCATTTAATAAAAACAAATTTTCATTATCAACATTAATAACAAATTGATCATCATCAAATACAACTTCATTGAAACAATTTCTTTCACAAAACAAAGAATTTATGAATTCCTTTTGTTGCTGTAATTCAATCTGATCGTCTTCTGACAGATAATAGTCATCATATGTGACTTGGTACCCTTTGGCTTTAGTTTTATCACATGAACTGTCTTCTTCAATGCCTGCATTCACACATAACTTGTTAGTTTTAAAACCATAAGACCCCATGGTCTCATTTGATGATTCAGTCATCAAATCTTCCTGTTGTTCCAAGTCCTTTATATATTTCAGAAATTTTTCAATGGTATTTTCTTCAGTCTCTTTGAGCTGTCCAATTGACTGCTCAATTTCCAGCTTCTGGCCATTATCATAAGTTAAATCTCCTCTGCTTCCAATATGTTGGAAAGCAAAACCTTTCCCCAAATGTGTATGGACATTCACAAAATATTTGGCTGTCTCATTTTCCTTATCAGAAGTTTGTCCTTCTTCAATTGCTTTTCCTGCAAACATACAAAATTTGTCAGATGTAAAGCCATTTGACCTCTTGGTCTGGCTTGAATTTTTAGTATTCAAGTCCTTCTCCAAATACTCAATCATTATGAGTAATCTCTCTTTCTGTTGAGCATGTATCATCTGCTCTTTCTTCATATGTAGCTTGCGCCACTTCACTCTCTTCTTCATGAGCCAACCAACTCTCTGGCTTTCCTCTATCATCATCTACAATTTGTTGAACTACTCCCTGAGCTCAGCTACCTCTTTCTCATACTTTTCCTGCTTTAACTGCCTCTACATGCCATCTATCTTGGCATCCTCTTTCTTCATCTTTATTCTATTGTGGCCTCTCTCAAAACCTCTGTAATCTCTGCTATGACTATCAGTAGTCATCTCTTCCTTTATGAGTCTTCACTCACTCATCATGGGCTGCACTGAAACCTCTGCAATGACAAGTCCTCCTTGTCACAACTTACCTCACCAATCCTCCCCTTGGATTTGGTCTTTTGGCAAGTATCGGTCCTCGGTCTAGAACCCCTTGAGCATCCTCTCTACTCCTTCAAGCTTTACTCCTCTGCACCCTTTCAATAACATGTATGTTCTCTGCATCCAACCTTTGTTGGAATTTCTCCAGGTTCTACCACAATCTCTTTTCTCTTTAGAAAACCTCACTGGCTTCCTTCATCACTGCTTTTCAAAGCTGTGATCTTCTGCTGAGATGCTCCTCACTTGCCTGCAATCTGCATTTTATAAACAATATCTTCAAACAAAATCAGAATTACCTCACCTTCAAGGCTTGTTCAACATCCAACTGCACTTGTTTCTGCAATTTCTCCCAATGCTCTACTGCACTGCCTGCTGTCCTATCAGATTTAAATCTGATCACCTTGCCTTCATCACTATACCTTGTATGCTTATTAAATATTCAATCACTTTAAACATATTTAAAACCTCAAACTTTTCTCATTGCTTTAATACACATGCATTTAGAAAAATTAATTTTCAAACGAGCTATTCCATCTCTGATACCACTTGATGCAGGGACAACCCCTGCCAAACCCACAATCACACACTTTATGTGCATATAAAAATGCATCTTCGATAACTGCCCCAAATAAGACTCCAAGTCTGGGCAATTTACAATCATACATTCACGGAAGCTCCTCAATCATATGGTTCAAAAACTATAAACTCAATAATCTACTTTTCTGTTGATTGAACCCAAACTTTACATAGCATTAGAAACCTTTATCAAAGTCTCATAAAAGATTTTAACAACCACTAGTTTCATTGTTTAATTTCCAGGCTTTAATGATTAAAACTCCAATGCTTATCATGGCATGAAAGCGTTTCAACATTGTGATTTCACTTCAAATAACCCATATTTCCATCCATGCTATTGATGGGTTCAAAATTTATGCATATCGACCATATTTTGAAAGTTCACTTGAACAAATTAATACCAATGCCAAAATAAAAATCATTCAATCAAACCATCACTGCATCACTTGAACTCCTCTGCGTCTTAGTTTATTCAGAATATCATTCCGGCAAATATATAAATTCTGCCTCTGCGTTAATTAACATTCCAGCAAAACAAAAATGAATTGCTTCATTACAACTCTCTCTACGTTGAAGATTTACATCTACTGCAATCTGCAAACATTCCAACTGAAGTTTCCAATGCGTTAAATTTCCAACACTATCTCATACCTGTCACAACACTGAACTAATAGAATTGCAATTTCTGAAACGCTGAACTTTAATATGCCAGAGCTCTGCGTTTGTTGGCTGTAAAACTACTTCTTCAAGACTTAAATTTCTGATTGCTTTGAAGTCGAATTACACAAACTATAATTCGATTCACCCAGAAATTCATCGCTCTCTCTCTGTGCTGAAGATTTTGTTTCAGCAACATTAATAAACAAAACGAATTGCTCTCTATGCTGAAGATGGTGTTTCAACAACATTAACAAACAAAGCGAATTACTCTCTATGCTGAAGATTATGTTTCAGCAACATCACAGATTCTTCATTGGTAACTTTTAAAGCTAGAATCACATTGATTCTTGCCAATCGAACCAGAATGCTTATACAATGGGTTCAAACACAAAACCGATTCCAATCTTGTCTATCTCCGCTTTACTTGATGCTACAGATCTGCTAAATCCAATGCCAATTCATAACATCATTTACTTGGACTTCATATATTTGTTGACAGAACTGTGAAGTATTTATCCAGCCCCAGTAAAACATTCGATTGCATTCAATTTAAAACAGAACCATATAACTCAATAATCCAAAAGGATTCAAAAACCCTTTTTATACCATAAACACGTGATTCACCCAATGTCTTAAACAAAATTCTCCCTCTATCAGAATCGATTCATTTGATGCTAAATTACCAAATCAATTCTACACAGACTCAATAATAAGACATGAACGCCAGAAATTTAAATTCTGTATTAATAAACAACACTTACATAACAATCTTTCTCCTTGGCCTGATTTCCAATCGTTGGCCCTTTACAATTGCCCATAGGCTTACAAGAAAAAGCCCTTGTTCTCTACTCTATTTTTCTACTCACTGTCTCACTTATCTTCAATGCCTTTGAGGCTTAATAATTTATGCAATTTTAAAATGATCTAATTTAAGTTCAATCCCTTCAACTTCTCAACAAAATCCTAAAATCACTCTTGAATCCCTAAGGATCCTCTCTCACCCATAATTAATGAAACTAATTTCTAAATTAATATTTAGAAAAATATCTCATCCCTTTACATCCTCAACTGCTCAAATTCTCTCATATTCTCAATTATTTACAATTTTTAATTAAAAATACATAAAACCTACTCAAATCATTCCTAAAAATCTAGCTCTTTTAAAAAATTAAAAACTCCTAAGTTTTAATAAATACAATGTATTTTCTCTCGGCCTAATGCTCCTACATAATAAAGGATGGAATATTTTCGCATAAGATAATGTATCAATTTATTTAAAGTCTATATGATGGCATAGAACACCTTATCATAGGAAGATTATTTTTTCTTGGCTTCACTAATTTTTTCACTATAGTAGGCAACTGTTCTTTCTTATTGACTTAGAACAAGTCCTATTGTATTTCCACTGGTGTTGGTCTCAACTTGAAACAACTTGTAGAAATTTGGTAATACTAGAATAGGTTGTTCTGTAATATTTTTCTTTAACGGAAGGCATTTTTGTAAACTGGATGGCTTTGCAGACCAAAAATGGTGTTCGCTAGGGTTTCATCATTTCTCTGTGCGAAGCTTGGTGAGGACGCTGCGCTTTTTCACTTGTTGGATGCTCATGGGATTCCAAGGCCTGCGAACTCTGTGATGGATATTACTCCTGGTGGTGGATGCGGCCAAGATTGGGCGCTCCTGGCAGTGCTGCGACCAGATCGGCATGACAGAAGGTCCCAGGCACAGGACGGCTCACCGAATCTCTGCTATGTGAAGATCCCTTTGAACTGGTACAACCAAAAATCACATTCCCATCCCGGAAGCGATGCGCCTTGTGTAGTTGTCGCTTGCTCTGCTACAACAGGAATAACTTCGGTCTGTATGGAGGGAAATGAGCCAGTAATCTCATACCCTTGCTTTTTCAATATTTATCTTTCTTGGACAATCACGGCCGCCATCACTATTTGGCCGTCTAACTTTGTGGAGACACGTCTGGCTTTCACCTTTTTTAACCGCAGGATAGTTTTTTTCTTCGCCTATGCTCGCAGATCCCTTCCCTTAGCTACCACTGCATTGTGCTTCCACATGCAGAGGCAGTATCACAGGAATCTGGGGATAGCTCTGAAGCCCTGCAAATTCATTGAATCCAATTCGATTCCTAACTCTGGCAGCCGGGATCCTTCTCATCTCCGGCAAACGACTTTTCAGATCCAAATAATTCTTCTGACGGGCAAAACCCTGCTCCTTGGGGTCCAGCCCTCTCTTACAGTGTGCCAGCTCTCAGGGATCCTCGAACAGAGGCTGGGGATACCTTCCCCACTCTTGCGGCTCCTCTTCGTAGGCAAGCAGCTTGATAATGATCTGCCTCTTTCTTCTTACAATATTGAAAGAAATGCCACAGTAATCCTCTCACTTCGGCTAAGAGGAGGTGCCATAGGGCAATCCTCTGCCCCCAAGGGTTTTTCCTATAAAGATGTGGTTCATGCACAGCCTGCCAAGAAGGATGGCCATCCAGCTGTGGCTCCCAAACCTTTCTTGGTGGAAAAAATGGAGGAAATCCCTGCCATTGAAATCACTCACCCTTCTCTGGATGATCAATCCCAAGTTTTTGCAGAAAAAGCCATCATTTGCAGATTTAATGGAATATGGCCCCGTACAGCCGATCTATACCAGTGGATACACTCCAATTGGACCAACAACAGCAAAGTCTTCTTATGCTCAAAAGGCTTCTTTATTGTCGTCTTTGTCTTCCCTGAAGATTACCAGAAAGCCTTAACAGGAGGCCCCTGGTTCTGGGGATCAGCTGGACTTTTTCTCACCCCCTGGTTCCTAGACTTCGACCCCTCTACTGCTGTCATCACCAAGTTTCCTATCTGGGTCAGACTTCCAAACCTCCCTGCGCATTTATGGCACTTTGCGGTCTTTCAAAGCATCGGGGACACATTAGGCCGCTTCCTAGCCACAGACACCTCAAGAGGGGAGAAAGGATTATATACCTTCGGCAGAATTTGCGCAGAAATAGACATTAGCAAAGGATTGCCAGATCAGATCATCCTTAAAGTTGGGGACTTCCATTGGACGCAAACCTTGGATTATGAGAACACAGCCTTCAGATGCCGCCATTGTCATCAGACGGGGCATCTCCAAAATACATGTGCTACATTCCTCGACAAAAAGAAGAATATTTATCGCCAATCCAAATCCAAGAGCTGGAAACCTTGTGATAAACCCCCTATGGATGACTTTGATACCTCTAGCTCGGATGAGGAGGACATTGAAGTGGAAGAGGAACATTTGGAACATCCGAAGGACTCGCCCTCAGCTTGCCCCGAAGATCCCTCTGGGCCTCTGATCTCGCAGAAACGCTCGCATGAGACTTCTTCTTCAGATTCAGACAAAGAGACTCCTCCTTTAGCACTGAACAGTTTGCAAATGGTTCCGGTCCAGCCAGATCAGAATGGCTGGGTCAAAGTCAGTAAAAAGAAAGGAAAAAAATGTCGATTGGGAGACTCTGCCCATGCTGGGTAGACTCCTTAGTCTAGCACGTTCTTTTCTCTTCTCCTTGTTATCTTTTTGCTTTTGCCATGGTTACTCTATGGGACCGAGGTTGATACAATATCATTTCCAGCTCCCTTGCTCTTTAGCTTCGCTTCTCTGCAAGCTCTGATTGTACCATATGTTTTTTCTTAATAGAATTAGTCTTATTCAAAAAAAAAAAAAATATATTTTTCTTTAACAATTTGAAATTTTTTCAGCTGCCTCTATCCAATGGAATGTTTGATTTATTTTGTTGATGGTTTCCGCAATTGGAGCACAAATACCACAGAAATTCTTGATGATTTTCTGTAAAAACTTGCCAATCCATGAAAAATTCGTACCTACGAAATGCTTCTTGGGTTAGGCCAATTGATTATGGCCTTGAATTTATTGTGATCCATGCTTAAGGCTTCTTTTGAGATTACGAAACCTAAGTATATTAATTTTGTCTTCATGAAACTACATTTATTTAAATTAATTTGTTGGGTGTGAAGCTTGATTATCTTGTTCACTTTGTATCACAACATTGGACCTCTATACCTTAAAAGGGGCAGCAACGCTGCCCGTAATTAATCGCTGCCGTGGGGGGTCCAAGGGGGGGTGGTAGCGCTTTTCGAAGCCCCCCCCTGGCAGGGGTTTTCGGGGGCAGTGCCCCCGAAGCTAAAAACAGATGTAAAATTTCCTTGTAAAAGTATAGTAATTTCTAGTCAATCTGGGCCATTCATTAGGCAAATGATCTGACGATAGAAGTTATGTTTATATTAGGGTTTTTTTCCCTAGAAGGCAACCCCTCACTTTTATGAGGGCATTGTATTGCGGCTGTGTATTGTCTGTGTATTCTCGGAGTGAGAAACAGAGAGGGAGACTGTGAGAAAGAACAGAGGATATTACAACGGATCTGCTGTAGGTTTTGTCTTTTCATTTTGCTGGATAATAGAAATGAAGGACTGGCTGTTCAGGGTGGACGTAGCCCAAACTGGGTGAACCACGTATATCTGTGTCTCTCTGGTTTTATGTGTTTTTTGTGTGCTTGTATTTTCCACATATTTTATGTGTTGCATTGCTCCATAATATATAATTTTCTAACAACTGGTATCAGAGCCGAAGGTATATTTGGCTGATAAACTCGCAGGAAAGAAGGGTTCTTGGTTCGAGTGGGAGCAATGGCGGAAGATGGTAAGTTTAGGGTCGAGAAATTTAACGGCCAAAACTTCCCGCTGTGGAAGATGCAGATGGAAGATTATCTGTATCAGAAAGATCTGTACCTACCATTGAGCGGAAAAACAAAGAAGCCGACGACCATGACAGACGCGGAATGGAACATTCTTGATAGAAAGGCACTCGGAACAGTACGGTTGTGTCTTGCGGCGTCAGTCGCCTTCAATATTTCGAAGGAAACAACAACAGAGGGTTTGATGCAGATGTTGGCGAAACTGTATGAAAAGCCCTCGGCCTCAAACAAGGTATTTCTTATGAAACGACTATTTAACATGAAGATGTCGGAAGGTGGATCTGTTGCAGACCATTTAAATGAATTTAATACAGTTACCAGTCAGTTAAGTTCTGTAGGGGTAAACTTTGATGATGAAGTTAGAGCTCTGTTATTCTTGTGCTCATTACCAGAAAGATGGAATGGTTTAGTTATGGCCATTAGTAACTCTGTCTCTGGATCTAGTACTTTAAAGTTTGATGATGTTGTTGGTGCTATCCTTAGCGAGGAAATGCGACGGAAAAGCTCCGGTGAGACATCAGGTAATGCTTTGAGTGTAGAGTCTAGGGGAAGAAGAATGGAAAGAAGAAAGAGCTCGGGATATCGCAGTAAATCAAGGAAAGGCAGATCCAAGTCCAGATCGGGGATAGTGTGCTGGAATTGTAGAAAGAAAGGACACCTAAAGAAAGACTGTAGATCTCGGAAGGGAAAAGAAGGAGACACACAACAAGAAAACAATCATGAAGCAAATGTGACAGGTGATGTGTTACAAGATGTTTTGATTCTTTCTTTCGAAAATGTTACTGATTCTTGGGTTGTAGATTCAGGGGCTTCATTCCATGCCACACCTGATAAGAAATATTTTCATGACTATGTTCAAGGAGATTTTGAACAAGTTCGTTTGGGTGATGATAAACCCTGTAAAATTGTTGGAATGGGTAAAGTTCTTGTAAAACAACAGAATGGAAACCAATGGCTACTAAAGGAGGTAAGGCATGTTCCAGATCTAAAGAAAAAATTGATTTCAACAGGGCAGTTAGGAAATGAAGGTTGTGTGACAACTTTCACAGATAAAACTTGGAAGGTCACCAAAGGAGCGCTGGTAATAGCAAAAGGTGAAAAGGTTGGTACATTGTATTTATGCAATGGTATTTCTAACTCTGTTAATGCTTTAACTTCCAAAGGAGCAGATGTAGCATTATGGCATCATAGGCTCGGACACATGAGTGAGAAGGGAATGAAGATTCTTCACTCAAGAAATTTGTTGCCAGGTTTGAAGAATGTTGATTTGGATTTCCGTGAGAATTGCATTTATGGAAAACAAAAGAGAGTCAGATTTCTCAGAGTTGGGAAAGAAAAGAAGAGCGAAAAATTGGAGCTTGTGCATATAGATGTATGGGGACCTGCTCAGGTATCATCTCTCGGTGGCTCTCATTATTATGTTACTTTTATTGATGATGCAACTATAAAAACATGGATTTATTGTATTCAGAATAAATCTGATGTATTTGATACTTTCAAGAAATGGAAAGCTTTGGTTGAGCTTGAGACAGGAAAGAAGTTGAAGTGTCTCAGATCAGACAATGGAGGTGAGTATTGCAGCAAAGAGTTTGATAGGTACTGTTCAGAGCATGGAATTCGTAGAGAGAAGACAGTTCCAAGAACACCACAAGAAAATGGTGTTTCAGAAAGGATGAACAGAACAATCATGGAGCATGCAAGGTGCATGAGATTGCATGCAGGATTGCCTTTACAATTTTGGGCAGATGCTGTAGATACTGTTGTTTATCTAATAAACAGAAGGCCTTCAAGTTCCTTGGATGGTGGTATTCCAGAGGAAGCATGGACAGGTAAAAAGGTAAACTACTCTTTTTTAAAGCCTTTTGGTTGTGAGGCCTTTGTCCATATTAATAAAGAAAACATAACAAAGCTTGAGGCAAAATCAAAGAAATGTACCTTTATTGGATATGGTGCTAATGATTTTGGTTATCGCTTATATGATTATGAAAATCACAAAATCATTAGTAGCAGAGATGTAATATTCAATGAAAAGGTCTTGTATAAGAATCAGCTGCAGGAAAAGAAACAGGAAAAGGAAAGAAAGGAATACACGGTTCTTGATGAGATAACTGAAAAAATAAAGGTGCCTAAAAATAATAATAATCAACAACCACAGCAGCAGCAACCACCACAACAGCAACAGGCACCTCAAACACTTGAAAGTGGTGTTAGAAGATCTACCAGGATAAGTAGACCCCCTGAACGATACTCTCCTTCATTATATTATTTATTGTTGACTGATTCTGGTGAACCTGAATGTTATGAAGAAGCAATGCAGGTTGAAAGCAGGAATACGTGGGAGCTAGCCATGGAAGAAGAGATGGACTCCTTAATGCATAACCATACTTGGGACTTAGTCAGGTTGCCTGCAGGTAAAAGTACATTGAAGAATAAATGGGTTTACAAGCTGAAGGAAGAAGATGGAGGAAAATAGAGGTACAAAGCTAGACTTGTGGTGAAGGGGTTTGCACAGAAGAAAGGTATTGATTTTGATGAAATATTTTCTCCTCTTGTCAAAATGAATTCAATCAGAACTATTTTAAGTCTTGTAGCAGTGGAAGATTTACATCTTGAACAGTTAGATGTAAAGACAACATTTCTCCATGGAGATTTGGAGGAAGAGATATACATGCAACAACCAGAAGGATATGAGGTAAAAGGGAAAGAAAAATTGGTGTGCAGGTTAAAGAAGAGCTTATATGGCTTAAAAAAGGCTCCAAGGCAGTGGTATCTAAAATTTGACAAGTTTATGTCTGAACAAGGTTATACTAGATGTCACTCTGATCATTGTGTTTATCTAAAAAGGCAAAATGATGGCAGCTATATTATATTGTTATTGTATGTAGATGACATGCTTGTTGCAGGATCAAACATGCAGGAAATAAATGTTCTCAAAAGAAAATTGGCAAATTCATTTGTAATGAAGGATTTGGGAGCTGCAAAACAAATCCTTGGTATGAGGATAACTAGAGACAAGAAAAATCGCAAATTAACACTGTCTCAGAATGAGTACATAGAGAAGGTGTTGAAAATATTTAATATGCAGAATGCAAAACCAGTTAGTACACCTTTTTCTAGCCATTTCCAACTTAGTAAGGAGATGTGCCCAAAGACCCAAGAAGACATGGATTATATGTCTAAAGTTCCATATGCATCAGCAGTTGGAAGCTTAATGTATGCAATGGTCCGCACAAGGCCTGATATTGCACATGCAGTGGGAGTTGTAAGCAGGTACATGAATAATCCAAGAAAAGAACATTGGATGGAAGTAAAATGGATTCTCAGATATTTGAGAGGTACCACAAATCAAGCATTATGCTTTGGTGGTTCAAACATTGCTCTACAGGGATATGTTGATGCAGATATGGCAGGTGAAAGAGATAAAAGGAGGAGCACTACAGGATATGTATTTACTGTAGGTGGAACAGCTGTCAGTTGGGTTTCAAAAATCCAAAGTGTTGTTTCACTTTCAACAACAGAAGCCAAGTATGTTGCTGCTACAGAGGCTAGTAAAGAAATGATTTGGTTACAAAGGTTTATGGATGAATTGAGTAAGAAGCATGATATGGGCACACTATACAGTGATAGCCAAAGTGCTATTCATCTTGCAAAGAACTCAGCATTTCATTCCAGGACTAAACACATACATCTCAAGTACCATTTCATATGGTCAGTATTGGAAGATGGAGAGTGAAGCTGGAAAAGATACACACTAGCCAGAATCCTGCAGATATGCTAACAAAAGTTGTAACCAGGGAGAAATTGAGAACATGCTCAGTTTCAATTGGTCTTCAAGGATGACGATGAAGATGAGAAACATCCAGGTCCAAACAGTAGTCATTTTCTAGCAAATGAAGCAGCGATGGAGTCGCTACAATCAGTCTCCAAGTGGGAGATTGTTGGGTGTGAAGCCTGATTATCTTATTCACTTTGTATCACAACATTGGACCCCTGTACCTTAAAAGGGGCGGCAATGCCGACCGTAATTAATCACTGCCGTGGGGGGTCCAGGGGGGGCGACAGCGCTTTTCGGAGCCCCCCCTAGCGGGGGTTTTCGGGGGCAACGCCCCCGAAGCTAAAAACATATGTAAAATTTCCTTGTAAAAGTATAGTAATTTCTAGTCAATCTGGACTGTTCATTAGGCAAATGATCTGAAGGTAGAAGTTATGTTTAGATTAGGGTTTTTTGCCCTAGAAGGCAACCCCTCACTTTTATGAGGGCATTGTATTGCGGCTGTGTATTGTATGTGTATTCTTGGAGCGAGAAACAGAGAGGGAGACTGTGAGAAAGAACAGAGGATATTACAGCGGATCTGCTGTAGGTTTTATCTTTTCATTTTGCTGGATAATAGAAATGAAGGACTGGCTGTTCAGGGTGGACGTAGCCCAAAATGGGTGAACCACGTATATCTGTGTCTCTCTGGTTTTATGTGTTTTTTGTGTGCTTGTATTTTCCACATATTTTATGTGTTGCATTGCTCTGTAATATATAATTTTCTAACATAATTAGAAATTTTTCTTGCTAAAATTTCTTCAAAACCATCTTAAGATATCCTAGATTCTCTTCTATTGGCTCATTGAAAATTAGGATATAATCAAGATAAACTCTAAAAAATTTTCCAATGAACTATTTTAAGACCTCATTCATTAACCTCATAAAGGTACCTAGAGCATTGGTAAGCCCAGAGGACATTACCATTCATTCATATAAGCTATTATTATTTTTAAATGATGTTTTCCATTCATCATATTCTTTGATTAAATGATGTAATGATATCCACTTTTAAAATATATTTTAGAAAAATATGTAGCACCACTTAAACAATCTATCAGATCATCAATATGAGGAAATGGAAAACTGTACATGATTATAATTTTTTTGATTGCTCAAGAATCCGTACACATTCTCCATCCTCTAGCCTTCTTTGGAGTTAACACTATTGGAACAACACGCATGCTATGATTTCTTGGATGAGACCCTTATCCAAAAATTCATGTACTTTATTTTTAATCTCTTCATTCTCCCTTGGAGTCATTCTATAAGTTTCTATATTTGGAAGGTTGACACCTGAAATTAAATCAATATAATGGCTGATACTTCTAATGGGAGGAAATTTATCATGTAAGTCATCCACTACAATATACATAAATTCATTCAACATTTTTTTTATCTCTTCACAGATATCATTCAAATTTGTACTTTTGAGGACAACCTTTGGCTTACCGATCAAAGCGAAATTTACCTCTTCATGTTTGATTATTGAAGGAAATATTTTCCACTAAGTAACATTACCTTGGATTGGTCTTCTTTTAGTGCCTTTTCATCCTTCAAAGCCAAGATTACATGCTTTTGGCCATCCTTTTCGAAAGTATAGGTGTTACTCCTTCCATCACATATTTCCTTCCTACCATATTGCCAAGGTCTTCCAAGCAGAACTTGACATACATCCATAGGCATAACATCACAAAGAAATTTATCTCTATAACACCCTATCTAAAATTCCACTTAACATTGTTCATTAATTAATATTTGATGTCCTTTCTGCAAGCACAATACTTTGTAGGGAGTAGGATGTTCAGTTTTATTTAAATTTAACCTTTCTACTATTTTATGTGGATACTAGATTATCAGTATTCCCACTATCAATAATGACTTTACAACATTTCCCCCTTGATTCACAGAAAGTTTTGAACATTTTGTTCCTTTGTGTAGGTTCCTTTGCTTCTTTAACATGTTTTAGTAAATTTCTCTTCATCATTATAGATTCACCAATTTCAATTTCATTTTCATGTGTAGAGGATTTTACACTTCCTATGTCAGTTTGTGCCATATGTATGCTACCCTGACTAGAAGATCTTTATGGACATTCATGAGATTTATGGCCGAATTTATTACATATATAACATTGTACTAAAAAACATCTATGTCTACCTCTTTGATATGGTATTTTTCCTCTGAAATCTCTCCTTGATGATAATTCTTGTTGATGAGAATTCTTTCCTTCTCTTTCAACACGAAATCTTCCGCTTGTATTAGAGAAATTTTGAGGTCTAAAATGGACCTCCTAAGAAAAAATTACAACCAAAATAAACTTTATAAGAACCAATATGTTTCAAGATGATGATGTCAACTATGGGAGATGTTTCACCATTTTTGGAGTAAAAAAAGTAAAAAATAAAATAAAATAATAAAAATACTTTTTCAACTTAACTTATCTCCTTAAGGTTTTACTCAAATTTCGAACGGGAGTACTCGTTGGATGCAATATTTAATTCCTCATCCAAGTAGTACCGATATTGCATACTTTTGATGGACCTTTATAAAAGAGTAAGGCTAAAGGGAAATATAAATATGACATGGAGGTTATGAGAAAAGAGCACGAACCGACATAATGAAAATTAATATTAATATTAAGGAAGGAAATAATTATTTTTGATTTATTTTTATTAACAAGGAAAAATATGTTAATTTATTGTTTATATTTTATTGTTAAAAAGAAAAATTTAATTTATATCTAAAGGTTGATGGAGTCAATAAATTAATATAAGTAATAATTTTATTATTAGTAATGATAATTAGTATTATCACTAATAACAACGTGGTTAATTAATATTGTAATAATCACATTATTTGGATGATTTAAATTGTATATATTATTAAAAAGATGATAAAATAATATAGATGCATCAATTATTTAGAAGAAAAGCTATGGATAATAATATAATTATTATAAGTAATAATTCCATTATTAGTAATGATAATTAATATTATCACTAATAATGTGGTTAATTAATACTATACTAATCACATTATTTGGATGATTTAGATTATATATATTATTAAAAAGATGATAAAATAATATAAAGGCATAATTATTTAGAAGAAAATCTAGGGATAATAAGGCTATGTCATCCTAAGGTGCTACTAAATGGAAAAATATTATCAACGTCCATGAATGCAAAACTTCCACTAGGTATTGTTGGGGTCAACAAGCAACACCAATCACGAGTACCTATACCAACATCATCAGATCGAAATTGAATGAGTTCTTTTTACTTTCCCCTACAGCTGAAGTACACCTAAGTCTTTTCCCTCTATGCGACCAGAGGAGAGTTCTTTTACATCGGTAATGAAAACCACGAAAGATTTCCTTTAAGGGTAGCACTTGCGAAGAATGGGCACCTTATTTACCCATTCTATATAGCTCATTCCCATAAATCCTTCCTACAACCATTCCAAGTTAACATACGCAATAAACAATGATTGAACCCAAGTTTACACCGAGTTAGACACGACGGTCACTGAAAGCACAAGTTATTTCTTCACCTAGAAAAAGTTCACTATTTTATGCAAATGGAGTCTACACTTTTGAATCACCCAGCTAAAAAATATATGATTTGATGCTCAAGGGGAGATATTAAACCTTTTATCTATTCAAAATTTTCCCGAGCTCACACATTCTGAGTTGACAACGAACAATAGAGATGCTCCTCTTACATGGCCCTTATTATTATCCCTAGTTTTTATTCTAAATAACTGATGCATTTATATTATTTTATCATCTTTTTAATAATATATATATAGTCTAAATCATCCAAATAATGTGATTATTATAGTATTAATTAACCACATTATTAGTGATAATATTAATTATCATTACTAATAATAAAATTATTATTTACAATAATTATTTTAATTTATTGACCCATCAACGTATTTACTGCATTGAATCATAATTATACATTAAACAAGTGATATGTATTTTAACAATCCTCATTTATGGTATTGGACTTGATAATAATTCCAACAATGCGTCCACATAATAGAATCAGTATGTCTCTTGTTTATCAACGGAATTGATGTAGGTCTTGGATGGAGGATATGTCCTCATGATTATAAAGGTATTGCAGGTGTTCTATTCATTACAAAAGTGTCTTGATGATTGAATATGGGTTTCACAATACTCTCAGGAAACACTCTTGCACAATGCTCTCAGGAAATACTCTTGCACACCACTTTCAAGAAATAAGTGCATATATATAGCATGCACAACATGTTAAATTTTGACTTCGATAGTTAGTGCATAGAAATTGGTTTACCTTGGGCATGTGGCATGCTAAGGGGTTCACTTATGGATGGATATATAGTTTGGGGTGCACATATAATGTGTCTAATCAAGATAAGGACACAAGCACACACATTGTGTGATAGATTGAAACACAATTCAGGGATACACACATTATATGACACACCTGGATGAGGATTTCTAACACACATGATGTAATAGATGAAGATGGGCTCATGGCATTGAGTTTCCACTTAATCAACCTATATCATATGTGTTTGTGGGGTAATAAAGAATAAGTTGAATTTCAATAGAAATTGATAAACACCTCCTAAAATCGTTTCATTAAACGCCCCTTCTCAATACATCATTCTAATAAAATAATTATTGTTTCAGTATATTAAAATAAAATTATGTTTACATAATCATGCATATAGCATAAGTTCCAGAATAACCCCCAGCATACACATGATTGATAACAAGTTACGGGGCACATAGGTCCCTCAAAGAAATCTCATGGGGAAACACTAGATATAGCCCAAACAATGGGTAGCCACTCATTAATCGAGAAAACCAGACATGCATGCCTACATAAAGGAACCCTTAGAAAAGGGTGTGCATCTGTCAAATTCCCAAACAATGAGAAACCACTTATCAATAAAGAAAACTAGGCGTGTAGGCCTACATAAAAGAACCCTTAGAAAAGGGTGCATCTCTCAAATACCCAAATATAGGAATAAAACCATTACAAAACAGGTGAAAACCCCAACATATAACCATGAAGAAAATAACACAAGGCCACCAATAGAGTTTCCATGGAATAACCCAAAGCATATCTTATAGGAACCAAAACAATTGTGAAGCCCCAACCATGGCCACGCCGATGCAAGGCAACTACCCACACTAGAAGATAAGCAGAGAAAAAGGAACACAGGGCCCATGGCATCACGATGTCCTTCACACCGGCAAACCCCATCCTTGATTGTCTCCATCATACTATTCCCCAAAACCAGCTAACCAAAACGACAACCCATTGAGGATAAAATATCGTCGATGATGACTTCAAAAGGCATAAATGCATTTTCCAATGCACCCTTGTTGTGTATAGATTTCACTAAAGAAGAGGAGTCTAGTATGCTCATCCTCAGTGAGAAAAATGGTCATTTTCCTCGTCAGCCGCCACAGTGAACCTCACAACCTTTGGCATCTTCATCACGAACAAACCTACAACTGTATCCACCTCCTATGACCACATTGTCTTGGATAATGCCTCCTCATGCCACCATTCTGATAAGTTATCAAATCCTAGAAATCCTTGACCCTCACAAAAAAGCCTCACAATGTCCTCTCCATTCACATCTCATTTGAAACATAGTAAAAAAATACTGCTAGCATATAATCTTCTCCCTCACATGGTTGTTTGAACTCGTAATGTACTTTCATGTGGTGAGATAAAAAACCATCATTGTGTTCGTGATTTAGATTACCCTTTTATTTTTATTACTTAATAGTCAATACTACTCCATGCCTATTTTAGTAGATATCCTCTAGTTTTACCAAATACTCATTTTAATACCTCCAAAACCTATAACCCTCTACCCAAAATCCCCACCCAAATTTTAAAACCCCCTTTATGAATGAATAGGATAATTAATAAAGTGAAGCCCATATGGCTTACAGGTGTGATCATGGAACTAGGAAATAAATAAAAAGACTTCATATTGGAATCACCAACATCCCTTCAGATTAAGGTGGGGAATGTTGACACCTAATCTTTGGGATTAGGAGAAATCATGTAAATATTGTAAATAGTAGAAAATATAGGAAGTTAAAAGACGAAGAGATATTGGGAGATGAAACCTAATACTATCCCTCTCGTTATATATATTCATATTATCTCTTAATGCAAAACACAATTTTATTCGGATTTACAAACCTGACCTAGCAGGAAAAACACTTAGAATAATCATATTAGGTAAATGAGAGTAGTCAAGATATGATGAAATGATAACAAACACATCCTTAGACATCTGTTTTCCTTTTTATGGCATGTGAAGCATCAAGGGGCTCACACAAGATGATTTAACAATGTAGTTTGAAGACAAGGGTAATGTAGCACATGGGATGAACATATGAGGGTAACATGCAAGCATGTAGAGAGTCACCCATTAGAATTAGTTGAATAATCTAGAGTGGACATGGTGAGATAGCGCATGAATTAGGTGAGCACAAAGGAGCACATATGAATATTAATATGGGTTGGGCCAAACTATATTTCTGGAAAAGTATGTAATACATAACATTGACCTGTTCAAAATGGAAGGATGAAACCTTCTTCAATTTGGAATGATTTCTTGTAAATGTGACAAGAGAGTTTGCTAAGGCAACAAGCATTTGACCAAGTACCATTTGGGTTATAAGTGCAAACGTGAGATGAAGATTTGGTGAAGGAGTTGGAGGGGCAATGCATAAGTTTATATGTGTTTGCATAATGTGTAATCACCCAATGTCTAGCATGATCGGGTGGGTCATTACACAAGTCATGACACAATTTTATTACATGACAAAGTGTAGGGAGATAAGTTCTTGTTAGTCAAAGGCAAAGATAAGCATCCAAACACAAGAAAAATTGATACACAAGATTTTCCTTGAATAAATAATCTATATTCATTAATTATTCTCTCATATACATCCACTGAGCTATGACTATTATCTCTTCTTGCTTCACATTACAATGGCCCAACCACAAGTATATAAACACAAAACTTTTAAAATATGGAATCAAGCAAACTCTAATTGTCCTTTAACTTAGCTTAAAATTTTTATTTTTCTTGACTCAAATTTTCTATAAAAAGCATTAACCTTGTAAGTCTAACTTACTTTACTTCTAATATTAGACTCAAGTTTATTTCCTTAACTTAACTCTACTCTTCATGCATTACATGCATACAAGAGTAATTACTATTTCTAAAAATCCCCCTTAATTATGATCATATGATTCAACCTTAACTTAGTCATAACCCAACTATGCATGCTATGATATCAATAAAAAATTGTCTCAAAAAAAATTTTACAATGAATTTTTTATTTTTTCACTTCTTCCATATTTTATACCCTTGAAACTACTTCATTTTCAATTGTGCTTTCTTGATGTAAGCTCCATATTTCTTGACTTGCTGCTACTGAAATTTTTCTTTGACTTCTTTTACATTTGCTCTAAAAAACAATTTAGGCTTTCAAAGCCTATTTTTTATAGCTTCCTCTTGAAAGATTCGTTCACTCATGGACCACTACCACAACGCTTCATCTTCAAACTATGAACTTTCCCATGTTTCTTCCACCTCATATTAATAATATTATTTCTGCCATACTTCTTGATAGTGGAATTTCATATCTTCTTGACTCCATTGTTGAAAGGTTGTTTCAATGATTTATTCTTCATATTCACAAACTTCCTTGCCCTTTCATACATCTTTTTCTTCATCTTCTCTTTCAGTTATAATTGTAACTAGACCTTTGTCCTGTCTACTTCCACACTCGAAATCAATGTTAAAAACATATTCATTATGCTCTACAGTGAGAGATGTAGAAATTATACAACATGCATGTATATCTCGGATTCACCTTATCTAACAATGTACTAAAGTTAAATACTGAATCGCTTCTACAAATCTTTTGCGAAATTAAAAACAACACAATTACTAATGACATGAAGCGAAGAAGAATAGATCAAAACCACAACACCAAATATTCCCGGGGAAAGCTTACTACTCAAAACCCCTCTATCATATATTTTATATTCCACAAGGAATAATGAAACAATTACATACAATTCTTCTCACAAGAATCCTCCTATATTCAGCTAATTGTCTCACACTGTCATACAAAAAATGGGCCAATACACAACCAATTTACTGCCTCCAGACAACCTTCCTTGCTCACGCAGTTCCTAATGAATGCACTCCTTAATCACAAAGAATTTCAACCTTCCTCAACTGTGCTAATTATCATGGGCATCTTGTGGTGTTTTAACTACACCTGGGTAGCCTGCTAATATCACAACTGATAGTTATACTTCCCTTTCACCTTGTCTCAACTGGGTCTCCACTTGAACTGACATGCATGCAACTAATATTAGTAAATCTTCAGTTGCATATGAGATTACTGCATGTGAATTAATTAATAATTAATTCACTTGATCTCTCAGTAGTGTTTCTTCAGTTACAACTAGCACAACTAAGTTTAACTCACTTAACTCAATTAAACTACTTACAACTTGCACAAATCATGCACCACTGCACTTCCAACTCTATTACAATTAGAATCACTCAGTTACAACTAAAGTCAACCTGCATGTCCCACCAACCAACCTCTTAACTCGAATTTCACTTAGCTAACTGATTTGCAACTTCAATTAACTATTTTCAAGTTCTCATTGATAATAGATTATAGTTTAGTGTCCATCTAAATTAAGGGATAGTAAAAATAGACATGCACCTAAATATAGCCCGTGTGGGCCCCACCCTAATGTAGGTGCTTAATGTCACTAGGATCATGGGTGCTAAATATTGTTTCCGGATTCCAATATCACTGTTTCTTGTTGCAAACTTCAACACTCCCTCTCAACAAGAAAGGAATGTCCTTGCATGCGACATGCAACTCCATGCATGCGACATGCAACTCATGCATGCAACACTTCTCTAGTGTTTCTCGTACATGAAACTCTTGCATGCAACACTTAGTTAGTGTTTATCGCACATGCAACCTTTGCATGCAACACTTCCGAAACTGAATACCCTCCAAACAACCGAATCAGTATAATGCATCTGTCATCAAAGTCTTCTGAATTTCTAGTACCTACTGCACATGTCTACTAGATCCTCTGCACTGCTGACATCTACATCCATGCACTCTGCACTTGCTGCCAACTCTGATCTGTGCTCTAGTATCTGAAACTGTCACTTTGATTTCATGTCCTCCCGACATCTGACTGCATAAATCCAGCTGATCCTGCTACTGTTTTACTATGGGATCCTCGTAGCCAGATTCGATTCATGAGACCCACAACATCTCAATGAATCCTTCCCAAATTTCTTCTTGGGATTAATCATGCATGTCACCCCACCTTACACCTGGTGGTATAGATGCATGCACTCCCTCTACCCATCTAGCAAGAAATTTCTCTGCATGAGTGGTTGCTGCCACTCCATGATCCTCCACATGTGTCTGCTCCAGATCTTGAGGTTCATTCTCACTTGCATGAAAACCCAGCGCCCTCTCAAGGGTCAATTGCATGGCTTTCTCACACTTCCCAATGGTAGGAAGCTCTGTAGAAATCACATCTACATCAAGTCTATAGAGATTCTTAACTTGAATCCAAATCTTCTTAGCTTGTCCCATGTTTATTTGTGTCAAAGGAAAGCTTTCCCTTCTCCAACTCGCGCACATTGTAATTGTCCTGCCATCGAAAATTTTTCTAACAAAAGAGCTGATTTTAAATCGACGATATCTCCCTCATCTGAGCTCTGATTCGACCGTTTTTTTTTTTCAATTTGGGTATTTTTTCACAAGGAATAAAAATATGCTATTTTTTTTGAAATTTTTTCATCAAAATTTTTAGATATTCTCTGCAAACTCGCGCACCCAAATAATTCCTGCTCTCATACCATGTAGAAAATTGATAACACAACTCTGATACCATGTAGAAATTATACAACATGCATGTATATCTTGGATTCACCCGATATAACAATGTAATAAAGTTAAATAATGAATTGCTTCTACAAATATTTTGCGGAATTAAAAACAACACAATTTCCAATCACATGAAGCAAAGAAGAATAGATTAAAACCACAACACCAGATATTCCCGGGGAAAGCTTACTGCTCAAAACCCCTCTATCATATATTTTATATTCCACAAGGAATCATGAAACAATTACATACAATTCTTCTCACAAGAATCCTCTTGTATTCAGCTAATTGTCTCAGACTGTCATACCAAAAATGGGCCAATACACAGCCAATTTACTGCCTCCAGATAGCCTAGCCTTCTCACATAGTTCCTGATGAATACACTCCTTAATCACAAATAATTTCAGCCTTCCTCAACTGCGTTGAGTATCATGGGAATCCCGTGGTGTTTTAACTACACCTGGGTAGTGTGCTAATATCAAAACTGACAGTTACACTTCCCTTTCAACTTGTCTCAACTGGGTCTCCACTGGAACTGACATGCATGCAGCTAATATTAGTAAATATTTAGTTGCATGTGAGATCACTGCATGTGAATTAATTAATAATTAATTCACTTGGTCTCTCACTAGTGTATCTTTAGCTACAACTGGCACAACTGAGTCTAACTCACTTAACTGAGTTAAACTACTTACAACTTGCACACCTCATGCACCACTGTAGTTCCAACTTTGTTACAACTAGAATCACTCAGTTACAACTAAAGTCAACTTGCATGTCCCACCAACCAACCTCTTAACTCGAAATTCACTTAGCTAACTGATTTGTAACTTCAATTAACTATTTTCAAGTTCTCATTGAGAATATATTATAGTTTAATGTCCATATAAATTAAGGGATAATAAAATAGACATGCACCTAAATTAGCCTTTGTGGGCCCCACCCTAGTGTAGGTGCTTAATGTCACTAGGATCATGGGTGCTGAATGTTGTTTCTAGATGCCAATTTCACTGTTTCTTGTTGCAAACTTCAACAAGAGCTTTATCTGCTTCTTCTTTCTTCTCTATCTCTTCAACTGCATTGAGGCATTCTTCCACTATTAGGATGTTAGTGGATATTCTCATCAAAAAATAATTAATCACTTTATCATCTTCTTAATCATCAATTGTTGTCATATTTCGCATAACTTCAGAGAAATTATAACTATTGCTTAAGGTATTGTTGCTACAATAGTAGCTTCAACCTTTAGTTCTTCATCAAACATGACACTTTCCATATTTCCACAATCAATCCTTGTTTCAAAAAAGAGACCACAAATTTCATCAACATAATTTTCATCCACTTTGTGGTGAGATATCTGAGCATGCATTTTCTCATTAATAATTTCAACTTCAACAAATTCTTTATTGTTGCTAGATTCATGAGAGATGCACTTTCATCTCTACAAACCATTACTTCATATGAAATTTTTTCTTTGTTATTCTCAAACTTGAATGCCTCAAACTCTGATGTAAAGAGGTCATCATCAACTACAATCATACCAATTATATCACACATGTTATTCACTTCTTTATTGGAAGCTTCACCATCATAAAAAAGGCCTATTGTTGGATTCACCAATTCAAAACTCACTTTGTCGTCACCAACCACATGTGTATCATCACAATGAAATTCACTATCATCTTCACTATCCATGTTATAGTGGGGTTCTCGAGCATCTACATGCTCTTTCTCTACTTCACATGTAGAGGCTTAAACTTATCACTCTGCAATATTTTCTGTGTCTTCTTCGTCTATATGCATTTTTGCATGATGGGTTTTAGTTTTATAGTATTTATGGCCATCATCTACATTTTAGTGGGATTCTCCAAGCTTTATTTTCCTCCTAGAGTCTTGCTCATTTACTCTCAGACCTACAATTGACTTTCTATTGATTCTTCAACAAACTGTAATAGAGTTTGTTGCTTTATGTCACTTTCCTTTATACCAAATTCTACTTCTAGGGTCTTCCATGCTTCTTAATAAGATGTAGCTTTTGCTACCTTGGACAAGGACTTATCATCCAATGCATGTTTTACAAGATCCAATACTAAGGCATCACATACTTCATCATATGGGTTATTAGAATGATACTCAATCAACTCTTTACACCGAAGAAAAGTTTCATTTTGACAGTTCCCAAAAATTAAAAGTTTTACAAATAAATTTTAGAAGTGTTACCAGATCTATCCTGATCCATTCATCCTTTAATTTTTCTACTTCATCTCTTTTAGATGCCTCAACTGTGGCGATAACCTCTATGATCTCTTAGAAATACTTTGGCTCTTCCTTTAGATTTATTTTCTCGCTTTGCTTCAGTCTTACTTTGTGACCCATGATTTTTGTCTTTCTTTTGTTTTCTGTCTTATTTTCTTATTGTGTAATGTTCCAAAATTTTCATGAAGTTAATTGGAACATTAATTTTTCTCATATCATCTAGGAGGTGAATAAAATGGGTGAGGAGACCCATGAGTAGGAATAAAATCCCTCATAGTGTGAACGGGATCTATGGAGTAGCTTTATTGTTCACCTTCCAGTGTGAAAAGGGGAAATTGCATGAGGACAAGGTCAAGTTTGACCAAGTCAACAACGCTGCCTAAGAGGGTGTGGTTTGCTTGGGAAGACAACACAGTTTGAGAGGGAGAAATATTCCTTGTGGAAGAAACCCTAATGTGTGGGTTCCAGGGCAAAGAGACATTCACTTGCATAAAAGAAGGAAGAGACGGCCATAGTGAGACATGTTTGAGTATTGAATTATTGGACTAGTAGACTATTTGCAGTCTCCAGTTGTTTACCTGAGTTACAGTGCTGTTTAGCACGAGTGATTCTTGTTTAGGATTTCCTCTCCTTCTTGAGAGGCCTCTTGAAGGATTGCACTTCATTTCTCCACATCTAGGCTCAAGGCCAAAGCCACTCCTTTTAGTCACTACATTATTTCTACTGAAGTATAACTAATCCAGATCTTGGGGGGAGGCCACCAAGATCTAAAAATTTGAAATGGATCGGACAAGATCTGCAAAATTAGAATGCCTGAAAAGAGAGAGAACACAAAAAAATAAAACCACAAAGAAACTTCTTTTATTAAAACAGAGAATAACTGTAGGAGCTACATTGTGGAAGACCATCTGTCCTTTTACAAACTGAGGCTTGTTATTTATAGCCTTTTTTGAGTTACAATACCATGTGTAGATACCATAGGCCAATAGCATGGGTAGATCCCATGTGTGGATGAATACCATGGGTCACTTACAATACCATGGGTGAATAAATATCATGGGTGGATGAATACCATGGGTTGATTCCATTTACAATACCATGAATAAATTCCATGGGTGGATGGATAACATGGGTAGATGAATACCATGGGTTGATGCCATTTTCCATTCAAATCATTCCTCCCTCCTTAAGAAGCAATGGTCCCCATTGCATTAAGTTCCCTCCTGAGAAGCCTTTTTTGAATATGAAGAGCCACTGAAGAGAAGGGTCTTGTGTAGTTAGCCCATAACCATGATGAACGAAGATCCGAGGATAGAGATACCCTGTAATGCTTGTGACCAACTGTGATATTGACAGTGTGCGGCCTAGGAAATGGATTTTGATGAATTGTGGGTTTGTGGATGAACCAAAACCATGACAAGCAAAGATCCGAGGATAGAGATACCTTGTAATGCTTATGAACAACTGTGTGACTAACAGTGTACGACCTAGCAAATGGACTTCGATGAAAATGATTTTGTGCGGTTGACCCATAACCGTGATGCTGATTGTTGATGAAGTAGCAGGTGCCTACATAGCTTGGGGTGGGAGGGCACGTTTCCAAGTAACCCAATCTGAACGCTGCTATGCTGAAACTGATGAATGTGAAGCAGGTGCCTACTAAAGTGGGGTGGGAGGGCACGTCTCCAAAGGGAACCCGCTTTGAATGCTGCTTCATATTTAAAATGAGAATAACTCGGTCAATATAACTCAGAATATTTATTATAACCTATTTTTGGAAATGGAATGATCATTCTGCATCTTTCCATGTATTTGAAACCACTATCTGGAAACTCTAGACTCTCACATTCGCGCTGGAACTATCTGGCCGTCACAAAATTTCTGAAAAAAAGAGTTGATTTTAAATCAACGATAACTCCCACATCTGGACTCCGATTCGACCGATTTTTTTTTTTTAAGTTGGGTGATTTTTCAAGAGGAGCTCAGATATATATCCATTCTTCTTAAATTTTGCACTGAAAATTGCAAAAAATGATAGGAAAGCCGCCGTCCATGAATTGTCGTCAGAAAAATTGCTTCAACATTGTTGATTTTGAATCAGCGATATCTCCCTCATCCGAACTCCAATTTGGCCGATTTTTTTTTTGAATTTGTGTATTTTTTCACAAGGAATCCAGATCTGGTCTTTTCTTTTTTGTAAATTTTTCACCATAAGTTTCAGATCTGATCTGAAAACTCGCCGCCCAAAAAAAATCTTGGATTTTGCTGAATATTGCTGCAAAACATTGAAACTGAAATATGTTTCAAACCCTTATTCCCATGGAGGTGTAACCTGAATCTGATACCACTGATCCAGATCTTGGGGGGAGGCCACCAAGATCTAAAAATTTGAAATGGATCGGACAAAATCTGCAAAATTAGAATGCCTGAAAAAAGAGAGAACACAAAAAAATAAAACCACAAAGAAACTTCTTTTATTAAAACAGAGAATAACTGTAGGAGCTACATTGTGGAAGACCATCTCTCCTTTTACAAACTGAGGCTTGTTATTTATAGTCTTTTTTGAGTTACAATACCATGTGTAGATACCATAGGCCAATAGCATAGGTAGATACCACTTACAATACCATGGGTAAATCCCATGTGTGGATGAATACCATGGGTCACTTACAATACCATGGGTGAATAAATATCATGGGTGGATGAATACCATGGGTTGATTCCATTTACAATACCATGGGTAAATTCCATGGGTGGATGGATAACATGGGTAGATGAATACCATGGGTTGATGCCATTTTCCATTCAGATCAATAACGTAGTGTTGCTGAGTGTTGC
The DNA here is from genome assembly GCA_034641835.2 of Pinus albicaulis. NCBI lineage: Eukaryota > Viridiplantae > Streptophyta > Pinopsida > Pinales > Pinaceae > Pinus > Pinus albicaulis. The sequence goes on from CM076580.1 coordinate 1,758,178,056, forward strand.
AGTGGAGGGTTCCACAACACCATTCCTTGGCTCATATTTCAGAGGAAGGAGCTTATATTCCTCAGGAAGGTTATTGAGGAAGGTTTCAGAGCTGATTGCACATCTTTGGCACCAAGACAAGCATCTCCTATCTCCTACAGCGCAGTCCAGTTCTTTGACTACATTATTTTAGAGTGCACTTGTAGTGGGGGATTGTACCACTAGTTTGGAGGTTGAGATCTTCAAGGATTGGATCAGCCTTTCACCTGGAATATCCATTGGATGAGATCTATTCATCATATGTAGCATCATCAGCTATCTTCATCCACTTCCATTTTCTCAGTTGCAGCTGTTGCCTAGCAACTTCGGCATTTCTGCAGATTTTCCATTTGTATATATATTTCAGCCAATCGTCTTAAGGATTGTTGTATTGTCATTTTCAGGGGTTGAGAGCTTGCTCTCCCACATTTCTTGAGCTCATATTGTCATATATTTGTATTATCATTTTATATGTTGCAGTGTCTCTTATAAACTGCACTGTTATAGCCATGGCTTCCTTCATGTAGCAGTATTTTCCATTTATCATGTATATGTTCTATTGAGAGAGGCATTGCCCTACTTGAGTGATTTTTTCCTCAGGCATTTGTATACATTGTTGCTACTATAAACTAATATGATGGCTATTGGGATATTCTGACTATTTCTGCATTCATATAACGATGCTACTCCATTTAATGTTCATATATTGTTGCAGTCCCTTCATCAGGCACTTTCTGAAGACAACTAGGTGTGGGAGATCTATTTAACCCACCTATAGGGATTTATTTGGAGCCTCCTCTTGGATTTAGGAATTAGACACACTTTTCTAAGGAATCCAGGAACTGGTTTCAAATCTTGTAGAAACCATTTCTGGAAAATGCATTTTCCAGTCATGCCTTGCTAGCAGATCCCATTTTGGGACATTACAGTGGTATCAAAGCAACTTTCTTGGCTCAGCCTGTGAGTCTCAGCCAAAGAGATCAGAAGATTGAAGAGGATGAGTTTTATCTCATCATATTTCATATCCATGAAGAACCTCCCCAAGGAGGATAAGAAAATAGAAGAGGAAGGCCCCTGCACTTCCTATTCTCATCAAGAAGGAGATAGAGAAATGAGCAGGAAAAGGACTCCAACTTTTGGAGGAGAAAAAGGGGATAAGCTTACAAAGCTTCTTCCTAGATCTGTAAAAAATATTCATGAAGAATTCAAGAAGATCAGGAGGGAGATGTATGAAGAATCTCCAGGAGAGTTTGAATCTAAAGCAAACCCTAGATTGCCATATGAGAAGTGTGAGCAAGCAGCCACACACTCTAACACACAGCGTAGTCACATGCCCAGGATTGCCAGAAAAGAGATGGAAAGAAGAGAATATGTTTCTAGGAGGAAAACTCTTAGTGATTTCCTGAAGGAGTATGAGTCTCAAACTCAGAAATGCCGAGATCATCTCAGTTTTTCAGGCTTTTGCAAGATCAAGGTGAAGGGAAGAGAGCAGCTAGATAGATTTCTTCTATCTACCTTTGAAGGTTCACCTACATGTTTCGCCAAAGCTTGGGTGGAGAAGTTAGATACCTTCTTGCAGTAGCACCAAATGCCGGAAGATGAAGCCCTCAGAGTTGCAGCACTGCATTTGAGAGGTAAGGCCTTTGCTTGGTGGATCTTTGAATCCTTTTCTTTGAAAAATGTAAACACTGCATCTTATGCAAGTTTCACTAGAGCCTTAGTGAAAATATTTGATGAGAGGATTCATGAGACACACATGGTGGGGCTAAACAAGGGAACTCAAACAAAACCCTTGCATGAAAACGCAATTCCACTTCAGAAAACCATGGAGGAGGCTGAAAACTTGCACCATACCTTGCTGGTAGAGAATCTTTCATCTCACACCTTTGAGCAAGGAAGCATGGAGATCTCTTTTTCAGAGAGGGATCCAATCATTGGGAGGTTTCCCACTCATGTTGCAGAGATTGAGGGCAATAGCGTTGTCTCATCTAGAAATTATCTAGTGCCTCATGCAGAGGAAGGAGGAGCTCTTGCTCCAAGTAGAGGGATTCCTGCATATTTGCAAGGAAGTCCCCAGGATCTCATGGGTGGAGATCAATGTGCCATTTTTGAGTAGGTGTGGAACCATGGAGACACAAGGAGGAGGTAGGGAGAAGACCCAATATCATGAGATGAGGAGTGCACATCCCTATTCATTTCTGGAGGTTGTTACACCTAGGAGGGATATTGGATTGCGCAGTGAGGCCATGGAAATTTATTTTCATTCATATATGCAGTCATCTCTTGATGATGATGTCTCATTGCATGGAGACATTTTGCTGGGGATACCACTGGATCAACAGAGGAGGATGGATGCTTCACCAGTTGAGGCACCACTCAGTGATTTCATAGGAGTGGGATCCTTGTGAGAGATTTATACAATGCTGGGAGTCTTGGGTAGACTCGAGGAGAGAGGGAGAATTCTCTCAACATCATCATTACCCACTTCCGTTTCAGATTCTGCGCTGTGGCAGAAGCAGCAGGGGAAGGAGAGCAGCCTTCCAACTTGCATATTTGGCATGGGAAATGTCAAAGGAGAAGATAAACTTATGACAGGTGTTCTTTGTGAGATATCATAAACACTGTCACTATGGAGGATAGATCAATATTAGAACTCCTAGCTATTGGTGGAGTATTCCAAGGATCTTTTCACTTGCATGATCTTGGATGACCAGTTGCATGAGGAGGGATATTCAGTTAGAGATGGGGTCATATTCTATCATGGTAGGATCTTCTTTCCTAGAGCTTCCAAGCTCAAGGAGAAGTTTCTACAAGAAGCTCAGGAGGATTTCCTTTTCAACCCCAATTTTTCTATGAGAGCATACCACACCATCATGGAGGGGTATTTTTGGAAGGCAATTGAGGAGGAGATATATCAGCATATGAAGAGATGCATGGACCAGATGGAGATGGAGGTGAGACATAACTCTTTGAAATATTTAGCACAACCACCTCTTTTCTCTTTGAGGATGAAAGGAGACTCATTTATGAGCCACTCCCTTTGTATAAGCAGAATATATGGTAAGGGTATTCATTATTGTTTACATGATTATTTGTATAATGTATATATGCAACCCTTAACCATACATGTGCAGGATGAGGCTCCAAGGAGGAGCATTATTTTTGCTAGACCTCATGGTTTAGTTGATGCCATGAGCATGATTGATGGCCCTTCCCTAGGAGGACTTGGGGAAGAGATATATTATGGAGGACATGCACATTCTACACCATGTATCATTCACTTACTCCATACTTATGAGGAGATTGGATAAATAGGAAAGTGGTTGAGAAGCCACTCATTTTATCAGTCTCTATTGCAGTGGAGAGTCAAGCTGCGTTGGTTGCACTTGAGGGACCGTTGTCCTTCTCATTTGTTACAAATGGGAGCGAGCATGATTCTCATTTTTTCTCCCTATGATTCTATTGTCTCTGTCTTTATGAGGAGCATGCTTGGGAGAAAGACACATTGGGTGAATGAGTCCTTTGAGGGAGAATCCTCCCACACTTTTTGCACTACATGTTCTAAGGGGAGCATGGGAGATGGTATGGCCACTAGAGCAACAATTTTTTTTCCTTATGAGGTGAGCCATATGATGGATGTGATGCCACATGATGGTGATTTCCAACTCATCATATATGGGGACATTTAGGTGAGCACGATTTGCAATGTTGGAGGAGAGATCTTTGGAGATTTAGTCCTCATATTGCCACTTGAGGGCAACCTTATTGCAGCCCAGGATCAGTAGACACTCTACACTTATCTTAAGTGGAGTGGAGGACAGTGTGGGGTAGACTATTTTGTCTACCATGTCCAGATTTTCAACCCACCTACTTTTTCAGAGCCAAAGGTGGATGACAGTTTTCAGGAGTTGCCTAGTTGTGAGGTGACTCATTTTGCATGGCTAATAGCTTGGGGATGGATGAACCATATGGGAGAGATAATTCCCATTAGATTTCAGATCCCATTCCTCAAGGGAACCTCTAGACATCACTTTTCTATCCTCTTGAGTATTTCATCTTTACATGATGAGGGCTTAATAGCTGACTTGCATGCTGAGGAGGAGCAATGTGGAGGCTTGATTGATGAGATAGCATCACTTCACTTGGAGGATATCATCATACATGGATGCTACAGGGAGAGGAGGAGAAAAGAACTCAGCCTATCCTTGCACTTGCTTGAGGACACGCAATATTTGAGAGGGGAGGACTGTAATGTTCCAAAATTTTCATGAAGTTAATTGGAACATTAATTTTTCTCATATCATCTAGGAGGTGAATAAAATGGGTGAGGAGACCCATGAATAGGAATAAAATCCCTCATAGTGTGAACGGGATCTATGGACTATCTTTATTTTTCACCTTCCAGTGTGAAAAGGGGCAATTGCATGAGGACAAGGTCAAGTTTGACCAAGTCAACAGTGTTGCCTAAGAGGGTGTGGCTTGCTTGGGAAGATAGCGCAGTTTGAGAGGGAGGGTTCCACAACACCATTCCTTGGCTCATATTTCAGAGGAGGGAGCTCCTATTCCTTGGGAAGGTTAGTGAGGAAGGTTTCAAAGTTAATTGCACATCTTTGGCACCCGGCCAAGCATCTCCTATCTCCTACAGCGCAGTCCAGTTCTTTGACTGCGTTATTTTAGAGTGCACTTGTAGTGGGGGATTGTACCACTAGTTTAGAGGGTGAGATATTCAAGGATTGGATCAACCTTTCACCTGGAAGATCCATTGGATGATATCTATTCATCATATGCAGCATCATCATCTATCTTCATCCACTTCCATTTTCTGAGTTGCAGCTGCTACCCAACAACTCTGACATTTCTGCAGTTTTTCCATTTGTATATATATTTCAACCAATCCTCTTAAGGATTGTTGTATTGTCATTTTTAGGGGTTGAGAGCTTGCTCCCCCACATTTCTTGAGCTCATATTGTCATATCTTTGTATTATCATTTTATATGTTGCAGTGTCTCTTATAAACTGCATCGTTATAGCCATGGCCTCCTTCATGTAGCAGTATTTTCCATTTATCATGTATATGTTCTATTGAGAGAGGCATTGCTCTACTTGAGTGATTGTTTCCTCAAGAATTTGTATACATTGTTGCTACTATGAACTAATATGATGGCTATTGGGATCTTTTGACTCTTTTTGCATTCATATAATGCTACTACTCCATTGAATGTTCATATATTGTTGCGGTCCCTTCATCAGGCACTTTTTGAAGACAACTAGGTGTGGGAGATCTGTTTAACCCACCTAGAGGGATTTCTTTGGAGCCTCCTCTTGGATTTAGGAATTAGACAAATTTTTCTAAGGGATCTAGGTCCTAGTTTCAAATCCTGTAGCAGCCATTCCTGGAAAATGCATTTTCCAGTCATGCTTTGCTAGCAGATTCCATTTTGGGACATTACATATTGTGTTAACCTTCTAGAAATGAATGTCGCATAAACTTGATTATCTTTAAAATTAAACATTTTAACCATCACTTTAATGGTGTCTCCCAACAACTACTACCAACTTTTCTAATCTCTTATATGTATATTTTTATGGAAGCTCATGACTACAACTTACGATGGAGACTCATTCTTTGGTCAGTGGCGGTGGCTCTTTCCTCTTGATATGGTGGTGGCTCTCCAGGCTACTCACCCTAATCTTTTAGTAGTTGGGTTTAAAAACTCTCAACGAGCTCTAGTTTCTACTTAAATACCAATGTATGTAAACTTGAATTCGCGGGCTACTCACAATAGCCAAGGGCCTCTTGGTGGAAGTAGCTCATGAAATTATTAACTCCTTTGGTTCTTTAAAACCTTGCTAAACCTTTATTTAATACCACTTGTTATTTAGAGGCAAAGATAAATATGCAAACACAAGACAAATAAGTACACAAGTTTCTGCTTGAATAAATAAGTTTTATTCATTAATTATTCTCTCATATACATCCACCGATTTGATGCTATTCTCTCTTCTTACTTCAGATTACAATGACCCAACCATGAGTATATAAGCACTAAAATTTCTAAATATGGAATCAGGCAAACTCTAACTTTATTTTCCTCATGTAAACTATGACTTGTTGCTTTAATTAAATTTATCTAACTTCACTTTAATATAAATCAACATTTTTTAGATTTTCTTAATAAGGCATTAAGTTTTTAACTCTAAACTCACTTGAATTCTAATATTATACTTAAACTTGCTTTCCTTCACTTAAATTAACTCGTCATACATTGCATGCATATGAGAGTACTAACTATTTCTATCAAGTGAAATGATTTTTATCTATGACAATGTTGCAACCGATGATAGTAAATCAAATAGGAAATTTGGGAATAAGTTTGTATGAATTGTGTGCTATTACAATTTTTAAATTTCTATACGAGACTATAGTTCACTTGGTTGTAACACATTTGAATATTTGACAACTATTAGGTCAATTGGATTGTTGATTGTATAAGATTACTTTCATTAATATCATTTACATATTGGTTATGTTAAGGCATAATTGTATGAAATGATTATCTACATACTTCAATAAGTGTTAAAATTATGAATTTTAATAATCGTGATATATAAAAAGTGAGGTGTAGTATGCCAAATCATGTAGTTTCATATTGAGAAAATCGATGAGATGAAATGAGTAACGATGCACCACAAACCTATAGTGATGGGCCCTCTGGGTGCACTAAGTCAACTTCCGAAGTGGGTGACTATAGGGGCATGACAATGACTTTTTAGGTCAAATTAAATTTTATGCTAGAGGTATTCTTTCAACCTCCTTTATAATTTATTTATATATATCTCTATTAAGTGAGGAAGATAAATCACATAGTCGTTATTCCCTAGTTTGAAATGATATCAATTACTAATATTACTTGGTTTCTTAATAATACATTCATGGTTTTCTATTTACTAGATGAAAATATTTACCAAAATCTTAATACCTAACAATAAATTAATATAAAAAAAAATACTAAACTGCATTTTCTGTATATATATATATATATATATATATATATATATATATATATATATATATATATATATATATATATATATATATATATTACAACATAGTAGAAATTTATTTTACAATAACACAAATTTAAATACTAAAATGTTATCTAAGAAATAATTAAATTACTGTTATTTATCTCTTTGATATATTTGGTCAATAGTGAAAAGAAAAATTGAGATGTGAGTATAAGATATGTGCAAGAATCCAATTTCTGAATTTTCTATGAGAAAGAAAAAATGAAGGTTTAAAATGCATATATAGATGAATTTGTATTTTATTTTATTTGGATTTCTTTATATATATATATATATAATCTAATTTCTTGCGAATTTATATCAAAGTTTTAGTATTTAAAATAATAAATAATTTTAGCACATTGAAAATCACTTTGTTATGAAGTATTATATAAAAGCATGAGATTCAAAGTTCAAATCCGCATGAGTTAGACCAACCAAATAATAAAAATGTTTATCTATTTATTTATTATATTTTTAAAATGTGGTATGTATATTTTAATTGTTTTGAAATCCTATTATATTTAATTTATTACTTTTATGTAATTTTTAATATAATTTTCAAATAAATATACATTAAATTCAATACCTAAAAATTAGTTTAAAATATTCTAACTTTTCAAAATGTTATATTTTAATTTTATAATAAATTAAAAAATTAATATAAATAACATATTATAATTTTATATTTAATTAAAAAGAATAAATGAAAAGGGAAAAATATAATATAAAAGAAAGAAATTGATATGAAAAAATTTCATATGGTTTGAATATTTATTTTTAAAACTTAAACATATAATTATCTTTTATCTACTCATGGAATCTCTCTGCAAACTTAGTGAATGCAACAACAAACAAGTTGTCTCTAATTGTATCAACACAGATCGAAGGGACAAAAGAGGAATTGATGCCCGAGAAACCTTGCCAGGAAAGGTTGCCGCGTTCTTGAGAGTCGCCTAACACCACAAAATGAAGAGCCCAAAAATCATTGTCTTTACATAAGATATCGTGAATGGTAAGTGAAATAGTAGCCTTGATATATGCACAAGACAATAGTGGCCTGAAAGCTGGCGAACTTAGGACGCATTATCAGAGACAATTTTGTAGGTGTTAGATAATATTGTGTTAAACTAATATGATTTTGTCTTAATTGTTAACTGTCTTAAATAAGTTTCTTTTTAATTGTGTCTTAAGTGACTTGTTTTTGTTTTAAATATAAACTTGTGCCTTAAAATATTTTTGTCTCAAACTATTTTTGTCTTAAATATAAAGTTTTATCTTAAAATATTTTTGTCTCAAACTGTTTTGTCTTAATATAAAGTTTTGTCTTAAAATAATTTTATCTCAAACTCTTTTTGTATTAAAATATTTTTGACTTAAACTGTTTTTGTCTTAAATATACAGCTTTTTCTTAAAATATTTTTGTTTCAAACTATTTTTGTCTTAACTATAAAGTTTTGTCTTAATTTTTTTTTGTCTCATACTATTTTTGTCTTAAATTTTATATTTAAGACAATTCAACTCATATTAAATTTTAATGTAAAATAACTAAAATAAAAAGTGACTTTTTAAGACAAAAGACTTCTTTTGTCTTAAAAAATTGTCTTAAAAGTGTCCTTACTGTAGTAGTGGCTTTTATTCAGTAGTACAAACATAGATCCTAGGTTGGTTTAATTTCAAATTTTAAATAGGTTGTATTCCACATGAATACCAAGGGTCAATACCATGAAGTTATTTTTATTTTAACGTTATTTTTTTATTATCTTTATTTTATTTTGATAGTAGGGTTATTTTTATTTTTAGGGCTAAACATGAAATTACACTACATTATAGAATATTACATTACAACATCTCTACCATATGAGATTGGGTTGGAGAGTGTCTCTAGGAGCAATAAATTGATTTTTCCTATTGTATTTTTTTGTGATTAGGTTGAGCCTAATTGAGGTCAACCTACTTAGTGGATGGAAGAATAACAATCAACCCACAATAGGATGCTTATCACCATAATTGTGCTAAGCTTTGTCAAACTTGAATGCTACTATAGATAATTTAAATGATAAATATTTGTAAACAAAAAGATAGAAGTTTGTTTTAATGTGATATAAAAAATTAATATGTTTTTGTTTTTTTGGGTAGATTTATTTAGTTTTAAATTGGATATGGATTGTGAAATTATAAATTATAAATATTAAATTTATATTATTTAAAGCCTTTTCTACCAAGACCACAAATTTGCCAACACATTTCTTGTCTAATCTCTTAAAAAAGATTCAAAAAATCTGAAGTGTTTGAATCGTTTTTTTGATAGAACACTATCAACAACCCCTGGGGCACCCAAAATCCTGAAGTTTGATAGTTGTAACCCAGTTTATCCTGAAGTTTGACAATTATAACCTGTTTTTCAAAATTTTATGTCAGATTTTATCATAATCTTGTCGGAATTTCCATGATTTTCTGGGCTAACTTATAATTTTTTTAGACTATGGCTTATTTAAATATTTCAGAGGGTTTAGACACACTCCATTTATATATTTACAAATTATTTTAAATAATTGAAAATTATAATTTTATTAAAAATTACATCTCCAATTCTAATTAAAAATAAAAAAGTATAATAATTATATTATTTATTCCCTTGTCATACAGTTAAGAAGAATACTAGGGCTTAGAGTATGCTTTAAAACTAGGTTTGTTTGGTTAAGAGCTCCTCTTCTTTGGACGTAAAGAAACAAGTTAACAACCCAAGACCGAGACACATCTGGTAGGAGTGGAAGCTTGCCTCCTTACACACCACCAATAGGGAATCTCAGGTAGGTGGTGTAGTTTTCCTTGAATACTTTGGAGTGAAGCCCCCTTACACACCACCAACAGGTAATTCCAGATAAATGGTGTGGTTTTCCTTGAATAATAGTGACTAATCAGCCTGCATTTGTATATAACAATCTATAATGACTATCTCCACTACACATTTGATATCTAAATTATAATAAGTTTTACCACAATATTAAAAAATTAAAAGAAAAAATAACAATTTCTTTTATCCTTTAAAACCAATCTAAAATAGTCGGTGGGGTCTTGGTTAAACGGTGATGAGGCGAGCTATTATAGCACTCATCACAAGTTCAATTCCCTTCCGCGGTCAAGACATGTTGATAAAAATGGAGTGAAAAAAAAAAGAAAAAAAAGTAAAAAATGAAAGGAACTACCAAACTTAAAAAAAAAAAAAAAATCAATCTAAAATAATGTTTAAAAAAATATAATTCAAAATTCATGACCAAGAATGACACGTACTACCTATGCGACAATGTCTCTCTACAAATGAAGATAACGTATTCATGTCTCTTCAGTTACTTACGAACTGACCCCGTTTTACCTTTCCATCGGTGAAGGCAGTTCACATGAACATTCCTATTATTCAAAGGAAAGATCTAATCTTTTTTATAATCATGGGTGGGGAACAGGGAAGAGCGGCCGATGGGATAAACAAAATTCCAACTGAAAGGGCAGTTTAAACTTTCTATTCCTTTTAGAATATTAGATGGGGAACAGGGAAGAGCATGCGAACTGATGACGTAAATCACTTTCCTAAAATCATATTAAATTAAAATTTAACGTCACAGTCTACCTAATTTCGAATATACGGAATTATTTTTATGTTAGAGGAAAATGGATTCCGATTTTTTTTTAATAGGAAAGGGATTGTGCCTTGTTACAGTTGACGGGATGTGGAGCACGAGCTTTCTATTCCATATTCTTTTCAAATCCAATCAGAATTGGCGAAGATTAAATTACTGTGAGCCGAATTAAGAAGGTTTGCTTCAACTTTACTCGTGATTTGCTCCGAGATGTCGGACATGTCGACGAGGAATTAGGACAGATAATTGATTTGGAAATAGTCAATTGGAATCGCCCCACATTTTTAAATGTAAAAATGTCGATAATCTTTCTCTTTTTTTTTAAGCTCAAAAATACTTCTGGTATATATTAATGTACCAGCTTAAAATCTTATAATGTCCAAGCACATACAGTTTGATATTAAATATTATTTACATTTTCATCACTTGTCTTATTTTAGTTTTAGTTCCACATTGTAACTTATACATCTTTGAAAACTGTTCTTTCATTTAATCTTCTATCATAAAATTCAGAAAAAACAATAACTCAAAAAGTCAAAAATTAACTTTAACATCAGCAGTGTTTCTGTGCATTTGATAATGTCCATTTCCAGCAATCTAAATTCCTGTATGATTCCTGGTTCTATTTGTTGTAGTAGAAAACCTTTCAAAGGTTCCTCCAAAGTTCTCCTTGCCAAAATTACCTGTTCCAATTCCGTTGTCCTGTATATTAGTTAAGAAAAAAATATAGATCCGGTTGCTCCACTTCCCGACGCGTCATACAGCGCATAGTGCATCTCACCAAACGTCCTAGTCATGCCTCTTTTAGATAGTCGATCAGCCTCAACATTCTTCTCTCGATAAATATGATTAAAGGATATGGAAGAGAAGGATCCCCTGAGATCTTTGATTCTGCCCAACCAATCACCCAAATATGTGCCCTTGTTCATATGATCTATAAGAACTTTGGAATATCCAAAGGCCATAACTTGTCTAAGTATAACTGATTTGCGAGCAATAACAGTGCCCACAATGCCAAAATCTCTGCACGCATATTTGTACCCTTTCCCCCATACCAATAAATCTTGTAGTGGCATTTTGGAGAAATCATGAGCCATGCACCACATCCACACCGTAGATTCTTTGAAGCCCCATCAAAAAACCCTGCTGGGTAATGAATTTCAAAAGGGCGCATTCTTCTTGATAAATCAGTTTGAGGCTTTTGTTTAATTCTCAAATTACCCCAGGATTTCGAGATTTGGTATGCAATTTTCTCTGGAGAGGTAAATTTGTCTTAAAAAATCAACTTGTTTTTGCCAATCCATAGATAACAATAAAAAAGAATGGGGATATTCCTGAAAGATCTTCCCTTTCAATTCCACCACCTAATCATTCCTTTCCGGTCACATAGTCTGGAATCGGGAATCTAAATTGATTGCATAGTAGAGTTAGTGTTTGTCGATCAAAAGGACAATAGTAAAACAAATGACAGTTATCGTCCCCATCCTTCTAGCATAATATACAGATTCAAGGTCCACATTTTCCCCCTTTTTTGTAGATTTTTCCATGTGAGATTTCTATTTTTCCATACCATCCGAATGAAAATGATCATATTTACTTGAGTGTTTGCCTTCCAAATATCCTTAAACCAACTGTATTTCTCATTCCCGTGTATTTTATTAATAAGATGCCCATAGATCTCCTTTGTGGATAACAGACCATTTTTCATGGTGCCACCCCAAGAGACCCGGTCACCCTCTGGGTGTTTCCTTAATTTGACACTCCGTAATGATTCAGTATATTGTCACCATTCCTTTGCCATCACTCCGGTCATCTTCAGGTCCTGAGGAGTCTTCCATCTTGGTATGCCAACCTCCCAATCATAAACTACCTGTCCCATATAGAAGATGCCCATTTGATTCAGATATATCACCGCAGAAGTACTTAGAGAGAAAGATGAATCAGAATCTAATCCACGAACATTTGGATGGCCGATAAGTATTTTATTTCCAGTACCATGAATCCACCTTAAATTATCCGTAAACAGTGTCCAATTCCTCTTAAAACCATTCCATATGATGGAAGCACCCTGTAAAACTTCAATACCATGATTGTAGAGGTCCTCCAGAACACTATGTTTTAGGTTTTTGTATTTGATTATGTCTCCCCAAATACTCCGGGCCTACAAACCCCTCTAGATAGTTTTCAATATGAGAGCTTTTCCAAATCTTTCCAGATCCAATATGCCCCAACCTCTTGTGGTTTTGCAATTTTCTCCCATCGAGCTAGGTGGTAAGCTCCACTTGTAGAACCTCCATCCCAAATGAAACAAGCCATGCATCTCCTGATTTTTTCCAATACTTTCTTAGGAATAATATAAAGATGTGCCCAGTACATTGTATATTACTAAAGGATGGATTGGGACAACACTAGCCTCCCCCCTTTAGATAATCACTTCATGGACCAACCTCTTATCCTCTTCTGATATTTTTCCAGCAGCCAATTCCAATCATCTGCTTTGTATCTATTGGGTTTCATATGAAAACCCAAATATTTGAATCCTCCATAAAGTGACGTTGTGTTGAAATTAAATAAAACACCTAACTCATCGCCTAATTCCTTTTCCCCCTCTATATAAAATATACAAGATTTCCCTTCATTGGCCTTCATGCCCGAAGAGATGCAATTTTTTTTTAAAATATCCTGTAGGACAATCCAACAGCTTCTCACCATCATCCCGAATAATAATACATTGTCTACAAATAGGCTGTGAGTTATGTCCCTTTGAGCAGCAAATTTTATTCCTTTAATCAATCCCATATCCGCTGCTTTTCTAATCTTTAAACTGAAAGCATCCATCACGAGAATAAAAAGTAGTGGCGAAAGGGTGCAACCCTAATGAAGCCCTCTCTCTGGTTTGAAGAATTTTGATGTTGATCCATATATAATGATAGCCATTGAGGTATTTCTCATGCACCCTATTATCCATGTTAAACACCATGTTAAACACACACATGGTGTATGAGGAGAATGAACACACACACAAGAACCTCAACAACACAATGAAGGATAAGCGTGAGGCTTTCTTATTTTTTCCATTATACATGATGTACATTTATAGTACAATGGTGTGACTCTTGGTTTCATATTCCAAGGTCACTTGGACTCCATTGTGACTTTTTGCATTCCACACCTACCCATGTAGGATTAGGTGTTCCAACATCCCCCCTTAATTCGAAGGGGTATGTGTGAGTCCAAGAAAAGAGTTGTAATACAAATCTGCAAAGTATACATGGCAGCACTTGGGCTGAATCAACTCTCTGAAATGTTGGAAAAAAGAGATGGTTTAAGGATGACCACCAACACTGGAACGCAATACTTGTTGCAGTTCCCGGAACTCTTCCAAAACTGGCAAGAAGCTGAAAGCTTCTGCTAGAGGAATTGTCCCTCATAAAAAGGGAGACCTTCAACCTAAAAGAAGGGAGGTCTACTACCTGTGATGGTTTTAGGATTACCAACAACTATGGAATGCTTTGAAGCATTTCCTGGAACTCAACCAAAGCTGGCAAGAAGCTGAAGGCTTCTGCTAGAGGAAGTGTTCCTCATATATGAAAGGGAGACCTTCGACCTAAAAGAAGGGAGGTCTACTACCTGTGATGGTTTTAGGTTATCCACCAACCAAAGATGATGGTTTAAGGTTTTCCACCAACCAAAGGTATGCTCATGGGCATCCATGTCTCTGGCTACATCTCTAAATGACGAATTGTGGCTTAGGCTCGCTTGAACTGCTGTGTCTCTGGCTACAACTCTGAACATGGAATGAGAGATTGTGGCTCAGGCTCGCTTGATCTGACGTCGAAGCTTGTACATGACCACCATTTCCCCCCCTGTCAGGGACAAGATGAGATGATGGAGAGAACTCAACTGCAAGTTTGTTCAATATTCGTGAACATGTTCTGACATGCTACTTAAACATCTTCTTGGCTGTTGATGCCCATTGCCAAGAAGCGATCCATCCAAGATGAATCTTTGTTCTTGCAGGAGGCTTGTTTCTGAAGCATCTGTCTGAAGAATGAGTGTGCCGACCACAGTGCTTGCATGGATGAAGATCAAAACAATGATCTTTCATATGGCCAACTCGATCACAATGTTGGCATTTTACAATCTGTTGTTTTTGTGGAAGCGGAATAGGATCTGGAACAACTGCAGGTGAACTATCATACATGAATCCAGCACTCTGAAATATGATGGGCTTTGTGTAGTCTGGAATATGAAAGGACACATCCTTGTCATATCCAAGACCAGTTCGGTGCTTGTTGTGGACAAGCTCTTCCCAAGGTCTGATGATGGGCTTGAGAAGTGTAGGTTGAACTGCTGCATCTGCATGTACATCTACTCTAGTAAAAGGAACTGAATGGGAATCAACTGGAACTTTGCTGATTTTTTGCTGATGGGAGTCTTTCACAATGTTCTGAACAGAAACAGGTTCAGAATGGTGACTCTTTTGCTGAAGTTCGTCTTGCTGAAGTTGAGATTCCAACTGCAAAAACTCAATCTTCTCTTGTGCATCTAGCAAACAACTTTGAATGTTACAAAGAGCATTCTTGCTCATTTTTATCATGTCATCAACATTTGAATGAATGAGGTTATTCAACAACACTAATGGCTTATTGATTTTAGCCATTTCAACAACTTAGGTTCAAAAAATGAAAGGGTGTCGGCTACAACCGAAAATGCACCTGTTTACAATGTGATGCAACAAGAAATATAAATGAGTCAAGAAAACTTCCAACTATGGAAATCTCAAAGTACAAAGTGTGCTCCTCAAATGATGGAGGACAATCAAAAATGACTTACATCAATGACTCAAATTCACTGATTCCAACTATGAATGAAGAGGCAATATAATGTTAGTTCAATACAATATTTCTGCAAAAATGTGCAGCAAAAACACGTGCAAGAAGTCCTTGGGGCAGCTGATTTCTCTTCTTCAAATAGTTGTTTTCAATGATGGCAAACTTGTCTTCAAATGTAAATTTCTTCAAAAAAAAACCACCCTCTTGTATATGCCACAAATCATAAAATGTAAAATTCACTTTTCTCTAAATATAGTCCATGTTCTTCATATGCCCTTTCCTTCATTTCTGTTGTTCATATCTCTTCCTTTCTCTCTCTCTCTGCATTTTTTTTTAAATTAAAAATTAATTAAAAAAATGAGAATAATTAAAAATGGAGGGAAAGAGGATTAATTAAAAGGGAGGGAATTTAAAAAAAGAGGGAAATTTATAAGGAGGGGGAAGATTATATGGAGGGATTTTTTTTCCTTTTAAATTTTAACAATTAAAAAAAACGAATTTAAAAATGAGGGGGAGGGGGGCCCGAAAGGGCGTGGGAAAGGGAGGCGGAGGGACGAGTGTAGTGTGCAGTCGGGGGGCAGGTTGAGCGTTGTGAGGGGGTGGGGTTGTGGGTTGAGAGGGGGCTGTGCGAGCGTAGTGTAGGGCATAGATGAGTGTAGGGAGGGGGCCATGGGGAGCGTAGTGCGGAAGGTGCGTTTGCAAGCGGAGTGATAAGGATGTGGGGATGGACGGGTTTGGTTAACGCAGTGTAGAGGAGTGGTTGTTAGTGCTGTAAGGGAGTGGGATGCAGGTGGTATGGGCCGTGTGAGGGGAGTGGGACGCAGTTTAGGCGAGGTGAGGATTTGAGTGTGAGGTCGAGGGTTAGAGTGAGCGGGTAAGGGAAGAGCGTAGTGAGGCGGCAGGGTAGCGTTTGAGAGGGGGCGTAGCTCGAGTCACGAGTGGTCGATTGGGGAGAGGGCGTTGGAGTGTGTTAGGGTGCATAGGGAGGGCCTTAGTGTGTGAGGCGATTTGTATGGAGTGTGTTGGCACAGAGGAACCAGAAGTGGTGAGGGCATATAGTGTGTAGAGATGTGCAAGAGATTTGCAGGTTGCAGAGGAGGGGGGCTGAAAGGCCTTGATGCAAAGGATTTTTTATTTATTTTTATTTATTTATTTTTATTTTTATCTTTTAATTAAAACAGCAGAGAGCAGAGAGGAGTAGAATGAGTTCAGAAATTTGCAGAATTTTAAGCAGTAAAATTGTAATTGAGGGGAAATGTAGAACCGTAGACTTAGAAGTAGCAGGAAAATAATATTTTTCTTTTAGTAGCAGAAAAATGCAGTCCAGAAGCTCAGAAATTTTCACCAAAAACCCCATAATTTTTCAGAATATTACATAGGGCAATATAGCAGCAAAAAATTGGAGAATTTGTGGAGTTAGAGAACTCAGAAATCTCATAAATTTCTTCAAAAACCCTCTTTAAACTATTTTCCAGCAGCTTAAAAATGCAGAATTTAAAAGTACTCAAAAATATTTTCCACTAAAAACTCATAAACTTCTTCAGGAATCAACTTTAAACAATTTTTCCAACAGCTCTCCAAAATGCAGAATTTAATGGGTAGAAATTGCAGGAAGAAATCAACCTTCAGATGTGCAGTGCTGCTTTTTTTTTCAAACCAATGCCGGAATGTTGTCAATTTCTAAATGTTGCTCCTTCTCCAAAACCACTTTCTAAATGTGGAAAAATGTCTGCTGCAGACACTCTGAGTGCTGCAAAAATGTCAAGAATTTTTGCAGATATGCACAGGCCATAAACACAAATGGCTCACTCAATTTGGAGCAGGGCCAGCGATCGCCCGCTCTGATACCATGTTAAACACCATGTGAAACACACACATGGTGTATGAGGAGGATGAACACACACACAAGAACCTCAACAACACAATGAAGGATAAGCGTGAGGCTTTCTTATTTTTTCCATTATACATGATGTACATTTATAGTACAGTGGTGTAACTCTTGGTTTCATATTCCAAGGTCACTTGGACTCCATTGTGACTTTTCGCATTCCACACCTACCCATGTAGGATTAGGTGTTCCAATAATCCACTCAACAGTTGTTCGATCCAAACCAATTTTATAGAGGACCAACCTCAGAAAATCCCAATCAACCCTGTCGTAGTCCTTGCTCAAATCAACCTTCATGACCGCAACTTCCATTTCTCTAGTTTGAATTGAATGCAGGAGCTCCAGAGTTGTGGCCACCACATCGTGGATGCTCTGGTTTTATAGGAAGCCTGACTGCTCCAGCGAAACGTGCAAAGATAAAACCTTTTTCATGCACTCTACAATCACCTTAGAGATGATTTTATATAAGGTATTACATAGGGATATGACTTTTTAATCATCAAAGGTCAAAATTTCTTTCTTCTTAGGGATTAAAGCCAAAAAAGTAGAGTTGATCGCACCATGAATTCTTCTCGATGTCCTTGCTTCTTCCACCATTTCCGTAATATCCATAAATAATTCATCGGATAAATTCATGAAAAAGTCCATGTTCTAGCCATCAGGACCCAGACTTTTATCCACCGAAAAGGATTTTAGTACTGCCAATACTTCATCTGGGCTGACTTTGTGGATTTCCTTCATGGTTCGTCGCGAATAACGTGTGGCCAGCTATTCATGCACGACATAATGGGAATCGATACGATAGAATTGATCTAGTTTTTGGGATATTTATTTCGTTAAATTTACTGAAATTGGTAGGAATTTCCAAAGAAAATGGAGACATAATAAAATGGAGGAAGGAACAGAGTACTGAGCAGATCAAATATAAACTAAAATTTCCAAAATGTGTAATATATATATATATATATATATATTAGGTCTAATGGTTAAGAGCTTATGTTTACTCCTAAGAGGTTACAGGGTCAAAATGAGAGAGGGTAAAGTATGTATGCCTTGGTTGACTTAGCAGTCAAATCACTGGGCGGAGGTGGGTCCCTTGTCCCAAAAACAAGGGAGTTGTCTTTAGTGCGACTTTTTGGAGTTGCTAGTGCCAGAATCCGGCGGGAAAAAATTGAGGTGAAATCTTGATTTGTGTTATTTAAACTAGTTTTTTTACTGTATATATAGATTCAGCACCCTGAAAAACCCCTAGGGCACTTCGATCATGCAAAGGTTATCCATCAAACTTGTGATTTCAATAAATTCCTACCAGATTTTACAGAAATTAGACTTGAAAAATCCATCGAAAAAGCTTCCAAAAAGTCGCACTAAAGACAACTCGAAAAAAAAGGGTTCTCATACACCAATTTGGTGTCTGGCTTGGCTGTGACCTTGCTCTTTTTGGAGCAACAACCTCCATTAATTGTGCCTAATTCAAATTCATATTCAACAATGTAACCATACATTAAATGACAATTCCAATTGGGCATTAATATTTCATATTGCACAGTGTAACCATGCATTAAATGGCCATTCCAATTGGGCATTAATATTTTCACAATTTTGATTGATGGATTTTGACTCCTTATTATTGATTATCGACAAAGATGAAAAACTGGTACGCTAGTCAAAAGTGGTTACATATGGCTTCTACCTTAAGGAAAAAAATTGCAACTTGATTTTTTTTTGTATTGCAGGAATGGGGAAATCAGGTTCATTTAATGGAGTAGTTGGGATTATTCTCAACACTCCCCTTAATATCAATTAGTGATATTCATGATGTCCAAATAGTTTTTTTGATAAACAAAACTTTCTTTTGCTATTGGTTTGGTGAAGATATCTGTATATTGTTCTTGAAACCTGCAATGTTTCAAAACAATTTCTCCATCATTAATCAGCTACCTGATGAAATGATACTTTGTGTCAATGTGTTTACTTCTTTTGTGAAAAAATGAAATTTTTGAATAAAGAATTGCAGAGTTGTTGTCACAATAAATCTTTGTTGTTTTTTCTTGCTCATGTATTTAATGATTCAAAATTATTCTCATGCAAATCGCTAAACAAGCTACCCCTGTCTCTCTGACATTCAACTTCAGTTGTGGAAAGAGAAACTATTGGTTTTTTCTTGGAAGCCCATGAAATTACTCCCGAACCCAAATGAAAATGTGCTCTTTTTATCATAAACACTTCCTTCCCAATCATTGTCATTATGTCCAACCAACCTCAAATCATTTGTACTATACAAAATGTGATATCCCTTGGTTCCATTAACACACCTTAGAACTCGTTTAGTTGCTTTTCAATGCATTTCTTTTAGGTGTCCCCATGAATCTTGAGACCAAAATCACTGCATACATTAAATCAAGTCTAATTGCAATCACATACATTAAATTTCCAGCCATATTTTTGTATAATGTTGGATTTACATTGTTGCTATAATCTTTACTCAATTTCAAACCCATGGCTATTGGAGTTGGTGCAGGCTTCCTATTATGCATTTTTTTCATTTTGAACCTCTTTAATATGTCTAATGCAAACTTTGTTTGCGAAATAAAAATTTCATCTTCCATTTGCTTCACTTCTATGCCTAGAAAATATTTTAACAATCCTAAATATGTCATTTTAGAATCATTTTTATAACCTCTTTGAAATAAACAATGAGAAGATCATCATTCCCTTTGAAAACTATATAATCTACATATAAAAATACAATTAAAATATTCCTATCACTTTCTTTGACGTGAAGGGTAGGCTCAAAATCACTTTTGCTAAAGTCATTGTCCAACAAATATGAATCTTTTGCTATATTGTGCGCGTGGTGCTTGCTTCAACCCATAAAAAGCTTTCTTTAGTACATAAACTTTATCTTTCATAACTAGGTGGATGCTCCACATACAATTCCTCTTTAAATACTCCATTCAAGAAGGTTGATTTCATGTCCATCTCATATACATTCCACTTATGTTGTGTCATTATTACTAAGATTGTCCTTACTATTTCCATTCTTGCGGCTGGTGCAAATGTTTTAGCATAATATCTTCAAGGTTGTTGTTTTTATCACTTAACAACTAGCTTTGCTTTATGTCTTTCTATCCTTCCTTGTGCATTAAGTTTGGTCTTATAGACCCACTTCACACCTATGAATTATTTTCCTTGTGGAATATTAACTAATTCCCATGTATTATTATTTTCTATTGCATCTATTTCCTCATATATTTCTACTACCCATTTTTCCTCCTTAATTGCATCTTCAAAATTAATTCGATCATCTACATGAGAAAATCAAGAAAACAAAGAATTCAGACCAGTGCTACTTTCACCATCATTTGGCTCATAAATCTCTCAAACTTCTAATTTTTTTCTTCTCAATCTTGCTAAAGTTAGATTTGATGTGTCGCTTGAATTTGAACTTGTAGAATGTGGAGTTGTTGTGATCGCATCAAAAAATCTTGTTGTTGATGATCTTTGTTGTCCACTTGGAGGAGTATTTGCTTGAATACGCGAGGCTATCCTATTGCTTGTTGAACATGTCACTTGAGGACTACTTTGTTGAACTTGAATAGGTGTGGGAGGAGTCACCTTTGAAGAAGTACATGTTGTTATTGATTCATCTTTAGCTTCTCGTGATAAACTTGTTGCTACATTAATTATTTTTTCCAAACTTCCATCCCATGCTTCCTCTTCTATGAATTGTACATTTCTGCTAATTGTGAGATTTTTGGTTATTATATTGTATATCTTATATGTTTTGGATTCATCATTGTAACCAACAAATATGCAATTCTCCCACTTGTTATCTAATGTGGGACATGAGCATATGTCACACATACAAACACTCTCATGTAAGTAACACTAGGCTTTCTTACACTCCATGCTTTTTCTATAATCATGTTCTTTACACTTTTGGTTGGACATCTATTTATAATATAAATTGCATATGCTATGATTTCAGTTCAATATGCATTTGACAAATGTTTTTCTTTTAACATACTCCTTGCCATTTCCATAATTGTTCTATTTTTCCTTTCAACAACACCATTTTGTTGAGCTATGTATTTTGTTGTGAATTGTTTGTGAATTCTATGCTCCCTGCAAAAACATAGGAAGTCATTTGAAACGTATTCACCACCTTTGTTTGTTCTCAAAAATGTTATGTAGCTCCCACTTTGTTTTTCAACAAGAGCCTTGAATTGACAAAAGCGTTCAAACTTTTTCACTTTTATGTCTTAGAATTCCGACCCATATTTTTCTTGTGTACTCATCTATGAATATCAAGAAATAATATCGTTCATCAATTGAGGGTGTATGAATTGGTCCACACAAATCTGGATGGAAAATTTTCAAGGGTGCCTTTGCCCTTATTGACTTTCTTGCTGGAAATGATTCTCTATGTTGTTTGCCCAAGATGCATTCTTCAGGTAAGTTGTCTGGTTTTTCTATAAGTGGCAAATATTTTACCATGTATTTCCAATTTATTAAGTTTATACCTCCAAAGTTGAGATGTCCAAATATTAGATGCCATAGCCAACTTCCATCTTTTCTCTATGCTTGAAAGTTCATTTGCATGGTTGTTGTAATTTTTCTTTCATCTTCTTGTGGGTTCATTGAGAATTGTACTTGAGCATGCTCTGCCTTCAAATCTAGTTTTATCCCTAGGGGAAGTATTCTATTACTTGTCATTTGAACTTTTAGCATAGTTACTGATCAAACACAAAACTTACCGATTACTCGTTTTTTTGAGGTAGCAAAAAAAACACCCTATTTTGAAAAGTGGTTATTCAGAATAACCTTTTCTTTTGAGCATTTTTTGGCACTTTAAATTTTTTTATGTACCAAGTTTTTTTAATTGTTAGTGATTTTCATGCTAATTTTAAAAAGTATTTATTCAATATATATATATATATATATATATATATATATATATATATATATATATATATAATTTATTTTATTATTTATTTTTATTTATTTATTTTTTCTCTTTGTGGGAGCACATTTTTGGTTACATAAAAATTAAAATTAAATTAAAATATAACAATTAAAGTAACATTCTAAAAAATAAAAATTTAAAAACTATTAAAAAACATAAAAATAATTAAAAATGATAATTAAAAAATAAAAAAATAAAACATATATTAAAAAAACATAAAAAATAATTAAGAATAATAATTAAATAAAAAAACATTAAAAAAATAAATTTAAAAATAAAAACATATAAAAAAAAATTTTAAAAAAAAAAAAAGTTAATATATAAAAAATTTAAACAAAAACGGAATCGGGCTCGCCCAAGTGGCGGCGTGGGTCTGCTCCTGGGGGGGCGGGGTGCTGCACGTAGCTCCCTACCCGGCGAGGGGCTGAACCCTTCCACCACCTAGGTGGGAAGTCGATTCTGGGAATTGACTTCCCACCCAAGGGCCAACCCTTGCCGCCACCTGGGCAGGAGGCTGATTCACACAGCTCCCCGCCTAGCCAGGGGTGGCCCCTGTCACCACCTGGGCGGGCCCAATTCCATTTTTGCTTTATATATATATATATATATATATAGATTAAGTATCGAGGGGTTTTCACAGTGCATTATATTAGATATCAATTTTTTGGATTCAACTGCATTAAGTAATTCATTCATATATTACTATTTCCATGAGAGGTAGTTGTAACTGACTAATTTCTCATGAGTTTTGAATAGTTCACTTAGCACTCATTAAATCGGGTGATGCTCGCAAGGGTGAAGAAGTGGGATTGAAACTAGTGAAATGAATCACAGAGCGTCAATCATCACTTCTGGGGCTTGCACTCAGTAACCAAGACTTCCCAGGAGGTCACCCATCCCAGATCGCCTCTGGCTCAAGCGCACTTAACTGTGGAGTTTTCCCCACAATCAAGCCCACTTAGCTTGCTACCCCATTTGCAAAACCTTAGCAAGTATTGTATCTCATGAACCATTCAAGTAGAGCTCCCTTTAATCTTTGTATTTAAGTATTGAGGGGTTTTCGCAATGCATTATATTAGATATCATTTTTTGGGATTCAACTGCATTAAGTAAGTCATTCATCTATGACCATTTACATAAGAGGTAGTTGTAACTGACTAATTTATCATGATTTTTTAATAGTCCATTTAACACTCATAGCATCGAGTGATGCTCAAGGGGTGAAGAAGTGGGATTGAAGCTAGTGAAATGAATCACATAGCATCAATCATCACTTTCGAGGCCTGCACCTAGTAATTGGGACTTCCCAGGAGGTCACCCATCCCAGATCGCCTCTGGCTCAAATGCACTTAAATATGGAGTTTTACCCACAATCAAGCCCGCTTAGCTTGCTACCCCATTTGCAAAACCTTAGCAAGTATTGTGTCTCATGAATCATTCAAGTAGAGCTCCATTCACTCTTTGTATTGAAGTATTGAGGGGTTTTCACAGTGCATTATATTAGATATCATTTTTTGGGATTCAACTGTGTTAAGTAAGTCATTCATCTATCACCATTTCCATGAGAGGTAGTTGTAATTGATTAATTTCTCATGATTTTTGAATAGTCCACTTAGCACTCATTGCATCGGGTGATGCTCACAGGGGTGAAGAAGTGGGATTGAAACTAGTGAAATGAATCACATAATGTCAATCATCACTTCAGGGGCCTGCACCTGGTAACCAGAACTTCTGAGAAGGTCACCCATCCCAGATCACCTCTAGATCAAGCATGCTTAACTAGACAATTTTACCCACAATCAAGCCCACTTAGCTTGCTACCCCATTTGCAAAACCTTAGCAAGTATTGTGTCTCATGAATCATTTAAGTAGAACTCCCTTCACTCTTTGTATTTAAGAACTGAGGGATTTTCGCAGCACATGATATTAGATATCATTTTTGGGGATTCAACTGCATTAAGTAATTCATTCATCGATAACCATTTCCATGAGAGGTGGTCGTAACTGACTAATTTCTCATGATTTTTGAATAGTCCACTTAGCACTCATTGCATCGGGTGATGCTCACAGGGTGAAGAAGTGGGATTGAAACTATTGAAATGAATCACATAGCATCAATCATCACTTCTGGGGCTTGCACTCGGTAACCAAGACTTCCTAGGAGGTCACCCATCCCAGATCCCCGTTGGCTCAAGCGTGCTTAACTGTGGAGTTTTCCCCACAATCAAGCTATATATATATATATATATATATATATATATATATATATATATATATATAATTAATTTTTTCTTTTTAAAATTTTAAAATTTTTTTAGCCTTTTAAAAAGGTTTTTTTTTTATAATTATTATTTTTTATTTATTTTTTATGTATTTATTTTAATTGTTATTAAAAAAAAATTATAGTTTTAATATTTTTCCTTTTTTTGTTTTTTAATTGTTTTAATGTTTTTTTAGTTTTTGTTATTTTTCAATTTGCTTTTCAATGTTTTTATATATTTTTTTCATTTTGATTGTATTTTTATATTTTTTTAACCTTTTATATTTCTAATTTTTATTTTTAAGGCTTTTTATTTTTAATGTATTATTTTTTATTTTTTTTTACATTTTTTGGTTATTTTTACTTTTAATCTTATTTGAATCATTTTTTTTTGGAAAACAAAAATCATAAAATATCATCATCTTTGAATATAAATTCATAAAAAAATGATAACATTTGTTAATTTTTTAACTTTTTTATTCAATTTTTTGATAAAAATATTGTAATTAACATGTAGTTTTTAGCTATCTGCCCATGTAGACCTCACATTTCGATTTTAAAAAAAAAAAATTTAAATGTTTTTATTATTTAAAAGTTTCATATATATATATATATATATATATGATTTTTTTTAATGTTTTTAAAATAAATTTTCATTTTTTTGGTTTTTTTTCATTTATTTATCTCATCCATATTATTTATTTATTTTTATGTTTTTTTGGGCGAATTTTTTAATTTCTTTTCTTAAATTATGTTTTTTTTTTTAATATTTTCCTTTTTTTATTTTTAAATTTTTTATCTTAATTTGTTTTTTTTCTTACATTTTTTGATGTTTGATTTTTTTTTGTCTTTTTTATATTGTATTTTTTTGTCATGTTTTTGTTTTTTATTTTTTATGTTTTAATTTATTATTATTATTTAGTTTTTATTTTTTCAATGTTTTCATATTTTCAATATATTTGAATGGATATATATGTCAGAATAAAAAATATGTAGAAGTAATTAGTCTAGGAGAATATTTTTTTTTGATGGTGTACTTCCTTATGAGTTGATAGGATTCTTGAAATGACAATTTTTTTTTGCATAATATTTAATATGTTTATTTCATTCGATTTATTAAATTCAAAAGAAATATAATTTTGTTATTATTATTATTATTATTATTTGAAATTAAAATTAAAAAATATATATTTATCAATAATGAAATATAGTTAAAAAACAATTTGCAAATTGAAAATCTTAAAATTATTTAAAAATAAAACATTTATACAAATTCAAAAAAAAAATGTTTTAATGGAGAAAGTATCAAAAACTCCAAAATCACATATAAATTCGTTTGTTTTGTAAAGTTGTTCATTCATCATAACTGAAGTGTTTCATATCGAGTGATTTCAAGGCATTATATATAATAAATTGTTATTAATATGATAAACTTAAAATAAAAATAAAGTAATATACATTAAATGGTAATAATGTTTTAAAATAAAATTAACATCATGGTTGAATATTGTTGGAAATTTAAGGATTTTCATAGAGGTGATATTTTATCTTTAATGTCATGCTTGGAATTTTAAGCCGTTTTAGAGACATGATATTTTATCTTTAATACCATACCTAAAAATCGTTGCAATTTCAGACTTTTGATATTTTATTTTTAATGTCATGTCCATCGTTGGAATTTTAAGGTTTTTTAGAGTCATGATATTTTATATTTATCGTTATTATTAAAATATGTTGACAATTTACCAAAAAAAACGTTATTCCAGCATCAACACTTTTCGTTTTCAGGGCTTTTTTGCAAAAACAAAATTGGCGTGATTATTCCAGCATCAATACTTTCCGTTTTCAGGGTGTTTTTTGCACAAAAAAAATTGGCGATGTTATTCTAACATCAACACTTTTCGTTTTCAGGGTGTTTTTTGCACAAAAAAATGGCTCGCTCTTCCATTTTTTTAGAACGTTGAAAATTTACCCTGAAAAAAAAAGGTTATTCCAGAATAACACTTTTCGTTTTCGAGTTGCTTTTTCATGTTTTTTTGGCGTTTTTTTATTAGAGTTCTCATTTTGAGGTAATAGTTCTCGTTTGATCGGTAATTTTATTTTTTTCAATGAGATGTTTACTTAGAAATTAATCTAGGATTGTACATTCTTCATTTTTGAAAAAGACTTTATACTCATAATTGTCCAATACTTCTCAAATTGTGTTTTAAACTCGAAAAAAATATACATTTGCAATATACTTTTTCTTCCCATTCTTGGTTAGAATATTAACATTTCCTTTACCCATCACTGAAAACTTGTTATTAGTCCCTAATGTAACTTATGTTTTTACACTCTCATCCAAGTTAGAAAACATTTCTATGTTCCATGTCATGTGATTTCTACAAGTTGAGTCAAAAAACCATACATCATTTTGCTTCTCTCATGCTACATTGCAAACTAAGAACATATTGTCTTAGTTTTGATTTTCCTTTGTAAAATTTTCATCTGGTGTACTAAATTATCATATTGTTTCTTTCTACATTTATTTGAATAATGCCCATACTTCTTGCAATAATGAAATTGAACTTTATACTTTTCATACCTTTGACCTTGTTCTTGATTTTGGCTTGGATTTTGACTTGGATTTTTAGTGCTACCTATTCCACACAAGCTTGAGGAGCTACTTCTTCCGCCTCTATATGGACATCTTCATCTACCTTTGGGATTTGATCTTCCTCTGCGTCAACCTTCACCAACTGAGACTCGTGTCTTGAAAGCATGTTCCATGAAGATTTTGTTGACCTATACAACCTATGGTCATGAGAAATGAGTGAGGCATGGAGCTCATCCACTAAGAACCGTGGAAGATCCTTTATCTCCTCTATAGCCACAACAATAGAATCAAACCTTGCTAGTAAAATTCTTAGCATCATTTCAACTATTCTATTTTCCTCAAGTGTCTCACCATGAGATCTTATTTGAGTTACCTATCCAATAATTTCTGTAAAAAATGAATCTATTATCTCAGAATCATTCATATATATTTTTTCAAAATCCCTTCTTAAGATTTGTAATTTTGTTGTCTTCACCTTTTCCATGCCTTGATACACTATCTGGAGAATGTACCATGCTTGATTTGACTTTGTTGCTACTAAAATACTTGGAAAAATACTCTCATGCATTGCTTGAAATATGTAGAAGAGGGCTTTGGATTATTTCCTGTCATCTCTCAAAAAATATCTCTCTACATGTTTCAATGCATTTTATGTTGCTACATTAGCTGGTTCTTGGAAGCCATTCTCTACAGGATCCCATATATCGTGAGAAAAAAACAATTCTTTCATTGTGATTTCCCAATAATCATAGTTTTTCCCGTTAAACTGAGGAATTTGTGGATTTTTCAAGCTTGTGCTTGAAGTTTCCATAACTCATATTGACTCCTCATATAAAACTAATAAACCTTGGCTCCTTAGATTTGATAAACTCATTCCAATAAGCATGCTTTGATAATCCTTGGCTTTGATAACCCTTAACTCTGATACCATGTGAAGAAAAGGAAATAGATAATAAAACATAACAAAAAAACATATAAAAACAAGTTTTCCAAAACAAAGCACACAACACAAAATATATATATCTTCAGAAGTGGAATTACATTTACAATAGAAAACAAAATTTTCTTTTTAACCCATAGTAAGATCAAAATTTTATAAAGATCTACGTGATTCAATTTCACACAAACCTCCAGACATGATTAGGAAAAAACATAACTTATGACTTCTATTAAAAAACATACATTCACCTTTTATATATCATGAGAGAATACCACTAAAAAGACTTATATATAATAAAACATAAAGTTGTGTACTTTTTAAAAATTAACTGCACAATTCACCCATTAATTGCACGCAATGCAAATTCATATCGCACAGTTCATCCATGCCTTAAATGGCTATAGTTTTGGTTGATGGATGTTGACTTATTGTTACTGATTTCTTGTAGAGATGAAAAACTGGTACGCTGGTAAAAGCTGGTTATGTATGGCTTCAGCCTAAAGGAAAAAATTGCAACTTGATTTCATTTGTAGTCTAGGAATGGCACAATCAAGTTTATTTAATGAAGTAGTTGGGATTATTTCCAACAATTTCTTGGAATCATAAGTTTAATTTTATTTGTAAACATAGTACAATTAAAATTATTTAAAATGTTTGAAGGTGTTAAATTTATTTATACATTTAAAAATATATTTTAAATAACAAAAATTGCTACATTCCTAGAAAAAATCCCAAAACATAGAATATTTAGACAACACAGTGAAAATGTGAAGTCATCCACTTAGTCTCAAAATATCTAGAATAAAAATGGAAGTAGATTTGGACATTGATGTAACAAGGTTGAAGTGATTTTATATTGTTTGTCTATCTATTTGGGGTATTGGGATTGAGGAAGGGAGGGAGGGAGTGGGAGATAATTATGTTTGGCTGGGATCAATGGGGAAGGACATTCCAAAACACCGGAGACTCCATGATGGATGTCAATGAGCTAAGTAGGAATACAGACATGGACAGAGCGACCCCATCAAGGCTGATATCAGAAGGGATGCAATAAAGTTGGATATTGGGGAGTGGCGAGGAGAAGAAAAAATAATAGTATGTTGATCTAAGTTGTATTGTGTTTAGCACCAAAGTGTTCAAGTGGATTGTTGGTATCTATATCAATTGTACTATGTTTTTGGGTCTAGTTATTCTTATTTCCATATTTTTTCCCAAGAATCACCCTGTGCACATCCCATTTGATAGTTATTGAAGGAGAGTCAAGAGGAATTAATTAGACATAAGAGAAAACATCATATTTTATTAAATTAATTTCTCTTAAAACTTGCCTTTGCAAATGAATTACATGAGTATTTATTTTGGAGGAGGAAATGTGTTAAATTATTAAGAGGGAATTCCTTTCCTAGATATTTGGAGGAAGTTGAAAGAAGAAATCCTCTCAATTCTAGTAACTTATCTCAACTACTAGATTTTAATGAAATCTAGCAATTTCTAGAAATCTTCTAGAAAATCTAAAATTCTCTAAAATTTATGAAAAATTGTACAATTAATTAAATTAAAAATATGCTCCTGCATCATACTAATGGAGAGGAAAATATACATTCATATGCTTTTCTTATGGAGTTATTCAATACTGGTGCCATATTTTGAAATTTTTGTCGGTGTCATCCAAGTTGCATACTCACTGCAAAATATTCACCATGTGCACTTTTAAATTCTTGTTTCCAACGATTCTTTAATTCATAAATTCCTCTTGGGTGCATTCCATAAAAAAATTGAAATGGACTTAATCATGTGCTTCTGTTAGGTGCTTCATTATATGAAAATTATGCCTAAGCAAGTATCTGATCCCATTGCTTGGGATGTTCACTTACCAATATCAAGATATTTATAAGAATTATATTTACTACCTCTGCCTAACCATTAGTATGGGTATGGTATTTTAATATAAATTTGAGGTTGGTTCCTAAATTTTTCCATAAATTTCTCCAAAAATGACCCACAAACCTAGTGTCTCTATCAGAAACAATACTTCTAGGTAATCCATGCAATATAACTATTTCTTTGAAGAACAAGTTTGTCATGCTAGTTGCATCATTTGATTTTTACAGACTATAAAGTGTGCATCTTTAAGAATTTTTCAACAACAAAAAAACTTGAGTTGTTTCCTCTCTACGTTTTGGGAAAGCCTAGAACAAAATCCATGCTTATAGAGACGTATGGTCTATTTGGAATTGGCAGGGGTTGATACAATCCAGTGTGTTGACTTCTATTTTTTCATATTGACATATCCTACATCTTTCAATAAATATGCTTACATTTGTTTGCATGTCTATACAATAGTACATTGCTTTTAACTATGCTAGAGTTTTGTCTTGTCCAAAATGACCTGTAAATCTTCCAGTATGTTTCTCTTTTAACATATTTTATCTCATCGAACATATCTGAATGCATAATTACTACCTTTAAACATAATTCATTCATGTATCATATAATCTAACAATGGTGTTCTTTCTCCACTTACAGGATGTTCACAAGTTGCATAAGCTTCTTTGAATTTTGGATCATCTTTGTGCATATCTTTTTTTTTTAACTAGAACAGTTATATTATAGAAAAAACGCTGATAGGGCAGTGCCTATACAGCCAATACAATCAAAATCTCAGCCAGAACAGCCAATACATCAAAACCACCATTAGCCTTTTAGGGGATAATGGTCATATACGGAGCTTCTGCATTTAGGCTTATCATTCCTTCTTGTAGCGTGCAGCCTATGTTGGCCAATCTATCTGCTTCCTTATTAAGATCTCTGAGTATGTGGAAGACATTTACAGAGGGAAAATTCCCCAGCATTCTGTTGACTCTTACTAATTGTTTGTTGAGCATCGGGTTCTTAAGCCCCTTCTTGTTGGCTATTGCTTTTATCAACACCTCTGAGTCTCCAAAGACTGCTATTTCGCTTGGATTTTCTTTTCTGACAATTTGACATGCTTTCCATAAACTTAGAATTTCTGCTTGATTATTGGTTTTCAAACCCAGGCCCCAGCTGAATTCTTCTTTATTCCCATTTGGATAGTAAATCACCCCACCAGCACCGGATCTTCCCGGGTTTCCTTTTGAGGCACCATCAAAGAAGACAGAACACTTGCCTTGAGATTTCCACCACTGGTGGAATTTGTCCTCAGAAATGCGAATCTGCCAATTTTCCTTGTAGACAGGGTGAAAATTTGCTGGAGAGATGGTCTTGTCGGTGAAAGGAGCCAGCCACTTCCTTTCATCAGGTCGAAGAGTGTTATCCTCTTTGTTCTGAGAGTGAATCAAGGTCTCTGTTAGGAGGGATTTGGCCTGATCCGCCACTTTGGCTGCTGTCATTTCTTTATTGCTGAAGATGATTTCGTTCCGGGCCAGCCAGATCTTCCAACAAACATATTTGGGAGCGGCTGTCCACACCTTATGCCATAAGGAATTGCTAGCAATTTTATGGGGGTAAGCTGAATTCCAAGAGAGAAACATGGAGTCTATCGCGCATTGAGAAGTTGGGAGCACGTTCAGTCCAACCAGAAAAAGAGACCAAACCTCCTTCGTGAATTCACATTCCAGAAACAAATGACCTGAAGTTTCCAGCGCTGCTTTGCATAGAGCACAGCGATGGGGGCCAGCAATATTCCTCTTGCTCAATTTTTCACCTGTCAATATTTTGTTTTGGAACAAGATCCAGAAGAAAAAGTTAATTTTGGGTATGCTGAAGCTGTCCCAAATCAACTTCCAAACAGCCACCGGATGAGGCGAGTCTTTTTTGCTTTGTATTTGGAGGTATCCTTGTTTTGCTGTGTAGACCCCTGTTTTCCCCCAGCCCCACTGATATGCTTCGTCTTGGTGCATCGGGGCATAGTCAGAGATGGCGCTTTTAAAAGAAGCAAGCTGGGTTTGTAAATGCGCTGGAGGCCTGGGTAATTTTCATTGCAACCAGTTGCCATTGGTATCCCATTCCGATATATCATCGATTTTCCTTATTCCTTTCTCTTTAAGCCAGTCTCTTAACTCTGTGAAGTCGTTGGAATCATCAAGGGGAGAGTGACCCATAATACTGTCTCTCCAGAGCCTGATGTTTTTCCCATTTCCTGGTACTCTATACAAGTGAGATCTAAAAAAATTAATACCTCTGCTGCATAGCTTCCATACTTGCGTGCCTGTTGGGGATTTGCCGACTGAGAATGAGGAAAGAGGCAGATTCTTGAGATATTTGATCTTGAATATTTGACTGACAGGATGTAGGGGATTGTTGGTTAGTTGCCACAGAATTTTGCAGCCCAGTGCCAGATTGGCATGCTGGGGATCGTGAATTTGCAATCCACCTTCCATAAGAGGGCGTTTCACAATTTCCCAATTGATTAAATGAAATTTGCTGTGATTTCCACGTCCGCCCTTCCACAAGAAGTTTCGCATAAGTTTGGAGATCTGGTTAGTGATTGCTTTTGGGGCAAGCATCAGAGCTGCCTAATATGTGGGAAGAGCTGAGAGGACAGCCTTGATGAGCGTAAGTTTGCCCCCAGTGGTGAGCCAGAATCCTCCCCACACACCTATCTTCTTCTTGAATTTTGAAATGACGTCCTCCCAGAGATGATTCCTGTTGGATCTTAGCGTGATTGGGAGCCCCAGATATTTCAACTTTTCCCACTCTGCAAAGCCAGTAAATCCCAAATCATTGGCAATTTTCTCTATAGTGTGTTGGTCAGTGTTCCAACCATAGACTGCACTCTTCCTTACGCTTATGAGTGCTCCTGAAACACTAAAAAACTTCTGGAGAGTGTTTCTGAAGGAGTTTGCCACTCTAGCAGAGGCACCCCCAAGCAGGATCGAGTCGTCGGTGAAGAAGGCATGATTCACTGGATCGATGCCGTTCACAATTCCAATACCAAGGATATTTCCATTGTTTTTTTCTTTGGTAAGCTTTCTGCTCAAGGAGTCCGCCATGATAATATAGAGAAATGGGGAGAGAGGGCAGCCCTGTCTCAACCCTCTGGTGGCCAGAAAAAAGTTCGTCGGCCTGCCATTGACCAATGGAGCAATCCATGTCTTTTCTAGACAAGCTTTGATAAGATTTATAAAGTCTTGACTGAACCCGAAGGAGAAGAGAACCCTGTACAGGAAGGATCTATTAACTCTATCAAAAGCATTACACATGTCCAATTTAATAAGCATACCTTGTTCTTTGCGGGCGTGACTGGAGTGCAGAGCTTCTTGGACTTGGATGATATTGTCCAGAATGTGACGGCCTTTCACGAATCCTCCTTGAGCTGAAGAGATCAATTTTTGTAGAAGAGGTTTTAGTCTGTTCGCCAGAAGTTTTGCCATTATCTTGTAGGAGGCATTCCATAGAGAAATTGGCCTGTATCTGTCAAAAGAACTAGGATTTTCTTCCCTGGGGATTAGTGCAAGGAATGTGGAGTTAATTCCACCTCCCACCTTAGCCTTTCTCATGATACCTTGAATCATTTTGAGAAGATCATATTTGATTAACGCCCAACAAATTTTGTAAAAATGGATTGAAAATCCATCTGGGCCTGGTGCTTTATCTGGCTCCATTGACCACACGATCTTGTATATTTCTTCCTCCGAGACCAGATTCAATAGGGAAGAGTTGTCTTCAGAGTTAACAAGCTTCGGAATGTTTGACAGGAATTCATTGATTTTCTCCTCGCTCCCATTCCTTTCAGCAGTGAGGAGATTATGGAAGTGTCCCTTGGCAGCAACCTTAACTTGTTCAAAGCCTTTACACACCTGACCACTGGCTAAAGTAATTTCATCGATATGATTTTTTGATAATCTGGCCCTGTACTGTCTGTGAAAGTAAGCAGTGTTCCTATCTCCAGCTTTAAGCCAAAGGCTGCGAGACTTCAAATGCCAGTGCTCCTCTTCATTTCTAAAGGAGTTGTATGTTCTCCTTTGTGCAACGTTTTCCTCTATTAGGTCTGTTGGAGAGATGTCTTTTTTTTCCATTTCAAATTGTAGATCTGCCAACTGCAGAACAACATCTTTCCTCTGGCTGGTGGGAGTTTTAATGGCTTTCTTAATCCAATCTTTTAAGGATTTTTTTTGTGTTTTTTATCTTTTTCTCCCACACATAACTTGGAGAGCCCGTGACCTCTATTCTCCAAGCAGATTGAACTGTTTCGTAGAACCCTTCTATTTCTGCCCATAGAGGGTTAAAACGAAATGGCAGAGGGCCTAAATCCTCTTCATCCTTAATACATAGAAGAATTGTTTTATGATCTGATGTGAGTTTTGGGAGGATCTTGGTTAACACAATTCTGTTATCCAGCATAATGGAGCTGCTGATGAGGAACCTGTCCAATCTAGCTGAGATATGATCTCCCCCTGTTCTGTTGTTGGTCCACGTATATTCTCCTTTAACTGGCTTGAAGTCTACAAGGTCCCACTGTTGAATAAGATCTTCCACAATGGGAAGGAAGGGATCCCTCGAAGAGCTCCCGCCTCTCTTCTCTTTAGGATCCAGCACAATGTTCAAGTCACCTCCTAAAATTAAATTCTGAGGATTGTGCAGCTTTAGGTAATCTGAGAGTGACTTCCAGCACTCTTTCTTTTCATCATAATGTACAGGAACATATAAATTAAACAAAGAAAGAACTAGATTGCTTGCTTTATGTCGAAGTTCAGTAAAAATCCAATGTTGAGATTCATGAGATCTTTCTAGTGAAAAGAGTTTTTGAGACCAGAAAGTACCTATTCCCCCTGCTGTGCCTCTTGCATTGATTGCCTTGCCTGAGTCAAATTTCCACTTGGTGTTGCTTGTGGTCAGAAGGTGCTCCCCCTCTATTTTTGTCTCTTGGAGCATTAGAATGTCTGCGGATTCCGTTTTCAGTAGATCTTTAATTGCTTCTGCCTTAGTGGGATTCCCCAGACCCCTACAGTTCCAAGAGACCATCTGCATCATTTAAAACTAGAAGGGGTAGGTCCACCTCCCTTGGGGGTCCTTAATCTGGTATTCCTTCCGAGGGTCATCTCAATGGTGGTTTGGCTGCCTAGGGTTTTTTGTCTTTCTGATTCTTCTTCCCTAGTTTCTCTATTTGATTTCCTACCAGCTCTCTTTGATGGCCTCTCGAAGGTCTCATCATCTGAGGAACCCATGATTTATGTATTCTTCTTTTTAGACTTGATAATATCTGTGTAGGAAGGGGAAGAGGTGTTACCTTGGGAGGGGATTGAGATGATGCCTGGATTTGGGACAGCGATGTTGTTCATCGAGGTTGGACCATCCGGCTCTGCTTCTGGAGGGTTTGATTGAATATTTAGAGATTCGAAGGGGTTTTTATCCGCTTCTATACTGGCATTGTCCTTACTTCCTGCGGTTTGGGTGTTTGCATTTTCTTGCCCTGCTTTGTTCTCCACTCCTTTGCCTTTGTTTTTGTTGTTCTGTCTGATGTTTGAGGGCTTCTTTACTTGATTCCATTGTTCTCCTTTTTCTTTCTCTGTTAGCTCTTCATTTTTTCTCTTGCAGTATCTTGCAAAGTGCCCGTATTCATGGCAGTGTCGACATTTGAAAGGGAGCTGCTCGTAATCTAGCTCCTGGATGTGTGACCAGTTCGCTACCATGAGTTTGATGGCTTCAGGCAGCCCAACTTCTAGATCAACTTCAACACAAATGCGAGCACAGGAAAACTGGTCCTTCCTCGGCGCTTGATCTATGTATCTTCCTAGGGCATTACCAATAGACTGCAGAGATCTCTGATTCCAGCAATGAAGGGGTAGATGGGGAAGTCGCACCCATACCGGCACCGCCGTGGGTACATCCTGAGCAGGGCCGAAATCTGGCAACCATTTATTCAGGTAAAGACCTTGAGGGCCCATAAAATATGGCCCATTTCGGAAGATCAAGCTTCTATCTTCCACATTGTCAAAGACGAAAACAAAAAAGCCTTTCCCCACAAAATGGCTCTTGATGCTTTCCTTAACCAGAGGAATCTAGTTCCTTTTTACCCATTCGTCGACTGCCTTCGGGGAAGGCCAAAGGCCTGTGAACTGGCCGATAAGTCCCCTCTTTGCCAAATTCAGCGCAGATTTTCACGTCTCTTCCACCGGCAAAGACACCGTGGGGATGTTAGCCAATTTCTTCATGAATTTCTGCTGAGAGCCTGATGAGGGCCGGTTGCCCGATGCAGCAACAAGGGAAATGAAGGCTGCGAGCTCAGGAGGTGAAGGGGGGGAGGCCGCAAGGCCACCTCCAAGATCCATGATGGAGGAGACCGCTCGAAGGAGGGGCACCGACCATGCGCAGCTAGGGCAGCTGCAAAGCTACCATGGGCGCGCGCGCATTTTTTTTCCCATCTTTGTGCATATCTTTTAACTCATCAAACCCTAAGACATTCACCTGGAATTCTCGCAGAAGTAAATTAATTCTACTTAATGCATCTACTACTTTATTTGATCTTCTACTTCTATGTTTGATAACAAATGTAAAATTTTTTAAAACTTCAATCCATTTAACATGTCTTTGACTCAATTTTGTATAGTTGTTGATATACTGTAAGGCATGATTATATGTATAAAGGATGAACTATTTTGGCATAAGACAATGTATCCATTTCTTTAAAGTCTATATGATGGCATGTAACACCTTATCATGGGAAGATTACTTTTTCTTGGCTTCACTATTTTTTTCACTATAGTAGGCGTCTGATCTTCCTTATTGACTTAGAAAAAGTCATTATATTTCCACTAGTGTTGGTATCAACTTGAAACACCTTGTTGAAATCTAGTAATACTAGAATAGGTTGTTCTGTAATATTTTTTGTTAACAATTTGAAAATTTTGTCAGGTGCCTCTATCCAATGGAATGTTTGATTTATTTTGGTGATGGCTTCCACAATTGGAGCACAAATATGAAGCTAGAAAATTTCCTTAAGTTCTTTTTAAAATTTTGTAAAAAATTGCCAATCCATTAAAAATTTGTACCTCCGAAATGCTTCTTGGGTTAGGCCAATTGATTATGGCCTTGAATTTATCGTTATCCATATTTAAACCTTCTTTTGAGATTACAAAACCCAAGTATAATAATTTTGTCTTAATGAAACTACATTTCTTTAAATTAATTAGCAAATTTTCTTGCTAAAATTTCTTCAAAACCATCTTAAGATATAAATCAAGATAAACTTTAACAAATTTTCCAATGAACTATTTTAAGACCTCATTAATTAACCTCATAAATGTACTAGGAGCATTGGTAAGCCCGAAGGACATTACCATTCATTCATATAAGCTATTATTATTTTTAAATGATATTTTCCATTGATCACCTTCTTTGATTATGATCTAATGATATCCACTTTTTCAATCTATTTTAGCAAAATATGTAGCACCACTTAAAAAATCTATCATATCATCAATATGAGGCAATGGAAAATTGCACCTAATTATAATTTTGTTGATTGCTCGAGAATTCGTACACATTCTCCATCCTCTAGCCTTCTTTGGAGTTGACACTATTGAAAAAGCACACATGCTTATGATTTTTTGGATGAGACCCTTATCCAACAATTCATGTACTTGATTTTTAATCTCTTCATTCTCCCTTGGAGTCATTATATAAGTTTCTATATTTGGAAGGTTGACACTTGGAATTAAATCAATATAATGGTTGATACTTCTAATGGGAGGAAATTTATCACATAAGTCATCCACTACAATATCCATAAATTCATTCAACATATTTGTTATCTCTTCAAGGATATCATTCAAATTTGTGCTTGTGAGGACAACCTTTGGCTTACCGATCAAAGCGAAATTTATCTGTTCATGTTTGATTTATTGAAGGAAATATTTTCCACTAAGTAACATTACCTTGGATTGGTCTTCTTTTGGTGCCTTTTCATCATTCAAAGGCAAGATTACATGCTTTTTGCCATCCTTTTCAAAAGTATAGGTGTTACCCCTTCCATCATGTATTTCCTTCCTACCATATTGCCAAGGTCTTCCAAGAAGAACATGACATACATCCATAGGCATAACATCACAAAGAAATTTATCTCTATGACACCGTGTGTGAAATTCCACTTCAAATTGTTTATTAACAAATATTTGATGTTCTTTATGCAACCACAATACTTTGTAGGGAGTAGGATGTTCAGTTTTTTAAATTTAACCTTTCTACCATTTATGTGGATACTAGATTTTCAGTGTTCCCCTATCAATACTGAATTTACAACATTTCCCCCTTGATTTACAGACAGTTCTAAACATTTTCCCCCTTGTGTGTAGGTTCCTTTGCTTCTTTAACATGTTTTAGTAAAGCTCTCTTCATCATTATAGATTCACCAGTTTCAATTGTATTTTCATGTGGAGAGGATTTTACACTTCCTATATCAGTTTGTCCAATATGTATGATACCCTGACTAGAAGATCTTTATGGATATTCATTAGATTTGTGGCCTAATTTATTACATGTATAACATCGTACTATAAATATCTACCTCTACCTCTTTGATATGGTCTTTTTCCTCTGAAATCTCTACTTGATGATGATTCTTGCGGATGAGAATTCTTTCCTTCTTTTCTTTGAACAAGAAATCTTCCACTTGCATTACGGAAATTTTGAGGTCTAAAATGGGCCTCCTAAGAAAAATGTACAACCAAAATAAAATTTATAAGAGCCAATAGGATTCAAGATGATGATTTCAACCATGGGAGATGCTTCACCATTTTTGGAGTAAAAAAGTAAAAAAAATAATAAATAATAAATAATAAAACTACTTTTTCAACTCGTATTTTCAACTTATCTCCCTAATGTTTTACTCAAATTTAAAATAGGAGTACTCGTTGGATACAAAATTTAATTCCTCATCCAAGGATTACTGATGTTGCATACTTTCGATGAACCCTGCTAAACAAAAACTGAGAAATACATAAAAAAACATAATTGCAATCGCATTTTTAATGTATTTTTCATTTTTTGTGTAAAACAGTCCATCAAAAGTATGAAACATGGGTATTTCTTGGATGAGTAATCCAATTCTGCACCTAACGAATGTTTCCACTCGAACTTTGAGTAAACCCATAAGGAAATTGTTAAACACCATGTTAAACACACACATGGTGTATGAGAAGAATAAACACACACACACAAGAGACTCAACACACAATGAAAGATAAGCGTGAGGCTTTCTTATTTTTCCATTATACATGATGTACATTTATAGTACAATGGTGTGACTCTTGGTTTCATATTCCAAGGTCACTTGGACTCCATTGTGAATTTTCGCATTCCACACCTACCCATGGAGGATTAGGTGTTCCAACATCCCCCCTTAATCCGAAGGGGTATGTGTGAGTCCAAGAAAAGAGTTGTAATACAAATCTGCAAAGTATACATGGCAACACTTGGGCTGAATCAACTCTCTAAAATGTTGGAAAAAAGAGGTGGTTTTAGGATGACCACAAACAACAGAGTCTGAAATAGGATACTTGTTAGGTTGGGAACTTTGAGAAAAGCTGACGAGAAGGCTGAAAGATTCTGCTGGGAATTGTCCCTCATAAAAAAGGGAGACCTTCAACCTAAAAGAAGGGAGGTCTACTACCTGTGATGGTTTTAGGATTACCAACAACTCTGGAATGCTTTGAAGCATTTCCTGGAACTCAACCAAAGCTGGCAAGATGCTAAAGGCTTCTGCTAGAGGAAGTGTTCCTCATATATGAAAGGGAGACCTTCGACTTAAAAGAAGGGAGGTCTACTACCTGTGATGGTTTTAGGTTATCCACCAACCAAAGATGATGGTTTAAGGTTGTCCACCAACCGAAGGTATACTCATGGGCATCCATGTCTCTGGCTACATCCCTGAATCTGGAATGACGAATTGTGGCTCAGGCTCGCTTGAACTGCTGTGTCTCTGGCTACAACTCTAAACATGGAATGAGAGATTGTGGCTCAGGCTCGCTTGATCTGACGTCGAAGCTTGTACATGACCACCATTTCCCCCCCTGTTAGGGACAAGGTGAGATGATGGAAAAAACTCAACTGCAAGTTTGCTCAATATTCTAGAACATGTTCTGACATGCGACTTAAACATCTTCTTGCCTGTTGATGCCCATTGCCAAGAAGCGATCCATCCAAGATGAATCTTGGTTCTTGCATGAGGCTTGTGTCTGAAGCATCTGTGTGAAGAATGAGTGTGCTGAACACAGTGCTTGCATGGATGAAGATCAAAACAGTGATCTTTCATATGGCCAACTCGATCACAGTGTTGGCATTTTACAATCTGTTGTGGTTGTGGAAGTGGAGCAGGATTTGGAACAGCTGCAGGTGAACTGTCATACATGAATCCGGCACTCTGAAATATGATGGGCTCGGTGTAATCCAGAATATGAAAGGACACATCCTTGTCATATCCAAGACCAATTCTGTGCTTGTTGTGGACAAGCTCTTCCCAAGGTCTAATGATGAGCTTGAGAAGTGCAGGTTGAACTACTGCATCTACATGTACATCTGCTCTAGTGCAAGGAACTGAATGTGAATCATCTGCAACTTTATCTTCTTTCTTCTGATGAGAGTCCTTCACAACATTCTGAACAGAAACAGGTTCAGAATGGTGACTCTTTTGTTGAAGTTCATCTTGTTGGAGCTGAGATTCCAACTGCAAAAACTCAATCTTTTCTTGTGCATCTAGCAAACAATTTTGAATATTACAAAGAGCATTCTTTCTCATTTTTACCATATCATGAACATTTGAATAATTAGGTTATTCAACAACTCTAATGCCTCATTGATTTTAGCCATTTCAACAAATTAGGCTCAAAAAATGAAAGGTTGTCGGCTTCAACCGAAAATGCACCCGTTTACAATGTGATTCAACAACAAATACAAATGACTCCAAAGAATTTCCAACTATGGAAATCTCAAAGTACAAAATCTGCTGCTCAAATGATGGAAGACAATCAACAATGACTTACATCAACAACCCAAATTCACTGATTCCAACTATGAATGAAGAGGCAACTTCCACTCACAATACAATGTCAATATCTCTACAAAAATATTTTGTAAATGTGCAGCTGAAAACACTTGTGCAAGAGGCCTTTGAGGCAGCTGAATTTTCCTTCAAAGAGCTGTTTTGCACCAATAACAACTCATCTTCAAATGTCAATTTCTTCAAAAAATCACCCTTATGCCACAAATCATAAAATGTCAAATCTGCAATTTTCTCTATATATTCAATCCATCTGCTCACATGTCATTTTCTTCATTTCTTCTGTTCATGTCTTCTTTCCTCTCTCTCTGCTGTTTTTTATTTTATTTTTTTTAATAATTTTTTTTAATTAATTAAAAATTAATTAATTAAAAAAATAAAATAATTGAGATTAATTAAAAAGGGGAATGAGGGACTATAGTAAAAATGGAGGAGGGGGATTTTTATTAACAAAAGAAATTAATTTAAGAGGAGTGGTATTAGTTAATGTTTATTATATGGGGGGGCGGTATTATAAAATGAGGGGTAGTATTGAATAAAAATTTAAAATGAGAGATAGTATTATATGGGAGGGCAGATTTTTTTTTTAAAATGAAAGGGAGTAGTGCGTATTGCAATGGGGAAGTCGAATAGGCGTTGGAGAGGATGGCGTAGGGAAGAGGGGAGGGGGTCGATTGCAGGTGGTTGAAGGGCGTTAGAAGGGAGAGGGAGCATCGTTAGAAGGAGTGGGCAGGCCGTGGGAAAGGGGATGAGGGTCGAGTGGTGAGGAACCCGCATGGGAGGGGGTCAATGGAAATGGGAGTAGAGGAGGCAAGGGACGGGTTTTAGTGTTGAGAGATAGGCGTAGAGTGTAGGGATGGGTAGGGAGGCCGGCCGAATGTGCAGAAATTGCAGGTGAGAGCGTATGGTTGTGAGTGTAAGGGCGCGAGAAGGAGATGGGGAAAGGGCGTAGAAAGGGCGTAGAGCAGTGGTTGAGTGGTAGGAATGGGGAGAGTTCGGTGAAGAGTGTATGCAGATAGCGTAGAGGTGGAAGAGCGTTGGTGAGGGGGCGGTAGTAAATGTGGTAGGGCTGGTTGTAAGTAAGGGGGCCGAGAGGCCAGAGGCGCTTGAATCGATTTTTTTTTATTTTTTTTTTTATTTTTTTTTATTTTTATTTTTTTATTATAACAGCAGAGAGTAGAATAAAAGACTTTGCAGAATAGCAGCAGAATTTTTCTTCTTCTTCAAATATAGAGAATAATTTTAAGCAGTAAAATTGCAGTTAAGGGTAAATGTAGAACCGTAGACTCAGAAGTAGCAGGAAAATAATTTTTTTCTTTTTCTTTCAGCAGTAGAGAATGGTGAAATTTTCAGCAGAAAAATCCAAAAATTTGTAGAAATTTTCAGTGAAGAACTCATAATTCTTTCAGAAGCCCTCTTTAAACTATTTTCCAACAGCTTAAAAATACAGAATTTAAAATGCAGAGATTGCAGGAAAAATAAGCAGTGAGAAAACCTTCAAATGCACAAAGCTGCTTTTCTCCAAAACCACTGCTGCTCTTCTTCAAAACTATTTTCTGAATGTTGCCAATTTCTGAATGCGGAAAAATGTCTGCTGCAACAATCTCTGAGTGCTGCAAAAATGCCAAGAATTTTTGCATATATGCATAGGCCATAAACACTAATGGCTCAGTCAATGTGGAGCAGGGCCAGCAATCGCCCACTTTGATACCATGTTAAACACCATGTTAAACACACACATGGTGTATGAGAAGAATAAACACACACACACAAGAGACTCAACACACAATGAAAGATAAGCGCGAGGCTTTCTTATTTTTCCATTATACATGATGTACATTTATAGTACAATGGTGTGACTCTTGGTTTCACATTCCAAGGTCACTTGGACTCCATTGTGACTTTTCGCATTCCACACCTACCCATGTAGGATTAGGTGTTCCAACAGAAATAAATTGAAAAAATAGTTTTTCTTTTTTCCCTCTAAAATTTGATGATGAAATCTAATATTATTTTATTATTTCCACTCTTATTTTATAATTTCCACTATTATTTTATAAATTCCTTAGGAGGCCCATTTTAGACCTTAAAATTTCCCTAATGACAGTCCTCTGCATGATTTCCCTCTGCTTGATTTTCCTCTACTCCTTATTGTACTTCATCCCCTTTCTCTTTGACTTTTTGTTCTTGCAAGCTTCTCTTATATATTAAGGGATATCTAATAAGCTTCTTCAATATTTTTTAAGGAAAAAATATTTAGATCATCTTGTATTTCAAATCTTAAACCATTAATGTAACTTGATATCTTTTCAGTATCCTCTTCCACATGAGTAGATCTTATACTTAACCTATAAATTTCCTTTGTATATTCATTAGGAAAATTTCAAGGTCTAAAATGGGCCTCCTAAGGAATATTATAAAATAATAGTGGAAATAATATAATAAGGTTAGTTTACATCATCAAATTTTATAGGAAAAAAAGGAAAAACTACTTTTTCAACGTATCTCCCTGCAGTTTTACTCAAATTTCAAGCGAGCACTCATTGGATGCAAATTTTAATTCCTCATCCAAGGAGTACCCATGTTGCATACCTTTGATAGACCCTACTACAAGAAAATTGGGAAATACATGAAAAAACGTTATTCCAATCACATTTTTCATATATTTTTCTTTTTTTGTGTAGCAAAGTCCATCAAAAGTATGAAACATAGTTACTCCGTGGATGAGGAATTAAATTTCACATCCAATAAGTTCTCCCGTTTGAAACTTGAGTAAAACCATAGGGATATAAGTTGAAAATACAAGTTGAAAAAAGTAGCCTTTTTTTATCTTTTATTTTTTTACTCCCAAAATGGTGAATCATGCCCCATGGTCGACATCATAATTTTTAATCATATTGGTTCTTATAAAGTTTGTTTTGGTTGTACATTTTTGTTTTGGGGAGCATTTTTTACCTCAAAATCTCTCTAATGCTTTTAGAGACATAGATTTTTGTTTAAGATTTTGCATTTGTCTAAAAATATTTAGCTAACAATATTGAAGAAGAAATGTACCTTTTAACTTGGATACCATCTAGTCCCAACTAATGATCTTCTTTTTTCCTTTATTTATCTGTTATGCTTGCAAATTTTCCCACCATAGTGTAGCATATCCTTTCAATCTGGTCACTGCAAACTTGACTTTCTTATCTTCAG
This sequence comes from Pinus albicaulis, assembly GCA_034641835.2. Taxonomy (NCBI): domain Eukaryota; kingdom Viridiplantae; phylum Streptophyta; class Pinopsida; order Pinales; family Pinaceae; genus Pinus; species Pinus albicaulis. The sequence continues at coordinate 1,758,222,439 of CM076580.1, forward strand.
CTACATTTTCACAGTCGAAATATTTATCCATTGTGTTAATCCAATCAATCAACTCTCCAAGATTTAAGTTTAACTCGTACATAGGTACTTTTAGTCTTAGTTTGTTGCTTAATATCACGATCATCTTGACCATTTTCTCTTATGGATTTTCCTCTTCAACGTCAATTTCTTCTTCTGAGGTTTCTTCTAGCTCACTGATGTCACCAGTGTCGACGTATCTCCTTTGCATTGTCTCTAATTCATCCAATATTTTTCGTATATGTATTACTTCATCAAGTAATATTTGGTTGGAATTTGGTCTTCCTCGAATAATTCCATCTCCTCTGGTTCTATGTGCCCTCTTTGCACACGCAATGATTAGCTAAATAACTAAGAAATTTGGACTTATTTGATATTGTAATATTTAAATTAACATTCCCAAATATAAAAGTTGATCAACTTGCAACACAAAAGGGACCAAAAATATTATGCTTATCAACAATCATCCATACTTCAAGATGTTTCACCATTTAACTTCCACTCATTGTCCAACATTAGAAATTTCCATTCATTCTCTCTCATGACTCTCCACTTATATAAATTTACCTTTTCACTTTCTTAAAGTTATCCACGTGAACTTTATTTTAAAACGAATGAGTGGAAAAAATAATATGGAAGAATGAGATGAAATGAATGATTTTAATGATTTCCATGAGGCTGATCAACCTAAGGGACCAAGAGAACAAAAACCTTAACTCATCTTCATATTCCTTTCAATGTCGGATCTTCTGCTATGAGTCTTGACTAGAAGGCTAGCAATCTGATTGATCTTATCTTTGTCAAATATATGGTGCATATTGTCAACCTTTATATTGTTTTCATACTGAATGTGGATATCCTTATAAGTTTCACACTCCGTGACAAAGTGTCATTCCGTCTCCACCACACACTTATCACAGAAAATGAATTTTCTCTCTTCCCAAACTTCCTTGGGGATCTTCTGCCTACCAGTCTCACATCTAAGGTGATATGACCTTGTCCTCAATTGCACCACTAGCACCCTTTGTTTTCCTTTAATAGTGGCTCCTAAATATTTTTTTCACCATGGTCACAAGTTGAGTTGAAATATTTGATGTAGTATGCTTTTTTATGACCATTGTGATTGGTCCACATGGTATTCCTAAATGTTTCCATCGGAATTTTTTTAGTTCTTCGTTGGTGCTAGGGAATTCATGAAATTTGATATTCCACTTACTCAACCACCTTTTGTTTTGATTCATCCAATTTTTCTTCCTACGATCTAATACATCTTCCATAGGTATCTTGGGCCAATGTTGGTTATCCATGTTTCTAGAATTATTTAAATATCTTATTAACTTGATTATCATTGTTTCATCCAACTAAAAATTACATGCTTCAACCAAAAGGATTTCATACGAGATCGTGGCTTTAACTTTGAGATTGCTAGTAATTAGTTGTTTATGTATTATTTATAACTACCTCCATCTGTAAGTTGACATGTTGTTTCCCCATACTTCACAACCATAGAGAACAACCAGCGTAACCAACAAAACCAAAAAGGTTTTTCTTGGTTTTCCAATCCCAAAGGTTCATATTTTTTTCACCTATTTTGGAGTAATTGTGAGGCTCTCCATCCTCCCTGAATTCTTTTCGTCCTACAAGTCTCCCAATTGAGCTTCTAGTGGAATTCAATCCCAATATATTTGTATTCTTTCACTATCTCCAGAGGAATACCTTCGAAAATAAAAGTGATTGGTCCTGTTAATGTTCACTTGCATCCCAACCTCCCTACAAAAGTGTTCTAAGGCCTTTAAGTTTTCTCTTAATCCATGCATTGTTTTTGAGATTAGGCTAAGATCATCTGCATATAGAAGCAACTTTACCACATAGCTTGCTAGATCCTTCTCCATCCACTTTGCTTAACCAAGCTTCCAACTTATCAATATACAAACCAAACAAAGTGGGGGATAGAGGAAATCTCTGTTTAACACCAATATCGCTACCAAAACATTCATACATTCCTTCACTTGTTATGATTTTAGCTCTAACTTTATCATAAATCCTATGAACTGATTTTCTATACTCATCTGCAATACCCAAATCTTCCATCTTGTTCCTGAAGTCCACAAAACAACAATTGGTTGTTTCACCTTGCTTGTCCCAAAATTTCTCTATTGAATTTCTAAGGGTGACATAGTCGTCAATGGTAGAGGGTGTAGGTCTAAAGGCTGCTTATCCTTTTACCATTTTTCCCTTAATTTTTTCCCAACTATTAATTCTTCTCTTTATCATGCTCCCAAAAATATTTCCCATGAGGGGGTTGACCATAATAGTGCATTATTTAGAGGGGTTATTGATATCTCCACTCTAAAAGAGAGGGATTACCACACTAGTAGTCCACTCTCCCACAAATCCGTCCTGGATTATCCCATTGAAAATTCCTCTTAAATGAGAAGTAAGGAGTTCAGATCCCCATTTTAGGAATTCAACTTTAAGCCTGTCTATGTCCTCTTCTTTACTGCTTGCTAAATTATTTATTCCCCGCTTCATATCATCCTCTATGAATAGTTCCACTGAAGTGTTCACTATGGGGGGAGTATCTTTCTCATGCACTCGCTCATAGAGGAGCCTCACATACTCCAACCATTAGCCACCTGTAATATTTTTTTGAGTTTGTTGTGCTTTCTAAGAGAGATTAAATCCTAATTTATGAGGATCTTTCCTTTGTAGAGAGATTTATTTTTGTATTCCAAGGGTTTTCCTATTGCGTGGACTACTATGGGAAAATCCAACTTAAAAAATAGAGGAGCATGATCAGATTTCATTTTGATAAGACAATCCCCAATATTAAACTTCAATGGTCTAGAGATGAAACTTTGAGAGGAGATTACATAATCTACCACACTTTGAAAATTGTAAGTTTTTCATGTGATAACTCCTAAAGCTGACCACCTTCTCATTCCATTGCAAATAACCATGCCAAACAAGCTACAGAGCCCCAATAATTCTGCCCCAAAGCACATCACACCCCAATTTTCATCTTTTGAATCCCTTTCCCAAGGTTGACCAAACCCCTCTTCCAACCACATGGGAATTTTTTCTCCTCTTTCTTCATTTCTCAACTGGAGGGATTGATTTTCATAAATAAGTGCAAAGGAAACTTGTGCAGACACAAGATAAACTTATACTCAAGAAAATATCCAAGGAAGAGTGCACATTCCAACACTATTTAATATGGTATCCTCAATTTTGTTCAATGTTGGTCTCTAAAATAAGACTTCAACACATATTTCCAAGTTAAAATTTGCTCAGAATTCAACACAGATATCCAATGTAGACTTCCAATGCAAATTGAATACAATTTCATAACCTTAGTTTGCACCAATAAGAAAAATGCACAATGCTCCATGCTACATAGATTCTCACATATGTCCACATAGAGATTTTACACATATCTCATCCTCCAATGTGCTACCATTCTATAAAGTGGATACAAATTCTCCCTACAATGCTCCACACACAAGCTTCAATCACCGGTTCACAATACTTTGGCTTTATACAAGCTTCAACACGTTAGGATCTAGTCATGTGAATCCACGTTTTCCATAAATGCATAATCATAACAGTATGATAGATCTGAGCCTCCAAACGAGATTTGATTGATGGTTACTCAATATTTTTTATTTCTTCACATGTGACACTATATTCTTCATCATTTTGGTTTAATTGTTACATCACTTCATCATTTTTCACTATTTTTTCTTCTTATTCGTAGGGAAGTCTAGAAAAACAATATTTCTTCGAGATGTCTAAGGTTGCTAAAAAATCAAAGAAACCAATGGCTCCTTCTAATCCTACACCTTCCGTGATCGAAGTAACCAATATGTCGCCCCTATTTTCAGATACTACATGTGCTACAAAAAGTGGTTTCACTTCATGGGAATCAATGTACGGGATTTTCAAAGATGAAAAACCCTGCATAATCAAAAGGACAGTTACATCGGATGCCCCTAACACCTAAAAATATTCTATTCTATATAGCCAACTCTTTTCTTCATAGAATTTCTACGCACCCTAAGATTTTACCATATTAATATATGGTGAAATAAATTATTGATAATATTAACATTGGCGATAAAACCTTTCTGACAACAAGAGGCACAATGATAGGATCATTTCGAGCAGAGGATTTGAAGATAATGTACCATATATCGGACTCCTAGAAGGTGTATGACAATATTTACTCGAGAAAATTTCATAAGAAAACAAGCTGCAGTCAGACCCTATAAAATAGTGGAGGAATAACCCCGAAAAACGTGAGCATTATGACCAAGGTATGTATTCCACTGCTTCTCTGGCTGGTCCCTATTGTTATGTTTCTACTATGATGTGTAGACTATTTGGTTCACCCAATACCACTAAATTTTCCATTTAATGGGTCCCTCTTATGGATGCCATCACAGACTTCTACATTATGGATTGGGGTACCATTTTATCAAACAATATTTCTTCCGAGATCCTTGAATACAAAAAAAACTGCTCTTTTACTTCCAAGAAAATCCCCCATTATTTATGAGTGCATATATTATGGACGTTTTCTGTTTTACCTCTGATTTTCTAACCATGGGTTGGAAATGGACCATCCAAGATCCCACCCCCATTCACATTTACAATGATATTCTGTGGGAATCTAAATATGAATCCAATTTTTACAAGATTTTTCATGGAGTTATTCTGCCACCCTTCCAAGCAGTCTTTAATGAAAAATCCCCAAGATTTTCTAAGGAAGCCAAAGTTTACTTTACAAGCATAGGGAAATGGTTTTTTGAGGAGTTATTTACTTACGTTAGAGTTTCTAGAAGCATTGTTGAACCCCATGTACTCCCACTATATGTGCTAGGAAATATTCTAGCCAGAGAAATTGCTTACCAGACAGTAAGGCATGGTTGAATAAAGCCTTGAAAGAGGCAAAGAAAGCTTCATGGCCTACCTTTCCCATTCACTGTGGTGTTTATGAATTGGACAATTTCAAACATGCTAGATTATAAATTGATCAAATCCAATTTTATCCAAATAAAGTTGCTCTAAATGTTACAACTCAGGTAAAGATCATACACTTCCTTCATGAGGATTATTATTATGATGACTTATTTGAGTCTGCTAATAATTATCTAGATGTTGAAAATTTAGTAGCCGTGCATCTCAACCCTAAAAAAATGGAGAAATTCAAAGAATACACAAAAAATATTAGGTTGGAAGGTATTCCTCTAGAAATTTTAGAGGTATCCCAACCTATTACACAAAAAGGTCAATAGACAGAATAGGAAAAAGAGAAGCATAAGGATACTGAAGTCCTTAGTATATCAAAAGAAGTTAATCTCACAGAATTACAAACTAATAGCCCATTATTTTCCAGTGATTTACAAGTAGTCTGGAAAGACGTCAATCAACAACTTAAGGGATATCAAGAAGTGGTGATCATTGATCATCCAGAGCCAGCTGCAACACCTCATGAAAAAGGTCAGAGCTCGTTCACTATTGGGTCTACTGAAAAATATGTTAGCACAAAAGGAGTTGAATTCATCTCAGCCTACCCAACATAAGAAATATTATTGAAGATAGAGGAAATCCCTCCTTTAGATATATTTTACAGCCCAAAACATAAGGTTATCATGAGCAGAAAAATAAAAATGAGGATAATTGAACAATCACAAGCTCTAGTTCCTGGTGATGTGCTGATGGAGATAGTTTGGAAAGACCCTCAATCAGATCCATCTTGGGACCTATCAAGGTTAACTCAATTTGCATGTGATTGTGCATTTGACTCAATTGATAAAGCCACAAAAGTGCAACACCTAGTAAAGGAGAAGGATGAGAAAATCCTTCAGCTAGAACAATAACTGCTAGCAGAAAATCAGAGTATTAACCTTCAGCTGCAAGCACAAGTCACACAGCTCCAGCAAGTTATGGATCAACTAAAACTGCAACATCAGTCTGGCATTGGTGTCAAGGATGCCCAAATCCACCAACTGCAATTTACTGTGGAACAGTTAAAAGGTAATCCTAAATTGGATGATTTTAAAAAGGAAGCATTGGAACTAAACACTTTGTTGGCTCAGCAACAAGTGGTGTTTTTTCAAAAAATGTCTAACATAAATGAGTTGTGTGAGAAGAGTGATTCACTAATGAATTGAGTAGCTGACCAAAGGATCACCTTTGATGAAATTGATGACAAAGTCTCTTAATATGTCACCTGGAAAGATATTGTAGAAGGCTGAAAGGAAAATCTTCCCAGGATCGAAGATTTTAAAAAGGAAATATTGCTCACTGATTAGGATATATAATTAAAGCAGACAGAAAGAGAAATTTATAGGGCAAGAGATGTTGCTAATAACATTGTTGAAACAATCAGCCAAAACCTCATTGCTGCCAATTTAATTGATAAATTCCCACATGGTTCTCTCCTTGTTGTGAAATATTTGAGAAGACTATGGAAAGAGATGTCTAAAATGAAGGAAGAAAGCATCAGAAAATTGGTGAAGCTTTATTGGGACAAGTATTGGAAGCACGTAGTCAAACCACATAGTCAATGGTTATGTTGCGATGTTTAATTGAAACTTCTTCTTACATGATGCCTCCACTATCAGATGTTCTCTATATAGGACAACTGTACGTCAGGCCAGACCAACCTCTTCAAGTTTAGCTTATGATAGACATCCTTCAACTCAAGGAACGAATGACATCAGAGACAACACCACACTCATGAAGAGAGTTATCCCAACAAAATCTATTTATGTTTTTATTTTACTTATTTTAAGGAGAGTTGTTTAAACCTCCTCAACACTTTATGTATTTTCTATTTTTATACATTTTATTTAACTATATAGACCCTTTCATGTCTTTGAAGAAAGGGTCCTGAAATTTTGAAATGAAGACTTTACAAAAGTTGCAATTTTGTACTCTTAAAGTTTCTCTTAATAGAAAGGCTGGACCAAGGACTATTTTTCAAATGAGAAAAGTTAAGATATATATGGCATTTTTATCTTTCTGTTGATATTCCATTTCATATGATAAATAGTTTAATTTCCTTATCATGTTTTTGTTATATGTATCTTTTTAAACATAGTCTAGCATTAACTCACTTCTGAACATCCCTAGATTTCCATTTTTAATACATGAACAAATACATGCAATTATTAAATATGATATGTGCTTAATAAATTTATTTGATTAACTGTTTAATCAAATCAATTATCTTAATTTTTTTTTAGATCTATAAGTGCCTGATAAATCTTCATTTATGTATACTTAATATCATCTTTTAAATCATATAAGAGAAAGATAATTCATCCCCGAATAGAGGTGGGTTTATATACCTTTTATGCTTGTTGTTACTCTCATTCATGAAGTCATAGTTAGTTATAAATACCACCCATCCACTAAATTATATTTCATTGGGAAACTGGTCCCATAATCCCTAGTCGGAGCCACTATCTCAAACAGATAAGGGACGGTTTTTAAGTTCCTCACCGGGTGGTTTTCCTTCTTGTTATTTTAGCGATTTTCGAGGCATTAACATTTTCGGCGCTAGAAGGAGGGCCACTAGACTATGAATGGCACCAAAGCCTAATCCTAAAATAAAATACCATAAAAAGAGTCAATCCCCTCCAAATCTCATTCAACTTCAAGCCCACACTCAAAATATCCTACCTCTAGAGAAGAAGTTGTTCAATCTCCTCCCAAGTATCCTAGTTCAATTACCAAAGAACTCTCCCCTGAATATACTATAGAATCACCTGAAGTATAAAATTTGATAAATAAATTTGAAGAAATTTCTATTTCGGCAGAAAATACCGTGTTACTTCAATTTTTAAAGGTACTGGTGTATTTATTCATTCTTAGAGTGAAAAAATTGGAAATAATCCATTTGAGTTTCCTCTTCATTCCCATCGCAAGAAAAATTCAACATCTAAAACTCAAACATCTGCTAGTGATATTCTCTCATATTCTCCTCCATAAACTCCATCATTCATTCCTCCATTTCCATCCTCCCAACCAATTTCCTCATCCATTCATATCTCTTCACCTCAATCAACTAGTGTTGCCTCAAGCAGTACTATTTCCATCATTTTTTCTTCTTCAACTACATCCACCTTTGGAACTACTTCTTCGTCTTCAAATCCTTCTTTAGGACAAACCAATCCTACAGGTCATACAATGGAAAATAGACCATGGACCAATCCAGGAGTTGTTCAATTAGCACGTCCTCTACATAATTTACCCAAAAATCTAGAAATATGGTTGCATAAGTATAATATTGATGATGGTCTCCTTGCTGAAGAGAACCTCCACAATTTTATACTTGCAATGAACCTTAATGCAGTCTCAGAAGAATATTGTGTAGTAAGGTTGTTTCCCTATACTTTTCAAGGATCAGCTGGATCATGGTACTTTTCATTACCATCAGGTACTATTACTAGCTGGGACATATTCAAAGTCCAATTTCTAACAAAATTTGGTGATGATCGTACTACTGCAACTCTCATAAATGATTTTTCAAATGTTAAAGAAAATTCAGGAGAAAAGATCAAAGATTTCAATTCTAATTTAACAAATTTCCGAATAAAATCCCAACTACATCCGAAGTGTAGATGTATAGATCGAATGGTACATATCCTCTCTCCCTTCTAATATAAATTTTTTTGTAGATAGAGGCAATAAGGCTACCTTGGTAGAAAACATGAAAGAAACCCTGTCTATAGAAAAAAGAATTCTTTCTCTAGAGAAAAAAACCTGCCCAGGAAGATAGAAAGTCTAAAAATTCACATTGAAAGATGAGCCCAAAAATAAAAAACCTAAGGATCCCTCCAATCTTGAAGGCTTAGAAAAAGTTCTCAAAACCATGTTTAATGAGATGGTAGAAATAAAAAAACAATTATCAGAGTCATCTTCTAAGAAACCTTTTAGATATTTTAAGAAAACTCAAACTTAAAATCCTCAACCTCTAAGTATAATCTCTCATGTTGAATCAGATCAAGATGAAGTTGAGGATGAAACCTTATTTTCTGCAGATGAATCTTGGGATGAAGAACTGGCTGAAGTTCATGGATTATGGGATTTCATCCTTCCTACATCAAATAAGAAGATGACCAGGAGGCTTTGCTAGTTAGCACTAGAAGTAAAATCTGTGTTGATCTACCACAATCTTCTCAAAAGAAAAAATCATCAACTCCTATTGTAAAAGACAAAGTTGTTAATAAAAAGACTCTTTCTAAATCTCCTTAAGCAAGCCCAACCTCTTCTAACTCTCCATATACATCAAAGACCTTAGTGGTTTTAGATACCATTGAGTATAATATATTGGAAGATGTGAATAAAGTCAAAGCTAATTCAAACACCAGAGCAAGGGAATCTATCACTATTGTCCATAATTGAACCAAATAACTTCGAGGAATCTAGAAATGATGAACATTGTATCAAGGACATGGAAGAAGAACTAAATAAAATAAAAAATAAAGAGACGTGGGAACTTATTCCAAGACCCAAGAACAAAAAATTGATTGGTACAAAATGGGTCTTCAAAAACAAACTAAATGAAGATGGAAAGGTGACCATAAAGAAAGAAAGGATAATGCACAAAGGATATGCCAAAGTTGAAGGGATAGACTTTGAAGAAATGTTTCTCCAATATCTAAAATGGAAGAAATCATAATTCTATTGGTGTAAGCATGCTCCAAAAGAATCAAATTGTATTAGATATATGTAAAATCACCCTTTCTTAATGGGGAGCTAGAAGAAGAAGTATACATAGAACAACTAGAAGTATTATTATTATCAAAAGATGAAGACTATGTTTGTAGCTTGAATAAATGCCTATGTGGACTTCAACAAGCCCATAGAGATTGGTACTCAATATTGGACAAGTATTTGTACCAAAAATTATTTAGAATGTGAAACGTAGACAATAATCTCTATATAAAGGAATATCAATACAATATGATCATCATTTGAAGTATTCGTTGATGACAACATATTTTGAGGTGATGATGATAAATTCAGTCATAATTTTGCAACAATATGAAAAAAAATTAAAATGTATTTGCTTGGGGAGTTGAGTTTCTTTTTGGGACTCCAAGTATCTCAACTAGATAGACATATTTTCATCTCTCAAACCAAGTACATCAAAGAAATTTCGAAGAAATTAAAAATAGAAGGCTACAAACCTATGAGCAATCTTATGGTCATTAGATGCAAGTTGAGCAAAGAAGGTCAATCCAAGAATCTTATCAAAGACTCTATATATGAATGATTGGTATTATAATTGTGATAGTTGCACGATGAGATGTAATGCAAGTAGTTGGAAAAGTTTCAATATTTCAAACAACATTAAAGGAAACTCATGTTCTATAAGGAACAATTGACTTTAGGTTGTGGTATCTGAATGGAAAGGAGTTAACACTATTAGCTTACATAAATGAAAATTGGGTAGGAAGTATAGATGATAGAAGAAGTATAAGTGGAACATACTTCGACTTGGGAGATTATTTAATATGTTGGTTGAGTAAGAAGCAATATTTAGTATCTTTGTCTATAGTATAAGTAGAAAATATTGCAGTGAAAACATGTTTTACTCAAGTCCTCTGGATGAAGAAAACCTTTAAATACATACATGATTAGATTTGGATCATGGACCTAAGTAATAGCTCAAAATTCAAAGTGTTCAGAAGTGTGCCAAACTTGAGTGACCGGATAGATCTCATCTTCTTGATTCTGGCACCACAAACAATTCGAAAATATGACATCGTATGAAGAAGTTATCGTGATTTGAAAAGTCCAGTAAACTGCAATTTCTCGCTTTTGACCAAGTTTGACTAGGTTTTTGGAAATTCAAAAAAGAGAATATTCCAGGGAATATTCTTGGAATATCCCTCAAAATATTCCCTGGAATATTCAATCTAGACCAATTGTATGCTGACAAGTGTCCAGAATGTATTGGTCGATGGGTTGAATGTTGTGATTTCAAGCCAATCATAGGTTGCCATGTGGCTGGACCGGAGGCCACCACGTGGCCCAAGAATGGTGCAGTAAATTTTTTGGAGCAGACTGGACTCAACCACATGAACTCTCACCTGCAGCGCCCACATCTTAACCACCTGGGTTATGGTATTTCTTAATCACATAAGTCATCACGTTTTATTTAATGAATAATGAAATTGCATTTGGGGATTTGGAGGGGCCAGCCCCTCCCATGTGGCCATAGCCCTGAAACCACGGTCCAAACACCGACGCACAGTTTTAAACCCATCAACTAACGGTTATGCCATTTTGTTCACATGAAAATGTCGACAGTTTGGTAAACCACCAATGGTTATAAACCGTGGTCTCCACCATCTCCTCCAATCATTTAAAAACCATTCATATGGTGTAGTTTAATGCCACAACTGGCAACTAAACCCCGATGGTTTCAGAATTAGCGCCAACATTAACCATGACCGTGGAGTTTGAGTGCATGTGCCCAAATCAACGGTCAAATTAATTTCCAATGGTCAGTCCTAGCAGGTAAGATGTCAGTGCACCATTTTTGGTGAATAAGCCAGTTTAACTGGAGTTTAAGTGTAGTTCTTCAAGTTTGGTGGAGGATTTTTAGGGGACACTAGGAAAAATGAGTTTAGGCTCTATCTTGAGCTAGATTCGTCCATTCTAAGAGTGTGAATAGTAAATTTTGACTATCTCAGACATTCCAGACTCATTGGTGAGGGTTTCAGAGTCATCAGAGGACTTTTGAGTATTTTTTTTCTTTAGAGAAGTTCTAGGGGCCACTAGAGCCACCAGGGGCCATCAATAGTTTCAGGCCTAGCCAATGCAGCTAGAGGCCTTTTTCAACAATCCAATAGTCAATTTTGGATGTTTCAAACATTATGGAACTACTGGTGTGGTTTGAAAATCCTGTATAGGAATTTTTAATGCCAAGTTTCTTCGGAGAAGTTCCAGGGGCTACGAGGGCCAGCAAGTGCCAGCAGGGGAATGAGGCCTATGCAAAGTAGCCAGTATCCATTCTCAGAAAAATAATAGTCATTTATGACTGTTTTGATACTTATGAATCCATCCATTTGAGGAGTTTTAAGAAGCTTTTGAGGACTTATAGAGGTTGAGAACCCACAAATAAATTTTCTTTGACCCAAGAGCCAGGGGGTGCCACTAGGTGTTGGAGGCGTAACTAGAGTAGTTGAAGGCCAATTTATGCAAATGAATAGTCTATTATGACTATTTTTGACATTATAAATCCATTTAATGGACTTGTAGAGTCATTTGAAGACTTATGAGGTTCGGAGAGCCACAATGAAGTTTTGGGAAGCATAGGCCATAAGTGGATGGAGGCTTAGATTGGGGAGCTAGTGCTCACTTTGAGAAAATGATCAGTCCATTTTGGAGGTATGATGTGTGCTAGAGACATTAGGTGAGGTTTTAGGGATAGAAAGATAATTTTGAGGGAGTTAGTGCCATAGAGAAGCTCAGTGTAGCTCAAGAGCACCAACAGAAGGAATCAAGTCTAAGGAAGCCTAGATATGTTTTCAGAGTGATGAAAACCATGAAAGGGGTATGATGGTATTATAAACCCAATGGTACATCCAAAATAACCATTTTAATTAAGTATTTATTTGTAAAAGAATATTTTCATCATAATCCCAAAGAGCCAAGTCAAGATGACAAGAGCTCAAGGAGATGTAGCCCACGATATTCGGGTGAGCTCCTAGGTTAAATTTGATGTTATGGGTTGAATTTTATTTGCTTCAATAAATGGCTGTTGCAAATGTTTAATATCAGCAAAAAAAATGGTCTTAAGGCACTTAAATGGTTAAAAAAACATACACATGTTTCAAGTATAAATTTCCGCACAAGTCAAGTATAAGCTAGATCTTTTATTTGTTTAATTGAGTGTGAGGTTCTTGAAAAGCATAACAATTTATCCAACCCATTTTCAGATCAGGTTGGTATCGGAGCACTTTTTTTCTTTATTGACAGAGAAATATCTTTCTTGTTTTACTTGAAAGGAGTTTAATAGTGCAAAGATTTAACTGTTTGCAAACTGATTGTTGCTTGAGTTTTCTAGAGGTGAAGGGAAACATACTGATAGCTAAGTTCAAAAGAGGACAAGAAGGAAGAAGGGCTGAAGGAATTCTCCTTACCCAAAGGACCTCAAGACAACCCTTGAAGCACAAGAGGTTTTGTTTGCAAAAGGCTGCTTGAAGAAGAGCTTGACTCTACAGCCATTTTGTTCAGAAGCTTTGTCAAATTGCTTTTGAAAGCTTTGTGAATTTCGTTGAATTTATTTTTTTCATTGAAATTATGATGAAAAATTATTCAAGTGAGTTTTCAAAATCATCCTCCTTCACAAGATTCTTCGATGAAGACATGAAGCAAGACTTCTTCAGGATGAAGGATATGGTGCAAATTCTGTTTGAAGACAGAAGAGAAAGCACTAGACTTCATGAGAAATTGGTTGCTATGAAGGAAGAGAAAGAAGGACTTCTTCAAAGAATGCATGAGATGGAGATGCAACTCCATCAAGCCCAAGAGGCCTTAACTAAGAAAATTTGTGAAGCAGAGGTAATTCACTCAAATTTGTCTTCAATTTCCTCTTCAGATAGATGTGTTGGTTCATTTGAAAAGAACACTAGAGGTATAGGGTCCAAGTTGATGTTTAAAATGGGCTATGAAGGAAAGGGTTTAGGAAAACATGCACATGGCATGATTGAACCTATTTTGGTTGAGGAAAGACTGAAGAAATTTGGTCTTGGTTATGTTCAATCTAATGGAAAAGACAGCAAAGCCATGAAAGCATATGAGGCAACTTCAAAAAGAACTTTTGTTCCAAGTTCTAAACCACAAACTTGTCAAGTTTGTTTTGAAGTTGATTTCCATTGTTTGAAGCCTATGTTGCAGCAAGAAGATTGTAGACATGCAGCTTATGGCGAGCATGAGAGTTCAAACAACTATCAAGACAAGAATAGTGATGTTAGTCTTCAAGAGAAAGTTGTAACCTCTACTAGTTCATCTCCTCAAGAAAGTAAAAAGGATGGACATGCAAAGTAGCAATTGAGGTATAATTATTCCTATAGTCAAGTTGATTATGTTTCTACAAGGCATGACAATTCTGCATGCTTGAATGGAAGAAAGAGTTGATGTGCATATTATGGTCTATGTAACCATGTTTTTTCAAAATGCTAGAAGAGGATGAAGGCATACATGAAATAATTGAAGCGAAGGCAACTTGCAAAGAAGGTGCAAAAGAATTGCACACATTGCCAGAGAAAGGGACATGTTGTTGCCCATTTTTGGACATTGCATCCAACTAATCGTCCCAAGCATTTGAAGCAAGAGGACAGAAAGACTGGTGAAAGTTGAACCATAGATTCCATCATTGATGTGAGAAAAAAAATTTCACATGAAGAAGATTTTAAGCAGCAAAAGTCGCCGTGGAAGTGGCTTGGTAAGAAGTGGTTTGACTTCTTAGCCCAGTAAGACATACTTTCATTTATACATATGCAAATTTAAGTCAAGTATGCATGTATTTCTATTGGAATTTCATGTTTGTTTGAGCCACCTTGGATCGATGATCAAGGAAGTGATGTTCAACTACCTTCTATCAATTTCTCGCCAGAAATTTCTGAGTGAGTTCAAGGAAGACAATTCTTGATAGGAGGACAAGAGCATTCAGGAAGGGAAGTGTCGACTACCTTCGAGTTGTGGTTCAAAGGCACAAGCCATGCAAGGCAAAGTGTATGGAGGCTGAAAAGTGAGGGTGTTGTACTCTCATCTATTGAACAGATCAGGTAATCAATATTTTGGGTCCAAAATATTCCCAATGGGGAGGTGTGATCAGATTTGGATCATGGACCTAAGTGATAGCTCAATATTCAAAGCATTTAGAAGTGTACCAAACCTGAGCGACCAGATAGATATCGTCTTCCTAATTCTGGTGCTGTGAACAGTTCGAAAAACTGACACAGTATGAAGAAGTTATCGCGATTTGAAAAGTCCAGTAAACTGTAATTTCTCGCTTTTGACCAAGTTTGATTAGGTTTTTGGAAATTCAAAAAAGAGAATATTCCAGGGAATCTTCCTAGAATATTCCTAGGATATTCATGGAATATTCCCTAAAATATTCCTTCTGGACCAATTGTATGTTGATAAGTGTCCAGACCATATTGGTCAATGGGTTGACTGTTGTGATTTCGGGCCAATCATGGGTTGCCACGTGGTAGGCCTGAAGACTGCCACGTGGCCCAGGAACGGTGCAGTAAAATTTTTGGAGCAGACCAGAGTCGACGGCATGACCTCTAGCCTGCAGCACCCACGTATTAACCACTCGAGCTATGGTAGTTCTTAACCACATAATTCATCGCATTGTATTTAACAAATAATGCAATTTCATTTGGGGGTTTGGAGGGGTCAGCCCCTCCCATGTGGTCGTAGCCCTAGAACCACGGGCCAAACACCAGCGCACAGTTTGAAACCCGTCAGCTAACGGTTATGCCATTTTGTTCACATGAAAATGTTGATAGTTTGGTAAACCACCAAAGGTTATAAACTGTGTTCTCTACCATCTCCAAATAACGTTTAAAAACCATTCATATGGCGTAGTTTAATGCCATGGTTGGCAACTAAACCCCGACGATTTCAGAATTAGCCCCGACATTAACCATGACTGCGGAGTTCAGGTGCATGTATCCAAATCAATGGTCACAGTAATTTCCAATGGTCAGTCCTGGTGGGTAAGATGGAAGTGCACCATTTTTGGCAGATAAGCCAATTTAACTAGAGTTTAAGTGCAGTTCTCCAATTTTAGTGGAGGAATTTTAGGGGACACTGGGAAAAATTAGTTTAGGCTCTATCTTGAGCTAGATTTGTCCATTCTGAGAGTGTGAATAGTCAATTTTGACTATCTCAAAGATTCATTGGTGAGGGTTGCAAATCCATCAAAGGAATTTTGAGCAGCGTTTTTTTTCAGAGAAGTTCTAGGGGACACTAGGGCCACCAAGGGCCAGCAGCAGTTTGAGGCCTAGCTAGTGCATCTAGAGGCCTTTTTGAAAAATAAAATAGTTAATTTTGTATGTTTCATACATTATGGAACCAATGGTGTGGTTTTAAAATCCCGTGGAGGAATTTTGAAGGCCGAGTTGCTTTAGATAAGTTCCATGGGGCATGAGGGCCAACAAGTGCCAGCAGGAGAATGAGGCCTATCCAGAGAAGCCAATATCCATTCTCAGCAAAAAAATAGTCATTTATGATTGTTTTGATACTTATGAATCCATTGGAGGAGTTTGAAGAATATTTTGAGGACTTATAGAGGTCAATAACCCATAGAGAAATTTTCTTTGACCCGAGAGCCAGGGGGTGCCACTAGGTGTTGGAGGCGTAACCAGAGTAGCCAGAGGCCTATTTATGCAAATAAATAGTCTATTCTAACTATTTTTGACATTGTGAATCCATTGAAGGGATTTTTAGAGTCATTTGAAGTCTTCTGATGGTTGAAGAGACACGGGGAAGTTTTGGGCAGCCCAGGGCCATAAGTGGATGGAGGCCTAGATTAGGGAGCCAATGCTCATTTTGAGAAAATGATCAGTCCATTTTTGAGGTATGATATGTGATGGAGATAGTAGGTGAGTTTTCAGGGACAAAATAATAGTTATGAGGGATTTAGTGCCATAGAGAATCTTAGTGTAGCTCAAGAGCATCGACATAAGGAATCAAGTATAAGGAAGCCTAGATCTGTTTTCATAGTGATGACAGCCATGACAAGGGTATGATGGTATTATAAACCCAATGGTACATAAAAAATAACCATTGGAGTTAAGTATTTACTTGTAAAATAATCTTTTCATCATAATCCCAAAGAGCCAAGTCAAGATGACAAGAGCTCAAAGAGACATAGCCCACGATATTCGGGTCAACTCCTAGATTAAATTTTATGTTATGTGTTGATGTTTATTTTATGCATTATATGGATTTTTCACGTGTTTAATATCAGCAAAAAAAAATGGTCTTAAAGAACTTAAACAATTAAAAAAAATACACCCGTTTTAAGTATAAATTTCTGCACAAGTCAAGTATAAGCTAGATCTTTTATTTTATTAACTGAGTGGGAGGTTCCTGAAAAGCATAACAAGTTATCCAACCCATTTTTAGATCAATACACATAAAATATGATGAGCGTATTCCAATACTTAATGACAACACCAGTTGAATAAACATCTCCAATAATCTAGTGATGCATTCCAAGGCCAAACACATCCCTATCAAGTTTCACTTTCTAAAGGATAAAGTCATAAAAATAATATTAGGATAGATTATGTTGGGATATTGTCAGAAATACTGAGAGGGGGGCTGAATAAATATTCATTTCAATTAGTATTATTATTAAACTTTCATAGCATTAGTTAATCTTCAATTATTATTAGTGTTTGTACAATGATAGGAGTAAACAAAAGGAACAGAAACGCGCACAGTTTTTAAGGTGGAAACCCCCTCTCAAAAAAAAACCACGTCAATGATTTTCTAATAATTGTTAATCTTCAACACCAATTGAAATGAAAGCTCCAACTTCCTAGAATCTAGAAAATAATTCTTCTCCATCTCCCACTAGAAGGATGCTCCAACGCCTGAGATTCTTCAGTAGTCAACTGAACGAATGCCCCAATACCCAATGAGCTAAAACTCACCCTAGCACCACCCTACCACCCTGAATTTTTCACAGGCTTGAACCTATTGGTGACTTCATGCACTGGCCTAGAACCACCCTACCACCCTATAGAAGAATAAAAGAAGAGAATAAAAGAAGAATGGACTCTCGTACCAGGGAAAATGGTCCACTTTACAATGATATAGAATGATGTAGAAGAAGAAGACACACTAGACCATAATGATGAGTTAACATAGTGGAAACTTAAATAAAAAATCAAACACACACAACATAAAACATGAGACAACAGATTTAACGTGGTTCACCCAACCAATCTGGGCTACGTCCACCAAACAAAGGTATCGACAGTCTTATGTCTAAACATGATATTTACAACAGCAAAGTTTCTCATCTGCACTTCTCTTCCTTTCACCTCACATCCCTCATGCTTAGAAACCTCTACGGGCTTACATTTTATAGTTGGGAGTAGAAACTGAATCATAAATTCAATCACAACAAAATAGGATGCAATAACTCCACATCAGGATTAGATGCAGTCAATTTAGCAACAAATCCTATTGTTATCATATTTATGAGATTTTCTCCAAATTATTATTAGAAATCTCAACAATCTCCACCTTGACAAAAATTAGCCTGATACCCTGTTCCATTATTATTTTTATCTTTTCTGCAAGCCAGGAGAAGCTTGATAGCATCGTAGCTTCTCTAATAAAACTAGTTTCATGAACATGTCTGCATAGTTTTCCTTTGTATGCACTTTTTCAAGAGAGACTCCCCGTTCAGTGATAACCTGTCTTACAAAATGGTACTTTATTGATATATGCTTTGATTTACTGTGATAGGCTAGATTTTTAGCCAAATGAATTGCACTTTGACTATCACAAAATAACTTGATGTTGTCTTGCAACCTACCAAACTCACCAAACAAACCTTTCAACCAAACTGCTTCTTTGCAAGCATGTGAAGCAGCGATGTATTCTGCTTCTGTAGTGGATAAAGCAAAAATGTTTTGTAGCTTTTACATCCAGCTTATAGCTCCACCTACAAGAGTAAAGACATATCCCGAAGTTGACCTTCTCTTATCCAAATCACCTGCAAAATGGGAATTAACATATCTGCAAACAAATTTACTATTTCTGTTATAAGTGATATCGTAATCACTTGTGCCTCTCAGATACCGAAGCACCCATTTCACTGCTGACCAGTGTTCTTTTCCTGGATTTTCCATATACCTGCTGACAACCCCAACTGCATGTGAAATATCTGGTCATGTACAAATCATCGCATACATCAAAAAACCTACTACATTGGCATATGGAATTCGAGACATATATTCCTTTTCTTCATTTGTGTTAGGAAATAAACTTGAAGAAAGCTTAAAATGGGAAGCTAAAGGGACTGAAACAGGCTTCACCTTGTTCATACCAAACCTTAAGAGTATTTTCTCAATATACGTCTGTTGTGATAACCACAGCTTACCATTGCTCCTGTCTCTGAAAATCTCCATGCCCAAAATCTGTCTTGCTACTCCTAGATCTTTCATATCAAATGTCCTAGCCATCTAAGCCTTTAACCTGTTGATCTTTGTTATGCTTTTGCTTGCTAAAAGCATATCGTCAACATATAACACTAAGATAATGAACATGCCATTATTCAATTTCTTAAAGTAAACACAATGATCATATTCACTTCTTATACAATTTTGACTCATCATGAAAAAATCAAATTTCTTGTACCATTGTCGAGGCAACTGCTTCAGACCATACAATGATTTCTTGAGCCTGCAGACAAATTTCTTGTTGCGATTTTGAACAAACCCTTCAGGTTGTTCCATATAAATATCTTCATCTATATCTCCATGTAAAAATTCAGTTTTAACATCTAGTTTTTGTAATTCTAAATCAAGTAAAGCAACTAATGCTAACACAATCCGAATTGAAACAATCTTTAAAACTGGTGAAAATATCTCATGAAAGTCAATTCCTGCTTTCTAAGAAAAACCTTTCGCGACCAGCCTCACTTTGTACCTGTCTTCTTTATCATCAACACCTATTTTCAATTTGTAAACCCATTTACATCCCACAGTTTTTCTGTCTTTAGGAAGTTCCACCAGATCCCATGTGGCATTCTTGTCTAATGCCTTCATCTCATCCTTCATAGCTTCTTTCCACTTATAATTTTTAGAACCTTCTACAGCTTCCTGATAGCACAAAGGTTCATCATCATTAGTGGTTAAAGCAACTGAAGTAACATAATCATCATACCTTTTAGGAGGACGTCTAATTCTTGTGGACCTCCTTAAAGATGTTTCTGGTACTTCCACAATTTGCTGATTATTATCTGTAGGAACTTCTTCATGATCTGTGTCTGAAACATGTTCATGATTTGCATCTGGAACTTGTTCATCTGGACTATCATCGGTATTTGAACTGGTTTCAAACTAAATATGTTGAAACTTAGGTACCAATTGTTGAGTTAACACAGCAGAAACTTAAATAAACAATCAAACACACACATCTCAATGGCTTCGTTATCAAACAGTTTGACATTCTCAAAATAGTTGTAATCTCCACAAACCAAACTTCATTTCTTGGATTAAAGTCACATCAATATCTCAAAAAATACCACAACTCAAGTTGCACGGTATTATTTAGAAATATATTTGGCATGCTCAACTGTAAAAGCAAGAATTATTAAAAAATAAATAAACAACTACACGTGCCAATGACCGTCCACAGCAATTACGCACTATTTAAATTGAAGTTTTGGTTTAAATTACTGTCCATAGCATTATGGTTCTCTAAATATATTTCTGCAGAAAAGAAAATAGAGCCTTTACACATCTCAACAGCTCTACGACTTAACACTGTCATCTCACAGCTTTACGACTTAATGCTGTCATCTCACAGCTCTATGACTTACCCATTACACCTGCAGAGAACCAGACATTTGATCCAACTCATGCACAGTCCTCCAACTCCAGCTCATGGTCTCACAGTCTTTCAATCTCCATTGCGCTGCTAAACCTCTAGCTCACAGCTTCACAATGCCAACAAACCTCTTACGTGAAGAACGTTTAGTTTTGGATTCGAAAAATCTTGCCGAAGGAGGCAAGAAACAATCCGACTTCGAAATTTGCAGGAGGCCGACTATTTAAAGGGTTGTCTCTAAGCTGACTGTATCTGTGTGTTGATGATATCCATGCTGCCTGATTCATTCAACAATCCATGTTGCTTGATCCTTTCAAAGGGAGCTCACAGCTTTTATGCTCAGCTCTGATACCAATTGTTGAGTTAACACAACGGAAACTTAAATAAACAATCAGACACACACATCATAAAACATGAGACAAAAAACTTAACGTGGTTCACCCATCCAATCTGGGCCACATCCACCAAATAGAGGTATCGACAGTCTTATTTCTAAACAGGATATTTACAACAGCAGAGTTTCTCATCTGCACTTCTCTTCCTCTCACCTCACATCCCTCATGCTCAAAAACCTCTACGGGCTTACACTTTATAGCTGGGAGTAGAAACTAAATCATAAATTCAATCACAACAAAATAGGATGCAATAACTCCAACAAATCCTATTGTTGTCATATTTATGAGATTTTCTCCAAATTATTATTAGAAATCTCAACACATAACCCCAAATATTACACAACCACCAAGTGATGATCTTAGTCCTCCCGACACTGCCTCTTCAAATCTTGGAATATAGACACTTGTACAACTTTTACAGTCATGCTTTTACAATGACTCAGTACAATGATACCTTTATAATGACTATAAGCAGTGCTGCCCACTTGAAGACTTCATGTGGTGAACTTCTTGCTATTGTTCTGCACCTTGATTGCTTCTCTTGTCATGCTACCATTTCTCACTCTTCAGAACATTAGATCATGCATTGAGTCTTATCTTGATGAACATATAATTCCTGCAAAAATTCTTCAAGGAAATACCCATGACATGATAATAGCAAAACTTACGTCATCTTGCAGAGCATATGTCAGTGCTAAACAAAAACAACAAATGAGAATACAAAGAACCTAATGCAATTAAGATATGAACATGCATATACATAAGATAATTACCTAGACCTTACCTCTGCTACATCATTTTTCTTCACCTTTCTTTTCTTTGCTACCCTATAAATTTTGGTCCTTTATCGCCCTTGACAACACATGATCTAACTTTTTCTTGCCTTCTAGGAGCTTGATATTGAATCTGATGTATACTTGTGATTTCAGATCCCAATATGTGATCTTCAGTCTTGTAGTAGCCATTTGAGTCTTCTTTCCAATGCCATAGGTCTTACCCAATTTGGATTCTTCAAGGAAAATTTATGCCCAATTTCTCACAATGGCCTAATTGTGGACTAGTTTAGTACAAATAACTTGTACGATGTGCCACATGTCACTATTTCCTCCTTCGGATATGAAATTGATATAAATTAAACTACCGTCCATGCACTATCCACCAATGTTTACAGAATTCTAATCCGCTTCTCAGACAGAGAGTTATGATGCGTTTCCCAAGGTCACCTCTTTGAGATGAAATTCGTAAGCTTGCACAAACCCTAACTTCCACATATCATATCTCCGAAAATATAGCAAAAGAAGATCTGAAATTTGGACACAAGATTCATTAGGATTTCTCCCAAGTGGGTTTTGTGTTTCACCATCTGAAGCTTCACAAAAAAAACATTATAGCGAAAATTCCACGATTACTTGTTTTTAGTAGTGAAATCCTTACATGAGGAGGATATGCGGGTCACAATTTATATAAGTGCTTAGGTTGAGAGGGTCTTCAACAAGTGAATGTTGGGGGGATTTTAGGAGCTTAAAAAATGATTAATTATTGAC
Organism: Pinus albicaulis; assembly: GCA_034641835.2. Taxonomy (NCBI): domain Eukaryota; kingdom Viridiplantae; phylum Streptophyta; class Pinopsida; order Pinales; family Pinaceae; genus Pinus; species Pinus albicaulis. Next base: position 1,758,245,012 of record CM076580.1, read on the forward strand.
TATTTAATGACCAAAACCAATGATTAGTGGCATGCCACAACCCCATGGGGTTTTATCCCACTAACTGGGGTTACTAACTTCAAACACGAATATCTCTCTAACCGTGAAGAATTACGTGGTGTTCCATATATCAACAGAAACATCTCGACAAGTAGAAACCATCCCAAATTTACTTGACTCATAATAGAGTAGGTTTTCAATTCAAAATTCCCATGAAATATCAGGGTAGCCCTGGTGCCTCTTGGGTTGACATCAATGAAAACCACTGATCAACAATATCCCCCTTTTGCATTGATGGCAACACAAATACTCCTACTGCAACAATGAAACCTCTTCCTAAAAAATTCTCTCCCCCTTTGACATCAATGGAAAAGGGTAACTCCCACCGACACACAACCATCCTCCGGACCTATACACACTTCCACTCCCCCTTTATTTTATGAATAAGGAAAATCTAATGAGAACTTGGGAGAATCCCAAGCTTTTGGCGAAGATATTCAAATGTTTCACAGGGTAAAGGTTTAGTGAAGATATCACTGATTTGTTCTTTTGTACCAACATATTCAAGTTTGATATTATTTTCAGTGACTTTTTCTCTAACAAAATGATATTTGATCACAATGTTTTTTGTTTTTTAATGCATAACAGGATTCTTGGAGATGCTGATGGCACTGTTGTTATCACAGAATATGGGAATAGGCCCATTTAATTGTACTTGAATATCTTGCAAAGTTTGTTTCATCCAAAGGAATTGAGTACAATAAGATGCCGCTTCAGTGTATTCTGCTTCCGTTGTAGAACAAGATTAAGGTTTTCTTTTTTCTCAACTATGATACGAGACAACCACCTAGATAGAATGCTGCTCCACTAGTACTATTATGATTATCAATGCTTCTTGCCCAATCTGCATCTGTAAAGGCTTGAATAATGATATTTTTACCCTTGGGATACCATAAGCCATATTCTGATGTGCCCTTTAGATATCAAAGAATTATTTTGATGACAATAATATGTGATTCTTTTGGGGTTGCTTGAAATCTTGCTACTTGTCCAACTACTCTCATAACATCTGGCTGGGAGGCTGTTACATATAGAATATTACCAATCATAGATCTATACAACCTCTTATCCACATCCTTAGACGAGTCGTTTATGCTAAATTTGAAACCTGTTACCATCAGAGTAAGGATGGGTTTGCAATCTTCCATTTTGAATTTCTTGAGCATTTCCTTGATGTGCTTGGCTTGACATATAAATATTCCTTTCTCTTGTTGAGATATTTGAAGCCCTAAGAAGTATGTCAGCTCACCAAGTAAATAAATCTCGAACTCACTTTGTATCTTTGTAGCAAAGTTCTTACTTAGTCGATCATTATTGCTACCAAAGATTATATCATCCACATATACCTCAACAATTATTAAATTATCTTTATCTATTTGTACATAAATATTGCTATCAACAATACCTTTCTTGAACCCTTGCTGACATAGATATCCATCAAGATGGGCAAACCATGCTCTGGCATCCTGCTTGAGACCATATAGAGCCTTCTTTAACCTGCAGACATAGGCTTCTTTTTCCAATATTAGAAAACCTTCAGGTTGTTCAATGTAAACTTCTTATAATTCACCATTCAACAATGATGACTTAACATCCATTTGGTATACTTTTATTTTTCTTAAATATCCATAGGAAAGAAACATCCAGATGGCTTCCATTCTAGAAACAAGTGAAAATTTTTCGTCGAAATCAATTTCTTCCACTTGTGCATAGCATTTGCAAACCAATCTTACTTTGTTTCTAGTAACCGATCCATCTTCATTCAATTTGTTCCTGAACACCCATTTAGTCCCAATGACATTTTTATCTTTGGGTCATGGAACTAATTCCCAAGTGTTATTCTTCTTGATTTTATCCAATTATTCATTCATAGTTACTACCCAATCTTCATTCTGGATGGCTTCCTAAAAAATACTAAGCCTAAAGGTTGCTAGAAAAGCAATGTGAGCTTGTTGCGATGAACGAAGTTGTCAACCATCATTTATGTCACCAATGATTTGATTTGATGGGTGGTTCTTTTGAATCCATTCTTTTGTTCTCTTTGGAGGAGATTCTTGTTGTTGTTCCTATATATCTTGATGATCAATATTTACTTCTTCTTGGTTGATAGTTGCTTCTTGTTCAAGAATTTTCTCTGTGTCTTTTTCAGCCTCTGTCTCAAGTTTCAAATATTCTAGATCATTATTCATTAGAACACCATCTTTGTCAAATGTAACATTTATGCTCTCCACTATCTGTTTTCATATTAGATTATAGCATTTATAATCCTTTCTTTTGTGCGAGTAACTAACAAAGATACCTTCGTCAACATGTGATTCAAACTTACCCAACTTTTGATCTTCTCTTTTGATATAACAATTGCTTCTGAATATTCTGAAATATTTTATATTAACTGGTTTTCCTTTCCATAATTCATATGGGGTCTTGTTGCAATTATTTATGAGAAGACTTCAATTGATAATGAAGATTGTCATATCAATTGCTTGAACCCGTAATTTTTCATCCAAATTTGAGTCCTTCAACATTGTTCTACCCATTTCCTGTACGATTTTTTTCTTTCTTTCAACAATTCCATTTTGCTGAGGTGTTCGTGCTATTGAAAATTGTCATTTTATTCCATTTTCATCATAGTATTGCTGAAATAATTTGGAAGTGAATTCTTCGACATTATTTGATCTTAGACACTTTATTTTCAAATTAGTTTCATTTTCAGCCAACTCCTTGTAGATGTTAAAGTACTCAAATGCTTCATATTTTGTATTTAGGAAACTAACGGTTATCATCCTGGTATAGTCATCTATCATTAACATGAAATATAATTCTCCATCTAAGCCTTTGTTCTCACAGGACCACTTAGATCAGCATGTATCAATTCCAATGGATGCGATGCAAAGTGTTATTTTGTTTTAAATTTGACTTTTGTATGCTTGCCCCATTGACATGCCTCACATAGTTTGTTGGAAGGTTTTGATATTTTCGGCATTTCTCATACTACTTCCTTTTTTCTTACCCTGACAATATTGTCAAAGTTTATGCGACCCATTCGTTTGTGCCATAAACAGTTTTCATCTTCTTTAGCTAGTAGACATGCTTTAGTTTCTCCATCCAAAACATATACGTCGTTTGGTGCTCGACTTGCTGTAGCCACAATTTTACCATACCTGCCTTTCTTGATTTCACTTTTTGTGGAGTTGAATAGCATTGTGTGTCCTTGATCACACATTTTTCCAACACTGAGCAGATTGTGATTCATTTTTTCAACCAATAGAACATTCTTGGCTAGATCATCTTTGCTTCTAAGAGTGACGATACCTGATCCTATAACATTTGAAGATCCATCATTTCCAAAGGACATGGTTCCATCGTTATTCTCTTTTAGAGATACAAATTTGTTTCTCTCTCCAGCCATATGCGTTGAGCAACTGCTATCAACATACCACACATATTTGCTGTTTTGAGCCTTGAGAGCGAGAGCACAATTATCAGTCTTCTTCTTATTCCATGTTCGTTCGTTCTGTGGCTTTGAAGGTTCTTCTGGAGGATTTTCAAGTCTGAAATTTCTGGCTATGTGTCCAAAGTTTTGAAATTTGTAACATTCAATATTATTTCTTAAATCTTAAAAATCTATTGATGTTTCGTTGAGCCCTAGGAGGTTCATATTTGACAAATCTCCTGGAATTGTATTGGTTCCTAAGGTACGTGTGACGTTTTATAGCTTTATGACCAAAGTTTCCACATGAATAACAATAGCCATGAAAAATATGTGGGTACCTGGATGGAAATCTTCGTCGGGGAATTGTGTTCCAAGGCTGTTCTTATGAATCTTGCCCAATGAAGTCTACATGCCTGTCAGATTTCATAGGTTCATTGTATTTTGTTGTAGAAGGCCATCCTGCTTCTTCTCCTTTGTAACAGAGGTTATTTCTTTCATTGTAAGATCATTGATTGTTGATGATTTCTTACAATTCCCTTGAGTTGTTGGCATAGTTTTGGACAATTTTTCCCTTCTTCACTTCCTTACGCAGCGAGACCAATTCGACTTCTAATGCTTCCCTTTCTTGGTTTCTTTCTTCCAACTTATTTTGAAGTGACTCTTCAATGCATTTGTGTTCTTCAACTTCAATTTTGAGACCTTGAACTTGTTCTTCAAGAGTATTGGAATGGATCTTCTCAGCCTTGAGCTCTTTTATAAGTCTGATTTCCTACTTAGAAAATTCTTCTATGGTCAACCCTTGTTCTTCGTTGTTTGATACCTCTTGTTTATTGTGCTTGGCCATAAACAATACTCTCTCATTGACTTCTTCTTCCCTGTCACTGTCTTCATCGGATGATGAGCTATCTTCTTTAGAGAGAAAGTTCATTTTGAATCCTTTCTCCTTGCCTTGCTTGTTGAATTTATTAAAGCCTTTCTTTCATTTTGAGTTTCCATCACTTTGGTTCAGACATTTTTCTGCGAAATTCCCAACCTCACCACAGCTGAAACATATCAATGGAAGTTTACCATTGAATTTTCCCTTACCAATTTTTAGTTTTCTTGTAAAGTAAGCATATTCTCCATCTGAAAGACCTTCTTCATCATCTTCCTTTTCTTCACACTTACATGTGCAGGTATTTTCCTTTGAAGATTATTTGTCCTTATTGGTTTTCTTAGATGCAGTGAACATAGTTTCTAGATGTGAAGTACCCTCTTCTTCATCAAGTCTCATTTCATATTCTATGAGAACTCCATGTAATTCCTCTTTGCTGAGTTTGTTCAGATTTTCACTATATTCTAAGACCGATACCTTTGGGTTGAATCTTCCTAGTAACGTTCTATGAATATTTCATATAATAGTCTTCTCGTCAACAGGCTCTCCCAATCCTTCTAGAGTGTTAGTTATTTCATCAACTTGTTGGAAGTATGCAACAATGTTGTCATCTTCTTTCATTATGAGTTGCTCAAATTTTGCTCTGTAGATTTGAAGATTTTCTTCTTTGAAAGTTGAGTCGCCTGCATATATATTCTCAAGCTTGTCCCATAAGTTTTTGGTTGTTTTACAACCCAATACCTTATGATAAGTAGATTCAATAATTCCACTGATAATAATATTCTTTGCTTTTTCATCATTTACCAAATTCTTCTTACCTTGTTCATCCGCGGTTGGTTTAAAACCATTTTGAACAATGTCCCATAATTCGTAACCTTGCGCCAAGAGATAGACCTCCATCCTTACTTTCCAGAGTGCATAATTATTTTCATTGAACATAGGTACACCATTCTTGGTATGCTTCATGAACTCCTTCCAACTGTTAAACTATTATTGAAGGAACCAAGCTCTTATTCCAATTGTTGGAAATACTGAGAGGGGGGTGAATCAGTATTCCTTTCAAATAGTATTATTATTAATATTTCAGAGCATTAGTTAATATTCAATTATTATCAGTGTTTGTACAGTGATAGAAGTAAACAAAAGGAACACAAATTCACACATTTTTTAAGGTGGAAACCCCCTCCGAGACAAAAACCACTTGAATCTGTTTCTAATAATTCTTTAATTTTCAACTCCAATTGAAAAGAAAGCTTCAAATTCCTAGAATTTAGAAAAGAATTCTTCTCCAGCTCCCACTGGATGGACACTCCAATGCCCAAGATTCTTCAGTAGTCAATTGAATGGATGCCCTAGCACCCAATGAGCTACAACTAACCCTAGCACCACCCTACTACCTTGAATTTTTCACAAGCTTGAACTTGTTGGTGACTTCATGCACTAGCCTAGAACCACCCTACCACCCTATAGAAGAATAAAAGAAGAATGGACTCCCGTACTAGGGAAAATGGTCCACTTTACAATGATGTAGAATGATGTAGAAGAAGAATACACACTAGACCATAACCCCAACTATGACACAACCACCTAATGATGATCCTAGACCTCCCGACAACGCCTCTTCAACTCTTGGAAGATAGAAACTCGTACAAATTTTACAATCATGATTTTACAATGACTCAGTACAATGATACATTTACAATGACTTTATGCAATGCTACCCACTTGAAGACTACATGTGGTGAACTTCTTGTTAATGTTTTGCACCTTGATTGTTGCTCTTGTCATGCTACCCTTTCTCACTCTTCAGAAAATTAGATCATGCATTGATTCTTATCTTGATGAATATATAATACCTGCAAAAATTCTTCACGAAAATACCCATGACATGATAATAGCAAAACTTACCTCATCCTACAAAGCATATGTTAATGTTAAACAAAAAAAACAAATTAGGATACAAAGAACATAATGCAATTAAGAGATGAACATGCATATACAGAAGATACTTACATGGATCTTACCTCTACTGCATCATTTTTCTTCACCTTGCTTTGCTTTGCTTCCCTAGAAATTCTAGTCCTTTGCAGCCCTTGATAGCACATGATCTAGCTTTTTCTTGCCTTCTAGGAGCTCGATATTGAATCTGATGTATCTATGTGATTTCGGATCCCCAATATGTGATCTTCAGCCTTGTAGTATCCCTTTGAGTCTTCTTTCCAGTGCCATAGGTCTGACCCAATTTTTATTCTTCAAGGCAAATTTATGCCCAATATCTCACAATGACCTAAAAATGGACTAGTTTAGTAGAGCAAACTTTTACGGCATGCCACGTGTCACTATTTCCTCCTTCGGCTCTGAAATTGATACACAGAAAAATAAAGTCTGTGCACTAACCGAAAATTTATACAAAATTCTAATCTGCTTCTCAGAGAGAGAGTTATGACGATTTTCCCAAGGTCACCTCTTTGAGATGAAATTCGGAAGCCTGCAAAAACCCAACTTCCACATATCATATCTCCGAAAATATAATGAACCAAGATCTAAAATTCGGACACAAGATTCATAAATATTTCACCCAAGTGGGTTTTTTGTTTTAGCATCTGAAGCTTCGGGAAAAAAATTTATAGAGAAAATTATACGATGACCTGTTTTTAGTACAGAAATCTTTACATGAGGATACGAGGGTCACAATTTATATAAGTGCTTAGGTTGAGAGGGTCTTCAACAAGTGAATGTTGGAGGGATTTTAGGATCTTAAAAAATTATTAATTATTGACTATTCAATTACCACAACCAATTATTAGTGTCATGCCACAACCCCATGGGGTTTTAGCCCACTAACTGGGGTTACTAACTTCAAACATGAATATCTCTCAAACCGTGAAGAATTATGTGGTGTGCCATATATCAACGGAAACATCTCGATAAGTAGAAACCATCCCAAATATCCTTGACTCAGAATATAGTAATTTTTCAAGTAAAAATTCCCATGCAATATCGGGGTAGCCCCTAGTGCTGCTTGGGTTGACATCAATGACAACCATTGACAAAAAATTAATGTTAATTTCATTTTTTGTTTCTCTTTGCGAGATCGAAATTTGGTAGATTTGCTCTTGTAATTTTGATATATAATGTTGCACTTCTTCCTCTTCATGGGTCATAGTAGAGTATTCCGAGGGCTTAATGGGTGTTGAATTATTTTTAGGAGGAATTATAGAACCCAATACTGATATCTATACTTCAATATGCCCTTGGAATCACTTCAAACTGATTTTTCAAACAAGACTTACGCAATTTGAAAAAAAAAAATACACACCTTTTTCTTGCTTTTGAGGAGCTCGATATTGAAACTGAATTATCTCTGTGATTTCGGATCTTCAGTATTTGAAATTCGGTCTTGTAGTAGCCCTCTGAATATTCTTTTGAATGCCATAGTTCTGACTTGATTTGGAAGCTTCAAGTCAAAGTTATGAAACTTGGTCAATTTTTACAGAGGAAATGATAACGCATTATGAGGATACAAAAAGAAACACCTTCTTTAGCCAATTAATAAATCTCAAACAAAAGGGTTCAATGGTGGAGCACATTGAGGACTTCCAAAAATTAAATTTAAAGGTAAATGATATTCCAAAGGAACACAGGATTGATGTCTTCATAGGGAATTTAAAGGATAAAATCCAACATGAGGTTCACCTTTGGGAACCTGATTCATTGGAGAAGGCATTCAAGTTGGCAATAAAAATTGAATGTAAAATTATGGCGAAAAGGAAGCTTACCACTCAAATTTATAAATATGAAAGTGTTGCTACTCCTAGACTTCCACAACCTACAAGGTTGAAACCACAACAATTGGAAGAAAAAAGAGCAAAAGGGATTTTCTACAGTTGTGATAGAAAATACACTAAAGGTCATAAGTGTGCTAAGAAGAAATTATTTTACATAGATTGTGAAGAGGAGGAAGAAAATGAACAAGAAACTTCAAAAGAAGACGATATACACCAGAAACCAACCCTAGAGAAAGAAGAAATGAGTCCAACCATATTGTGTAATGCATTGGCAGGAATTACCACTCATCAAACTCTCAAGATAGAAGGACATATCAAGAAGAAAAAGGTAATAGTGTTGATTGATTTGGTTAGTACCCATAATTTTATTCATTGTAAGGTAGCCAAGGAACTGAATTGCTTCCTATACCCAGCACCAGAATTTCAAGTGATGGTTGCAAATGGAGGAACTATAAATTGTTATGGAAAATGCCATAATATCAAGCTAACCATGGGGGAATATGTATTGAATAGTCCAATAATTTCCATTCTAATGGGAGGTGTTGATGTTGTACTACGAGTACAATGGTTACAATCTTTGGGGTTGATAGATTTTAATTTTCAAGGACTTTCTTGAAATTTTTTTCAGAAGGAAAGGAAGTCGAATTACAGGATATTGTAGGGAAGCCGGGAAATATAATAAGCTCTAATGTCATGACAAAGCTTCTGAAGAAAGAACATTGAGGCATAATTGCACAATTATGCTCACTAGAAGTTCCAACATCAAAATCAACTATTTCTCCAGATCTACAAAAAGTATTGGACAATCACTCCAAGGTTTTTGAAACTCCCAAAGGACTCCCACCTATTCGTGATCATGATCATTCTATTCATTTAATTCAAGGAAGTGTTCCTCCAAACATGAGGCTTTAAAGATATTCTTATGTCCAAAAGCGCGAAATTGAACGTATGATTGCAGAAATGTTAAAAGCTGGTATAATTCAACCTAGTCAAAGTTCTTTCTCTACTCTAGTAGTATTGGTGCACAAAAAGGATGGATCATGGCGCATGTGTCTGGATTATAGGGAGCTCAATAAGCTCACTATTAAAGATAAATTTCTCATTCTTGTGATTGATTAATTATTGGGAGAATTACATGGAGAGATTTATTTTACCAAGTTGGATCTTCGTTTAGGATATCATCAAATTAGAATGAAGACTAAAGATATTCAGAAAAAAACATTTCAAACTCACGAGGGTCATTATGAATTTTCGGTCATGCTTTTTGGCCTTACTAATGCACCTTCTTTTTTTTTTCCAAAGAAAAAATCGAACCCATATATTGATTAAGTAGAAGGTTACATAGTATATGCATAAGAATTCAAAGAAATGCATTTTCCTTACTTTTGAGTAAAGGACAAATGGAGTTGCAACTGAGGAGGAGATGTTTCTATCAATCCTCTCATATTTGTAAAAGAAAAAAAAAACATTTTATGTGTCGTCTCCTTTTAGCCCCCAGGCTTCAATTTTTTTGTGGAGAGAGCTGAAACATGGATGAAATAAAACTGTGTCTGTTTAAATCATCATCATGATGAAAAATTGGGTGGTAGACACCATTCCAATTTTCAAGATTTTTTTTAGAAAGCATAGTGTTTGGAGCTAGACCAGTCTCCCAGATCTCCTCAGTAAGGAAAACAATTTGAAACAGAGACAAAAAGTGTAGTCAAAACATAATGTATCAAAACAGGAAAACATAAAAAGAAAATATTATGAACAGGACCGATAGAAGCATGCAGAACAGAGCAACTGGAAACTTAGCGAGAAAAAGGAGGTTGATCAATCCCATGGATCTGTCCTCCTTCAGCCACTATAGCGACCCATTGCCCCATATCTTGACAAAAACCCTCCTTAGATAGGAGGTTTGCTGCTTGTTAGAGTCGGTATCTTCATCCCTCCGTCAGAGATAAAAATCTCTTTTGTTGATTTCATTTTAGGTGTCTCATTCAGTTCAGTCATCTGCATTCCATTAGGAACATGGATCATTTGACGAAAGGGTCTTATTGCTCATATCCCTCATGTCTTGTACCTGCTGGCTCAAGTCTGTTCATCAAAGTTCATCAATGTCAATTTTAAAGTCATTTATAATCATGTTTGGCCTCCTGTTCGCCAAAGAGTCATTTTAGGGTTTATAGGTCTCATTAGGTCTAGGGTTTCATTAATTTAGTCTTCAGAATGACTAATAATTCCAGCAGGCACATGAGGGAGGCTTGAAATAAGTTTTCATGGCAAAAATTTCATCGTCATAATGATTGATCATGACTTTTCTTCAAAACTCTGTTTTGAAGAAAAATCGTCAATTTCATCCTTTGTAATAAATGTAATGTAATTTTCAAAAAATTTAGTTGTAAAGTTCTTCAGGCGCAGCCCTGGTCACCTTTGCCAAGATCTCATGCTAGCTATCCCTGCAAAACATAGACAAAAATTTCATCATCAGTTCAAAATTCAAAGGAAACAAGTAAAACAGAGTTTATATTAAAAAGTGCAAAGTGACAAAGTTCAAACATTAGCAAGTGGGTTATTTCAAATCAAAAATCAAAGTCTAATGGCCATATAAGATATTTGTGGTGTTCAAACAATCATTTGCACGCAAGAGTTATCAAAGAGCAGAGTCAAACTTTGTGGAAGAGCGAAAATAGTGGTTTGAAGCCGAGACTCTGGTGTGTTATCTGCGCGGCGCGTTGGGAGGTGGTTGCAGCGCACATAGCAGTCGCGGCGCATAGAGCCACCCATCACCGTGCTATTTTGAACGTGCATGGCGCATACACCAGGCGCAGCACACAGGGCCGACACCAAAATTTTTGACATTGCCTCCAAGAAATTCTAAATCACTCGGTCTAATTACTCCATGTAAGTTCGACTGATCTTGTATTTTCCATTAAACAGAGTTTGGTATTGTTTGAAAGTGGATTATAAGAGTTTGAATGCCAAAATTATAAACCCTCTCATTTGGTCAAAAACTGCTCCTTAGGGTTTGAATTTGAGTTTTAAAATTTGATTTTGGTGCCAAGTACTTCAAAGCCCATTCCCCACCTATGGTTCCTTTCCCCCTCACTGTCACACTATCATTAATAGTCCCTCCCCTATTCCCTTATATCCCAAGTCTTTTCCCATCACTTTCCCCTTCCCATTTCATTTGTAAAAATCCCCAAACCCTCCAAGTTCCCAAATAGTCAAGTGACTGTTATTACACTTTAAATTCACTTGACAAAACTCCATCATTCTCACTGTCCTATTTCCCACAGTCCCTTCCTACTTGACACATATTTGGCATTGAAACAAAAAAAAACCAAATTCTCATTTCTCATTTTCAACAAACCAAACATACACCTTGCATGGATATTATGGAGACAGACACTGATTCATCATATGACAGAGATAATGATTCTACCACTGAGCTACATGCCCCGAGAAGGCCTCATAAAGGTGGCAAACATGTGAGAGAAGAGCCCACCTCATTGACTCAATTGCAGGCTTGCCCACTTGCCATCGCATGTTTTCGAGAGCAGTCATGCTATCAGTATTGTGAGATGATTGCTAGGATTCAGCATCATCAGGAGTTGGCTCGATTGTTTGTATTACATTTGCATGATGGTCAGGTAACTCTTGCTGGTGTAAATTTCACCTTGACACCAGAAACCATTTCTCAAGCAACAGGAATACTGAATGTAGGTGAAGAGTGGAACAAAAGACAGTAGGTGGACAGAGTGCATTATGAACCATACATCAGGCCTAGCTATGTGAGACAGCTCAGTAGGGTATTCCCATTCCGGTTCCTGAAGGAATCCTATGCGCCTTTGATGAGACTCATTATCAGATACTTCAGTTGTGAGGGCTGGTTTTCACGCCTCTATGCTTACCACATCAGGTTATTGATGCATTTCACAAGAGTGAGGATGATCCAGGTGGATATTGGTGGCCACCCGCCTATTCCACTTGGGCCCCCACCATTGTCTCTTTCATTTTTTGAGTTTCGGCATAACTTACTATTTTTAGCAGTTTTTCGGGTCCTGAACTCTCGGAGCCATTTTGAGGCCCTAAACGACGTTTTTGGGTATCATTTTTACCAGTGAATTGGATCATCCAATTCATCTCGACAGTTGTAGTCCTCAGATAGAGCTTTCTAATGATGTATCATGTGCGTCAAACGAAGATAGTATGCCAAAGTTACGTCCCTGGGAAGTTGAAACACCAATTTACCCAAACGGGGCCCATAGTTTTGGCGCTTCATCTCCTAGGGTTAGGTTTTTGAGATGTTTAGGGTTCTCCATTGTTTCTCAATAATAAATAGGCCCTCGAGCCTCATTGTATCCATGACAGCCCGCAGCCGCCATCTCTCTGAGATAGCTACCAAATACCTAGTTGAGCTAGTTTGATATTTCCATACTTACCGTAAGCAAATTTCTCGCTTCTTGATATCCATGAAATGAAGTATTATTTCACGCATCACCGTATTTCGTTTATATGTTTATTCTGCTATGCTCTCGCAGATAACTTGATCAGTGGTATCAGAGCGGTCTGCTTTTTCTCGATCCTTCTTTGCATGTCCCCAACGAGGTCGGTGTATAAGGAGCTAGGGCTTGATCTGGTGGAACCTTTGCAAGATCAGCCTCGCAAACCTCGACGGACGCCCATGGGGGACGAAAAGAAAGATGAGGGAGGAGGAGATCCTATCAAAATATTGCTCGAGGAGGCCCTCGAAAAACAAAGGAACGCGATGATGGATAACTTTGCTCAGATCCTTCAACCGGCGGCGCATCTGCATCCAGTAGCCACTCTGGAGTTGCGACTCCCTTTAAGGTACAAGTAAATTTTGACATTCCCATATTTGAGGGTCAAATAGACGCAGATGCCGTAGATAGATGGTTGAATCTCTTAGAAGGATATTTCTCTGTTCATGACTTTTCAGACCGGGAGAAGATTATTTTTGCACTCCTCAAAGCTACCCCCCATGTTAAGGACTGGTGGGAAACCTACTGTGAGAACAAGGACCAGACAGAACCCTCTCTGTTCTCGGCCGTACCAACTTGGAATTCTTTCCGAGACACCGTCAAGGAATAGTACTATCCCGTGGGGAGCTATGAGGACAAGTACATACAATGGACCACGCTGCGACAACAAAGGGATCAAGATGTGCATGAGCTGACAAATCTGTTCCATACCCTGCGCACAAAGAGAAAATATTCGCAGGATTCTGCTGCTAAAGTACGTACTATCCGGATATACATTCAGGAGGAAATGGAGTTCCTCGACATCTCCTCGCTTGGTACGACATACCGGTATGCTGCCAAGATTGAGCAGAAATTCAAACAGAAGAAGCGAGACTTTGGATCTGCGAATCAAAAGCAAGGAAAAGGTGCTTCCAAACCGTAGAAAAAACGATAGAGCATGGTGACTAAAGACAACCCGTCAAAGCCACAAGAAAAGAACAACACCGTAAAGCCAAAGAAGGACACGGGAAAGTGGTGTGAGTTCCATAAGAGCTCCACTCACAACAGAAGTGAGTGTCGGGCCAAGCAGTCGCTAGTGGCCGAGATGAGGGCTTCTGAGTCAGATGCATGCTCCGACTCCGAATCAGAACCTGAAAAGGGGAATGAAAAAGGGAAACAGATTATTGATGCGAAGCCCAACGCCACTGTTGCCACTACAAAGGTCCAGAAGGAGGAACCGGAAGATCCAGAGGAGGAGGAACATCTCTTCCACTCCCAGATGTGGGTAAAGGGCTCCCCTGTACAGTTCATTGTCGACAATGGGAGCCAAAAGAACCTCATTTCAGCAGACACCATGAAGCGGTTGGGCTTGCCGACCACAGCTCACCCACATCCATACACCATCGGGTGGCTTCACCAAGGACGAGATCTCCGCGTCAGCCGGCAGTGTCGCCTTCTCTATAGCATCAAGCCCTTCACGGATGAGGTACTATGTGACGTTGCTCCTATTGATGTTTCTGATGTATTATTAGGACAACCATACTTGTGGAAGCGTCATGCTGTGTATGAGTCTCGACCTCGTGTTGTTATTGTTAATTTGGGAAATAAGTTGTACAGGATACCAGAGGTACCACCTCCTGCTGCTATCTCTTTGGTTACTGCAAAACAATGCAGTAAGCTCATTTCCCAAACCAGGAAATTCGTTTTCCTGATGATCCGCCCCCAGGGCAAGAAGAAGATTGTGGCCACGACCTCCAGACAGGGCTCCTCTGCACAACAACAACAAATGGATAATGTTGTGGAGGAGTACGGGGACATATTCACCTCACCCACAGGGGTTCCTCTGAACTGTCAGGTCAAGCACCCGATTGATCTGACCCCCGGTGCGCCGCTACCTAATGGACCGATCTATCGGCGCTCTGTTCTGGAGAATGATGAAATCAAGAGGCAGATTCAGGAGCTGTTGCAGAAAGGTCACATCAAACCAAGTTCATCGCCCTGTGGGAGCCCGATCGTGTTGGTATAGAAGAAGGATGGGACGTGGAGACTCTGTATTGACTATCGGGCGCTGAACAAGATCACTGTCTGGAATAGGTACCCAATCCCACGGATTGATGACCTTCTGGACCAACTCAAAGGTGAAAAATACTTCAGCAAGATCGACCTGAAGTCTGGGTATCACCAGGTACCAATTGAACCCTCCGATGTGTGGAAGACTGCCTTCAAAGCCAAGGAAGGCCTTTTCGAATGGCTGGTCATGCCTTTCGGGTTGACGAATGCTCCCACCACCTTCATGAGGATGATGGACGACATCTTGCGGCCATTCACCAACTCATTTGTAGTGGTGTACTTGGATGACATTCTAATCTTTAGCCAGACTTGGGAAGAGCACCTTCACCACATCCGACAAGTCCTCCAAACACTGCGGCAACACAAGTTGTGTGCCAATTTGGAGAAGTGCATGTTTTGCATGACCCAGGTTCAATATCTGGGATACATTATTGATGAAAGGGGGGTGCATGTGGATCCAGCCAAGATCCAAGTCATTCGGGATTGGCCAGCCCCAACCACTATAATAGAGCTTCGCAGCTTTCTGGGTCTTGCTAATTTCTACCGGAGGTTCATGTTGGGATTCTCTCATATCACTTGGCCCTTGAGTGAAGGCACCAAGGGAGGAGCGAGAGCAAATTTTTTTTGGTCGGAACCTCAACAGAAGGCGTTCACAGAATTGAAAAATCGCCTCTGTTCTGCCCCAGTGCTCACTTTACCAGACTTGCAACAGCCATTTGAGATCGAGACAGATGCCTCTGACTATGCTATTGGGGCAATTCTTACTCAACAGGGACATCCAGTGGCATTTCACAGTGAGACATTGTCTGACACAGTTCGCAAGTACCCCACATATGGCAAAGAAATGTACTCCATTGTGCAAGCTTGTCGACAATGGAAG
This sequence comes from Pinus albicaulis, assembly GCA_034641835.2. NCBI lineage: Eukaryota > Viridiplantae > Streptophyta > Pinopsida > Pinales > Pinaceae > Pinus > Pinus albicaulis. Next base: position 1,758,260,583 of record CM076580.1, read on the forward strand.
CATTACATTTTGGGGAAGGAAACAATCATCCACAAAGACCACAGGCCCCTGCAGTTCATACAGACACAAGGGAAGTTGCAGAATGATCGCCATCAGAAGTGGTCTACATATCTGCAACAGTTTCATTTGAACATCAAGTATAATAAGGGTAGCACCAATCATGTTGCAGACTGCCTTAGCCGACCACCGATCGTGGCGCTCACCACTGTGCTCAACTCTTGTGGGCACGAGACTTCTGATTGGCCGCTTCTCTATGAGAGTGACCCAGAATTCGGCCACACTTACAAGGCACTCTTGGGGGGCACGCAAGTTCCAAATTTTCACCTCCAAGATGCACTTATATGTCACCTGGGACACCTTTGTGTTCCTTCAAGCGAGCGTGCCAAGATGATATGGGAAGCACACTACAGTCGAGTCGCTGGGCATTTCGGGGTCGAGAAAACAGTAGCAATACTACAGAAGTATTTCTATTGGCCGAACCTTCGAAAGGATGTCGAGAAGCACATCAGATCCTGCATTGCTTGTGTCATTGCCAAACCGACCATCAAGAAGCAAGGCCTATATACTCCACTACCTACCCCTAGTCGACCGTGGGAATCCATCTCCATGGATTACATGTCGGGCCTGCCCTCTACTAAGAATGGCAATGACTGTGTTTTCGTGGTCGTTGACAGATTCTCGAAGATGGCCATTATGGCGGCTTGTAAGAAGAATATCACAGCAGAAGCTACTGCTAAACTCTTCTTTGAACGAGTATGGGTACACTTTGGGATCCCACAGTCTATCATATCAGATCGAGATAGTAGGTTCCTCAGCACATTTTGGTCCAGCCTCTGGTCAATGTTGGACACAAAGCTCACCAAGTCCACAGCTTTCCATCCCCAAACAGATGGTCAGACAGAGGTCGTCAACAGAATGATTGTACACATTCTGTGCATGTACAATTCAAAGCATCCCCGCACATGGGACGAGAGCCTCCCCTATGTACAACATAGTTATAACCGGGCTCTCCATAGTTCAATTGGCCATAGCCCCTTTCAGGTGGGCTTGGGATTCCAGCCACTATGTCCCATTGACGTAGCCATGCCATTTGCAGCTGCTCAGGCCGATTCAGCGCACGTCCAGTTTGAAGTTGACAAAGCAAGTAGCTTCATCGAGCGCATTCAACACATCCTCCAACAGGTTCATGATATATTGGACAGAGCTAATGCGAAGTACAAGCAGCGCCATGATCAACACCGGGTGCCACACAACTTCCAGGTGGGCGATAAAGTATGGCTGCATTTGTAGAAGGAGCGCCTCACTGGACCTCACCGCAAGCTTCGCCCGCTCCGATACGGGCCGTACACCATCACCAAGGCCGTAGGGAACAATGCTTTCGAGCTTAGTATTCCACCATTCCTTGGTCTGCACCCAGTCTTCAATGTGGATCGCCTTCGTCCTTACTTCCCACCTCTACTGGACACTTCGGACATTGCATAACAACTCACACCAACAGAGTTAAACCCAGACTGCATGGAACAGGCCACCACAGATTGTATCATGGACATGCAAATTAAGAACACTCGCCAACAGAGGATCCAACTGTATCGGGTTGTCAAAGCTGGCCAACTCCTGCACCAAGGAAAGTGGTTCACCAGTGACCAAGTTCAGCAGAAATTTCCTCATCTCATGGAGGAACTTAACGCAATGGGGACCATTGCTTCCTAAGGGGGGAGGAATGATCCAGGTGGATATTGGTGGCCACCCGCCTATTCCACTTGGGCCCCCACCATTGTCTCTTTCAGTTTTTCAGTTTTGGCATAACTTACTATTTTTAGCAGTTTTTCGGGTCCTGAACTTCCGGAGCCGTTTTGAGGCCCTAAACGACGTTTTTTGGTATGAAAATTTGTTGTGATTTTGATCATCAAAATCGTCACAAAAGTTGTATTCCTCGGATAGAGCTTTCTAATGATGTATCATGTGTGTCAAATGGAGATAGTATGCCAAAGTTACGTCCCTGGGAAGTTGAAACACCAATTTACCCAAACGGGGCCCATAGTTTTGGCGCTTCATCTCCTAGGGTTAGGTTTTTGGGATGTTTAGGGTTCTCCATTGTTTCTCAATAATAAACAGGCCCTCGAGCCTCATTGTAACTCAGTTCAGAGGCCTGTAGCCGCCACATCTCTTCTCAGAGATAGCTACCAGTGCCCTAGCTAGTTTTATTTCCATTCTGTCTGTAAGCAAATTTCAGTTCTTTGATATTAATGAAATGAAGTATTATTTCCGCTGCATCGCTGTATTTCTGTTTATATGTTTATTCTGTTGCGTTCCTGCATAAATCTGGATAAGAGGATGATGAACATACCTTATTTCATGTGCTGGAACATCGAGAGAATGACCACTCTTGTGCAGAAGAAGACTCCCGAGCAACAGTACAACAATATTTATCACTATGCACTCATTAAGATTGTTGTTGTACATTAGCTTGGATTGCAGGGTATTGCATGGGAGGATTTAATTTCCCATGAATTTTTCACAGCTCCTCAGGTTCCTCCGGAGGTTTTCCATGATGCAGGTGAACCTTCACATCATCCTGAAGGTCCCGAGATAGAGCCTGATAGTGTGCCAGTGCATGTCACTTATCAGAGAGGCACGAGAGGATTATTTGCAGCAGCCCGACGAGTACTATCTCCACCTGGGGTGGAAGGGGTCTCGTTGCCATCATCAGTAGCACAGGTACAGATACAGGATAGAGGTAAGAGGCCTATGCAGGATGAGGGCCCTTTAGGAGGTCAGGATACTGATTTCATATTGATTGATGAGGATTTGAGCTCTCCAAGCTCAAAGTTGAGAGAGATCATTTAGGAGCAGAAAGCTAAGATCAACACATTGACCGACAAGTTGCAGAGAGCTCAATGGATCATAAACTATCTGGATCAGCGGAACAAATAGTTGGAGGATCAGCAGACGATCATGGAGTTGCAAAACATCCGTGAGAACCGGCAAGCTACCCAAAGAAGCCCAACCGAGATGACACTTATTGAGCGAGAGATTGAGGCTGATAGAGAGACTTGGCTTGAGAGGGTCAACATTCATCTCTAGAAGCTGTTGGTGAAGGCAAACAAGGAGAAGTACATGCTTAGGCACATGAAGAACCATTATTGGGCGTGACATCATGTCTGCAAAGCGAGGATCAAGATCCTGAAAGCGAGGCTAAGGAGGGCACTAAAACGTCGCAAAATGCATGATAGGCTCCAAATTTTGGCCGAAGATTCTTTGGCTGAGCATAGCACTTGATGAGGGACCTTCAGCCCAAATTTCAAGAAATTTGGGAAAAATTTTGTCAATTTTGAATTTTTGAGCCTAAACATAGATTTTCCTGCCCGACGCGTAGCGCCACTTGGCGCACGCTTATAATTGGCAGCTCTTCAGGGGGAAAACTTCACATTTCTGGATTTTTTTATTAAAATTTATGCATGCTCATGGATTACCTAAGGATTTCATCAAGTTCTGGGTTGCCTAAAGGGTAAAAAACACCCTAAAAATGGCCTTTCTGCCACTTTTTGCACATACAGGAAGTAGTGTTGGGAGATTGAACTTTTTGAGGGGAAAATGGAAACCAAATCCAGAAGTTCCACTTGGGTTGGAAATTAGATAGGTAGGGCTTTCCAACGAGCTATCCTGCGCTCAATTTGGACTTCGAGAAGGCCCTCAAAATCATCCTCAAACTTGTGCTACGCATAGAGATTCCAAGCGCGACGCATAGGGAAATTTGGCCTATTTTTCACTCAGTAGCTCAGAATTTCGCCTAGTTTTGGCCAGTTTGACTTTTCATGTAACTCTTGATGGACCTTGATGTATTTTCATGACCATTATGTAATTTTGGCACATTTTAACTCATTCTAGTAGATTCATTCACCAAAAGGTGAAATGTAAGTGAATGGATCAGTTTCCTATCATATAGAGGCAAGTTGTTTTATTGCCTATTTTTCAGTTCCTAGTTTAGATATGGTTGAAACAGCTCCTATAATGATGAGCTCGACCCCTAGAGGCATGGGAATGAGTTAGGCTTGTCTATATCATGTATTTTCTCAGTCATTTTCAGGGTTGGACACTTGGGATTGCTTGGCACTTCATTGTACATTTCATCTCTACAATTTTTGCAAAGGAATAGACCAGGGTTTGCGGCACTCTTTGGGATCCTTGTGGCTCTATGTTTTGATGGTGTTTTTTCTCTATGTAATTTTAAGTTCACTGATGTTTATGTGTATCATTTCCCTTCTCCTTTCTTCTTAGATTAAACAAATTAGTGTTAAAGGTGGAATTCATTAGATTGCTCTGCTCGGCCTTTAGTTTTGTTTAATTTCTCATGTTTTCATCTGTTTGAGGAGGGTTATTGAAACCCTCTTGCCCTCTTCATCTCCTCACTGGTCTTAACCATCCATTCATTCAATCTAAAGCATCAAAACGATTGCCTTCCTTGCCCCAATCAGAACTCTGCAAAAACTAGGCCTAATCCCGCACCCAAAACTGCCTTTCCCTTTGATCCAACAAAAACCCCCAAAATCAAAATAAAACTCCTTTACTTATATACCTAGCCTAAAATTAGCTTTAATTTCAAGTCATCTCAAGCCCTATTGATTATTTTTGCTAAGATTTACCCAGAGAGAGCCCTCTCCTGTTCTGGTAGGGCTAGCTACCAGACTGACCGTGGTTTGATGTTACCCTGAACTCTGCCTTCCTTCAGCCTGAGGTAGATTTAGGCAATAACATAGTGGCGACCATATTGGTGAAGAAAATGGTTTGCTTTTTGTTGTTATTTGTTTTATAAGCTACAGACGGAGCCTAACGTTATGCCAGGTAGCCTTCGAAACGCTCTTGCTTTGCATTAGCGAAAGTAGATAAATGCTGCTTCAGTTAATCTTTGGTTTAGCTTGTAAATGTGACACTTGACTTGTGAATTTTCCCAGTACATCAGATCGTTCTGGACTTTTGGGTGATGAGTCTAGAATTTTATAGGCTGAACAAGTTGGTTTTTTCCCTTTGATTTTGAAATCAATGCAACACATTGGCTTCCAGAAGACATACTAGAGCAAATCCGGATCCCAATCCACCTCCAGTGTATGAGAATCCCAATCCGATTTCAAGAATCCTTCGCCGAGAAAGTCCCGTGATCCCTCTGTTCAAATCTAATTCATGTCCCGCTGTGTTTGAATACCTTGAAGATATTGAATTTGACAAACAATTTGAGTTGTCATTGTTTGAGACTAGGTCTGAAAGTGCTATTGGTTCTACTGTCATAAATCCCGAGTTTATCAAGTATCTTGAAATTGAACAAGCTAATAGATCCATTGATAGTTACATTTTTAATATTAAAATTTTCATTGTGGCAACAAACATTCCTGAGTTCATAAAGTCTGCATCTGAAACTCTTGGGCCATCAGCAGTTACTTTCGATTCACAAGTTCATACCCAACCTCCTTTCATTCCTACCATTCCCGTGCAACCATCTATTTCTGATCAACAACCTGCAGTAGTATCGCCTCCATCCACACCACATACACCTCATACATCTACTGCTCCTACTCCACCTGTATCTCCGAGACCGGTTATAAATCCACCAAGAGCAATGGCTGCGAGATTCACACCCCTTGTGTTGCCTCAAAACTTGGATGCTATTCCCGCTGATTATCAGAGTAAAATCCCATTGTTTGATGGCACTCCTCAAAGTGTCACTGCTCAACAACATATTGATAGAATGGCAGACTTCTTCGATCTTCATGAAATTGATGCAGAGAATGTGAGCATGAGATTATTTGTGCAAACTTTTGGAGGTGAAGTGAGAAAATGGTTCAGAGCTTTGCAGCCTAGAAGTATTGCTACATTGGCCGAGCTTCAAAGACAGTTATTGGATCGGTGGGAAGTAAATAAATATCCTCTTCAGATCACTTCTGAATATACCAAGATCAAGCGCAATGCTGGTGAGTCTGTCCAAGACTATTGTATTAGATTTAATGCGGTTTACAATGCAATTCCTGATGATTTAAGGCCATCTAGGAAGTCAGTTTTGCTTAATTTTCCATATGGTTTTGATCCAGACATGGCCTATCAATTAAGAGAAATAGATCCGGCCACTTTGGAGGAGATGCAGAAAATTGCAGTGAGTGTTGAAGCTAATTTGAATGACAAGAGAGCTAGATTGAAAGCTAAGAAGAAAGTCGTGATAAAGGAAGAGGCTTCTACTTCAGATCAGGTACTTCGCAAGGTGGAAAATATGATTGAAATATTAACTCTTGATAAGCCTGAAACACAAATTAGAAATCCTAATTTCCATGGACAGCAGCAACCACAATTCAGGATCAAACAACGAGAGAAGCAAGTACAAGAAACGACAGCACAACAACAGGTAAAGACTCCTTTGCAGCAGAATTTTGATGGTCTGGAATCAGATGATGAAGATAATATAATAGGAGAAGAAAATCATTTCTTTACACCTGATGATATGCCAACCATTATCACCGAGGATTACGAGTATGCAGAAAACACAGCTGTACAAAAGGATGAGGATTTTATCTTGGAAAATGAGACAGCTCTTGAAGAAGAGTCGGATGAGTATCAGAGAGGTTATATGAATGCTTTGTTCACCGAGCAGCGAAAATATTCACTTAGAAGTAGAGATGTGACTATCAACCCAATCCAAAAGATAAAGGAAGTTTCAGCACCAAAGAATGATGTACCTATTGCACAGAAGAAGGGAAAAGAGGTAGCTAATCCTGCTAATAGCAAGTCTCCATCAGCAAATGAAAGATCTAATTAGTCAATTGTATCGAGGGAGAAAGCTGAAAGGAAGGATGCTTCAGCCAAAGAGGTAGAAAAAGCTTCAGCTTTTAACTTAGAGAGTGAGATTGCTAAGTTAAAATTTTCCATTCCTTTGACTGAGTTGATGAGAAATAGTAGCTACAAGGGTCAAGTATCTAAAATTTTGAATTTCGATCCAATGTCCGATATGGTGAATGTGGAAGATGATCAACCTGAGTTGATCTTTGGTCCAACATTGGATGGTGAGTCTCCCTATAGTGATGTCCCTCCTTTTCATATTAGCCTTAGATTGCATGATTTTGTGTTGCATAATGCCATGTTTGATTCTGGAGCTTCCCATAATCTCATGCCGAGGGAAATCATGAAGAAATTGGGATTGGACATCACTAGGAAATATCATGATCTGTATTCTTTCGATTCCAGTAGAGTAAGATGCATTGGGCTTATTAAATATTTGGTGGTTAGTTTAGATCAGATTCCAACTAAGAATGTTTTGACGGATGTTGTGGCGGATATTCCTCCTAGATTTGGCATGCTTCTTTCCAAATCTTGGGGAGCAAAACTGAAGGGAACATTGCAGCTTGATTTCTCCTATGCTACCATTCCTGTGTTTGGTCAGATGAGAAGATTGTATCGGGAGAAAAAAATGAAGTATATGATCACCAGCAAGGAGAAACCAGTAAATCATCCGATAAATTATGTACATATAGATTTAGAGTCTTTTGTTTTGTATTCAGATAATTTCAATGATGTAGATAGTCAGTTAGTGGAAGCAGAGGACATTTCGAAGATCACAGAAAATTTCAAAGAAGTTTTGAAGAAATAAAGGCAAGAACTTGAGAGTTCCGCTGAGTAATCAGCCTTCCGACAGCAGCATAAAGTTGATGGACAACAAGCAGAAATAACAGAGCAAACACAATTTCAGCACTTGGAAGAAGATGAGGACAGTTTATGGACTATGGATTTTGATGGTGCAGTTGCAAGTGATGGTGTTGGAATTGGCATTTGGGTACGCAGCCCTTTTTCCGCCCCAAACAAGGTATCGAGCAATGTAATGGTCTGTTCTTACAAAATAGCTTTTGATTGTTCGAGTAATGAGGCAGAATACGAAGCTTTGATTGCTGGTCTGAAAATACTTAGAAAGTTGAATGCTAAGAGGATTGCAGTCTATGGCGACTACAAGTTGGTAATTAAGCAAGTGAAGGGTGAGTATCAAGCTAAGCATCCTCGAATGCAGGCTTACCGAAATGTTGTTCTTAATATCTTGAAGTTGTTTTCAGACTATACTTTGACTTGTATCCCTCGTATTCAGAATGGTATTGTGGATGCTCTTGCTAAGGAAGCAAGCAATTTGAAAATTCCAATGAACTCAAGTAACAAGTTTGAAATCCATGTGAAACATCGTCCAACTGTCCCAGACAATCAAAGGTATTGGCAAGTATTCCAAGATGATGATGAGATTGACGAATTTCTACAAAACAAAGGTAAATTCAAAGAGACTTCAATTGACATGGAGCATGATGATGGTGAGGCTGATGTGCAAATAAATCAGATGGAAGTATTGCAGCTGAAAGATAATGTCATTCCTAAGGGTTTGATACCTTTAGAAGAGCTCTTTGATCAAGATGACGTAGCTAGAAAACCAACCTTGCAGCCAACCGAAAAGGGAGTTGAAGACGTGAACATTGGATCAGCTAAGAATCCAAAGATGGTGAAATTGTCCAAAGCATTGCCACCGGAGGTAAAAGAAAAATATGATAGTTTATTGTCTTCTTTTGCTGATGTATTTGCTTGGGACTATTCATATTTGAAGACATATGATACCAACATAATTCAACACACTATTCCTATTAAGCCAAATCAAAAGCCCTTCAGGCAGAAGTTGAGAAGGATAAATCCGAAGTTGCTGCCCTCAATTGAAAAGGAGGTGAATCGATTATACAAGGTTGGTATCATTGTTCCTATAAGATTTTCAGATTGGATTTCCAATTTGGTGCCCGTCCGCAAGAAGACAGGTGAGATTCGTTTGTGCATTGATTTTAGGAATCTGAATAAGGTTTCTTTGAAAGACAATTATCCATTTCCCAAAATGGATCACATACTTCAGAGAGTAGTTGGAGCATCTTGTATGTCACTACTCGATGGTCATTCTGGGTATAACCAAATTCTGGTCCATGAGGATGATAGAGACAAAACAGCGTTCACCACTTCGTGGGGAACTTTCCATTACACTAAAATTCCTTTCGGTTTGAAGAATGTTGGTGCGACATTTCAGCGTGCAATGGATATGGCATTTGCAAATGAGAAAGATGTTTCTCTAGTTGTGTATCTTGATGATTTGACAGTCTTTTCCAATTCTGATGAAGAGCAACTTTACCATTTGAAGATTGTTTTTCAGCGATGTAGAAAGTATGGTGTGTCACTTAATCCGAAGAAGAGTTTGTTTGCCATGGATGAGGGAAAAATTCTTGGTCATATTATTTCAAAAGATGGCATCCGTATTGACCCAGCTCGAGTTGAAGCTATTCAGAAAATTGATCTTCCCTGGAACAAAAAGGAGATTCAGTCCTTCAATGGTAAGATGAATTTTTTACGTCGCTTTGTGCCTAATATTGCTGAACACCTAAGAGAGATTACAAACATGCTTAAGAAATATAGCATAGTAAAGTGGTCTAAGGAGGCGGTAAAGTCTTTCAATTTAGTGAAGTTGGCTCTTTCTTCAGCTCCGATTTTGATCAGCCCGGATTATACTCAGGATTTTATTTTGTTTTCATTTGCTTCTGAGCATACTATGGCAGCAGTATTAATGCAGAAAAGAGATGGACATGAAAAACAAATTGCTTTTTTCAGCCGTACCATAAGAGATGCAACCTTGAAATATAACATAATTGAAAAGAAAGCTCTTGCTCTGGTGAAAGCGTTGAAAGATTTTCGAGTATATATTCTGCATTCTCATATTATTGCTTATGTTCCTAACGCTGCTGTTAAGGATGTTTTAGTGCAAACATATCCAGAAGGGAGACGAGGTAGATGGATTGCTGCCTTGTTGGAGTATGATGTGGATATAAAGCCCACAAAGCTTATCAAAGGACAAGGGTTGGCTAAGCTAATGGATGAGTCGAATTTGCACGCCTTGGATATCAATCTCATTGCTGCTATGTCCGAGGAGAATGAGGAAAGTTCATCAGTTCAGGTATCAGAAATCTTTGTGCTTCAAAATTTGTCACCACCGCCCGGCATGGCAAGAAACAAAATTAGAACTCTGAAATTGAAGGCTGCTAAGTTGTGTTTTGAATAATTCACTCTATTGGAAAGATCCTGGTGGTGTTTTGTTAAAATTTTTGGTGGAAGAAGAAGCAAAGCAGGTTATGGAGGATTTTCATAAGGGAGATTGCAGGGGTCACCTTTTTTGGAAAAAAATGGCCAACAAAATTTTTAGAGCGGGATATTATTGGCCGACACTTTTTGTTGATGTGTATAAGACTGTCAAAAGCTGTCATGAATGTCAGATTTTTGAAGGGAGGCAGAAATTGTAGCCTTTGCCGCTTAAGCCCATTGAAGTAAGTGCTCCTTTTCAGCAGTGGTGTTTGGATTTCATTGGAAAAATTCATCCCGCTCCTTCATCTCAGCATAAATGGATCCTAATAGTGATAGATTATTTCATGAAATGGATTGAAGTAGTTCCCACCAGGCAAGCTACAGATTCGGTAATAATTTCTTTCCTTGAGAATAACATTTTGTCTCGTTTTGGTTGCCCAAATAAGTTAATCACTGATAACACAGAAAATTTCAAATCAAAAAAGATGATTGAGTTTTGTGACAAGTATAAAATTATTTTGGGACACTCAACCGCTTATCATCCACAAGGCAACGGATTGGCGGAGTCTTCCAAAAAATCTTTGGTCAACATCATTAAAAAGTTGCTGGAAATAAACAAGAAAAGTTGGCATAAGAATTTAGTCAATGCACTTTGGGCAGACCGGGTGAGTCATAATAAATCCATTGGTATGTCCCCCTTTGAGTTAGTTTATGGAGTTGATACAGTGTTTCCTACCTCTCTCGCAGTTCCCGTAGTCAAACTTCTACAGGAAGCTGGCAGTGAAGAAGATCATATGCAAAGAAGAATAAATCAAATGATCCATTTTCAGCAAATGAGGGAAGAAGTTTTTCAAAACACATTCAAGCTACAGGAGAGAATTAAGAAAATCTATGACAGAAAAGCAAAGGCAGACAAATTTCAATTGGAAGAAGTGGGGCTGAAATGGGATGCAAGGAAAGAGGAAAAGGGTAAGCACGGTAAGTTCGAAAATCTCTGGAAAGGACCCTTTAAAATTGCTACATATCGGGGTCAAAATTCTTTTCTTCTGAAGGAGATGAATGGGGAAGATTGTCTAGGAGGGCCGGTCAATGGTTGGCTACTCAAACGATATCAATTCTGAGATGTTTTCTGTTGTTTTACATTGTCACTGTACATACCGTTTATTTAAATTTCATTGCAAGTGTGTGCTGTGATCTTTTTTTCAGTTTGGGGCGCGAAGTGAAGGCTATAATTCTGAAGACTGATCTCAGTTTTGGTTTGAGTTTGTCAAGTCAGTTTTTTCAGTCATTTTAGTTTCAAAATTGAGTCAGTTTGAGTCAAATTTTCAGTCAATAAATGAGTCAAGAGTCTTGTGTTGATTTGTCGAAGTTATGGAATCCATAGCCCAATGGAAGAAGGCACTGCCTACTCTCCCAGAAATATGTAGTTCTTGGCACCTCCCGAGAGCTACCATCCCCATTGGAGCCAATGTTAGAGTCGGTATCTTCATCCCTCTGTTAGAGATCAAAATCTCTTTTGTTGCATTTCATTTTAGGTGTTTCATTCAGTTCAGTCATCTGCATTCCACTAGGAGCATGGATCATCTGACGGAAGGGTCTTGTCGCTCATATCCCTCATGTCTTGTACCTGCTGGCTCAGTTCTGTTCATCAAAGTTCATCAATGTCAATTTTAAAGTCATTTATAGTCATGTTTGGCCTCCTGTTCACCAAAGATTCATTTTAGGGTTTATAGGTCTCATTAGGTCTAGGGTTTCGTTAATTTAGTCTTCAGAATGACTAATAATGCCAGCAGGCACATGAGGGAGGCTTGAAATAATTTTTCATGGCAAAAATTTCATCGTCATAATGATTGATCATGACTTTTCTTCAAAACTCTGTTTTGAAGAAAAATCGTCAATTTCATCCTTTGTAATAAATGTAATGTAATTTTCAAAAATTTTAGTTGTTAAGTTCTTTAGGCGTAGCCCTGGTCACCTTTGCCAAGATCTCATGCCAGCTATCCCTGCAAAACATAGACAAGAATTTAATCATCAGTTCAAAAATCAAAGGAAACAAGTAAAACAGAGTTTATATTAAAAAGTGCAAAGTGCCAAAGTTCAAACATTAGCAAGTGGGTTATTTCAAATAAAAAATCAAAGTCTAATGGCCATATAAGATATTTGTGGTGTCCAAAAAATTCATTTGCATGCAAGAGTTATCAAAGAGCAGAGTCAAACTTTGTGGAAGAGCGAAAACAGTGGTTTGAAGCCGAGACTATGGTGAGTTATCTGCGCGGCACATTGGGAGGTGTTTGTGGCGCACATAGCAGTCGCGGTGCATAGAGCCACCCATCACCGTGCTATTTTGAACGTGCACGGTGCATACACCAGGCGCGGCGCACAGGGCCGACACCAAAATTTTTGACATTTCCTCCAAGAAATTCTAAATCGCTCGGTCTAATTTCTCCATGTAAGTTCGACTGACCTTGTATTTGCCATTAAACAGAGTTTGGTATTGTTTGAAAATGGATTATAGGAGTTTGAATGCCAAAATTATAAACCCTCTCATTTGGTCAAAAACTGCTCCTTAGGGTTTGAATTTGAGTTTTAAAATTTGATTTTGGTGCCAAGTACTTCAAAGCCCATTCCCCACCCATGGTTCCTTTCCCCCTCACTGTCACACTATCATTAATAGTCCCTCCCCTATTCCCTTATATCCCAAGTATTTTCCCATCACTTTCCCCTTCCCATTTCATTTGTAAAAATCCCCAAACCCTCCAAGTTCCCAAACAGTCAAGTGATTGTTATTACACTTTAAATTCACTTGAAAAAACTCCATCATTCTCACTGCCTTATTTCCCACAGTCCCTTCCTGCTTGACACATATTTGGCATTGAAACAAAAAATAACCAAATTCTCATTTCTCATTTTCAACAAACCAAACATACACCTTGCATGGATATTATGGAGACAGACACTGATTCATCATATGACAAAGATAATGATTCTACCACTGAGCTACATGCCCTGAGAAGGCCTCATAAAGGTGGCAAACATGTGAGAGAAGAGCCCACCTCATTGACTCAATTGTAGGCTTGCCCACTTGCCATTGCATGTTTTCGAGAGTAGTTATGCTATTAGTATTGTGAGATGATTGCTAGGATTTAGCATCATCAGGAGTTGGCTCAGTTGTTTGTATTACATTTGCATGATGGTCATGTAACTCTTGCTGGTGTAAATTTCACCTTGACACCAGAAACCATTTCTCAAGCAATAGGAATACCAAATGTAGGTGAAGAGTGGAACAAAAGACATCAGGTGGAAAGAGTGCATTATGAACCATACATCAGGCCTAGCTATGTGAGACAACTCAGCAGGGTATTCCCATTCCGGTTCTTGAAGGAATCCTATGCGCCTTTGATGAGACTCATTATCAGATACTTCAGTTGTGAGGGCCGGTTTTCACGCCTCTATGCCTACCACATCAGGTTATTGATGCATTTCACAATAGTGAGGATGATGAACATACCTTATTTCATGTGCTGGAACATTGAGAGAATGACCACTCTTGTATAGAAGAAGACTCCCGAGCAGCAGTACAACAATATTTATCACTATGCACTCATTAAGATTGTTGTTGTACATCAACTTGGATTGCAGGGTATTGCATGGGAGGATTTAATTTCCCATGAATTTTTCACAGCTCCTTAGGTTCCTCCGGAGGTTTTCCATGATGCAGGTGAACCTTCACATCAGCCTGAAGGTCCTGAGACAGAGCCTATCAGTGTGCCAATGTATGTCACTTATCAGAGAGGCACGAGAGGATTATTTGTAGCAGCCCGACGAGTACTATCTCCACCCGGGGTGGAAGGGGTCTCGTTGCCATCATCAGCAGCATAGGTATAGGTACAGGACAGAGGTAAGGGGCCTATGTAGGATGAGGGCCCTTCAGGAGGTCAGGACACTGATTTCATATTGATTGATGAGGATTTGAGCTCTCCAAGCTCAAAGTTGAGAGAGATCATTCAGGAGCAGAAAGATGAGATCGATACATTGACCGACAAGTTGCAGAGAGCTCAATGGATCATAAACTATCTGGAGCAGTGGAACAAACAGTTGGAGGATCAGCAGATGATCATGGAGTTGCAAAACATCCGTGAGAACCGGCAAGTTGCCCAAAGAAGCCCAACCGAGATGACACTTATTGAGCGGGAGATTGAGGCTGATAGAGAGACTTGGCTTGAGAGGGTCAAAATTCATCTCGAGAAGCTATTGGCGAAGGCAAACAAGGAGAAGAACATGCTCAAGCACATGAAGAACCATTATTGGGCGCGACATTATGTCTACAAAGCGAGGATCGGGATCCTGAAAGCGAGGCTAAGGAGGGCACTAAAACGTCACAAAAGGCATGATAGGCTCCAAATTTTGGCTGAAGCTTCTTTGGATGAGCATAGCACTTGATGAGGGACCTTCAGCCCAAATTTCAAGAAATTTGGGAAAAATTTTGTCAATTTTGAATTTTTGAGCCTAAACACAGATTTTCCTGCTCGACGCGTAGCACCACTTGGCGCGCGTTTATAATTGGCAGCTCTTCAGGGGGAAAACTTTGAATTTCTGGATTTTTTATTAAAATTTATGCATTCTCATGGATTACCTAAGGATTTCATCAAGTTCTGGGTTGCCTAAAGGGTCAAAAACACCTTAAAAATGGCCTTTCTGCCACTTTTTGCACATACAGGAAGCAATGTTGGGAGATTGAACTTTTGGAGGGGAAAATGGCAACCAAATCCAGAAATTCCACTTGGGTTGGAAAGTAGACAGGCAGGGATTTCCAAAGAGCTATTATGCGCTCAATTTGGACTTCGGGAAGGCCCAAAAAATCAGCCTCAAACTTGTGCTACGCATAGAGATTCCAGGCGCGGCGCATAGGGAAATTTGGCCTATTTTTCACTTAGCAGCTTAGAATTTCGCCTAGTTTTGGCCAGTTTGAATTTTCATGTAACTCTTGATGTACCTTGATGTAGTTTCATGACCATGATGTAATTTTGGTACATTTTTACTCATTCTAGTAGATTCATTCACCAAAAGGTGAAATGTAAGTGAATGGATCAGTTTCCTATCATATAGAGGCAAGTTGTTTTATTGCCTATTTTTCAGTTCCTATTTTAGATATGGTTGAAACAGCTCCTAGAATGATGAGCTAGACCCCTAGAGGCATGGGAATGATTTAGGCTTGTCTATATCATGTATTTTCTCAGTCATTTTCAGGGTTGGACACTTGGGATTACTTGGCACTTCATTGTACATTTCATCTCTGCAATTTTGGCAAAGGAATAGACCAGGGTTTGCAGCACTCTTTGGGATCCTTGTGGCTCTGTGTTTTGATGGTGTTTTTTCTCTATGTAATTTTAAGTTCACTGATGTTTATGTGTATCATTTCCCTTCTCCTTTCTTCTTAGATTAAACAAATCAGTGTTAAAGGTGGAATTCATTAGATTGCTCTGCTCTACCTTTAGTTTGTTTAATTTCTCATGTTTTCATCTGTTTGAGGAGGATTCTTGAAACCCTCTTGCCCTATTCAGCTCCTCACCGGTCTGAACCATCCATTCATTTAATCTAAAGCATCAAAACAATTGCCTTCCTTTCCCCAATCAGAACTCTGCCAAAACTAGGCCTAATCCTCGCACCCAAAACTGCCTTTCCCTTTGATCCAACAAAAACCCCCAAAATCAAAATCAAACTCCTTTACTTATATACCTAGCCTAAAATTAGCTTTAATTTCAAGTCATCTCAAGCCCTATTGATTATTTTTGCTGAGATTGACCCGGAGAGAGCCCTCTCCTGTTCTAGTAGGGCTAGCTACCAGACTGAGCGTGGTTTGATGTTACCCTGAACTCTGCCTTCCTTCAGCCTGAGGTAGATTTAGGCAATAACACTACTGACTTATGTTCCCTGTAGATATGGAAAGCAAACATCTGGTTAAAATAATCTTTTACAATATTTACTTCATCAAGCAAAGTAGATAAAATGAAATTTTGGCATCTCTGTGTTCCGTTGAACCATTTTATGATGTTCATAGAGTCCCTGAATAATTGGACATCTCTCATCTCGAGGAATGAAATCCATCATAGTAGAAGATGAAGAGATTTTAGTTTAGCAAAATTGTTTTGTCCCTTGGCCAAGCCCAATGGATGCTTTCAGAATTTTCCTAGAGGGCTCGTGAATGATGAGTCCAACCCCACATCTGTTTTGAGGGTCAGAAGCCACATCAAAGTAGGTCCATGGAATATTCCCGGTGATGTGCTCCTGAAGGATGAATCTTGGATGGGGAGGGTTTGCGGGGAGAGGGATAAATTCAAAGGTGGACATAGTTTCAGCAGCAACACGGTTGATAGGGAAGGAGGTATCTTGAAATATGATTTAATTTCTGGCTAGCCAAGTCCCCCAAGCAACAAGAAGAGGGAGATTCCTAACCCTATCGTTTGGAGAGGCTTGCCACCATCGCTCCCAAGCTGCCCTCACATCATTACCTTCCCATGTCTGCGACAAATTAAGGAGCCTCAGGGTTTCTATCCAGAGCTGCATATTGAAGGGACAGGTAAGGAAGAGGTGATATGTAGACTCCAAGCTGGCTTTACATAATGAGCACCATCCGGGCCTAATATTCCTCCTACACTGAAGAAATTCCCAAGTAGGGATCTTATTCAGGAGTATGCACCAAAAGAAAAGCTTTCTTTTTGAAAGTCCCTTTAGGAGCTATAGGGACTTATACCACCACTTCGACTCCCCCCAGCCTTTCTGAGCCATTAGCCATTTGTACCCAAACTTTGGGGAGAAACTGCCTGAAGGAGCATGGACCCATTTTAATTCATCCTGTATATCTTGAAGCCTGATATTGGAATTTTGGATATCGTTTATGAAACCCTGCCACTCCTCAAGCCACCTGTCTTTGAGCTAAAGGGCTTCCCCAGATAGCTAAGCTTGCCTCCAGGTCGTTGTCTATCCATGGTTGGCAATGTGGTTTAAAATTCTGATACCCCTTCATTCCAGATGGTCAATGAGCTCATGAGTGAGGGAAAATCTCCCCAAGCATCCCACCCAAGGGTCACAACCTATTCTTACCTATTATCCATTCTTGACATGCCACACTAGCCCCTGTTCTATGATATTTACCGACATCACAGTGGCTTTCCAAATAATATATGCATTTTTTTATTTTCTTATTCGGCATGCACATCTATTCTAGGATTGGCATAGGATCAATGTATTTTTGCTTGATGACAGTCGTCCAGAGATTATCTAGTGTAATTAGATGACATCCTAGTTTAGCTGTGAGAGAGGCCATGAAAGAAGGAAGCTCCTTGATGCCCCATCCTCCCCAAGATTTTGGGCGTGCAATTTTATCCAAAGCCACCCAAGGTATAACATGATCCTCTTTTGAGCCAGCCCAAAGGAAACAGCTGCAGATTTTGTTAATCGTAGATACAGTGCTTCGAGGGACCCATGAGAGGGCGGCCCAATAGACTGGGATAGCCAGGGCTACATATTTGATCAGCACCAACCTCCCTGCTCTGGAGAGCCATTTTAAACGCCAGTGTTTCATCCGAGACTCTATCTTGGAGATTAGCCAGTGACAATCTTGAATGTGGTACGAGTCCGGCTTTAAGAAGAAGCCCATATATTTAAAGGGATCCTGCAGTGTTTTTTCTTCGAAATGTAGTACCTACGATATTCTCCCCACTTCTACTACTGTCAATCAAGCTGTGGTGATTGTGGATTTATGACGGTTTATGTAAAGCCCCGTAGCCTTTAGGAAGAGATTCGGGATTTCTTGAAGGCATCTAATATCTTCCATAATACCATTGCTAAATAGGAGAATGTAATCGAAAAAGAGTAGGTGGGTGACTATTTGATTTACAACAACTTCAATACCTTTTAGAACCCCCCTGCACTTTTTTGCATGAATCATCATGCTGAGACCTTCCGCTGTCAGAAGAAATAGAAGAGGGGAGAGGGGACATCCATGATAGAGTCTTCTTTGAACATTAAAGAAATTCTAAGCTCCCCCATTGATCAATACTTATATGCTTGAAGAAGTGATGCATCCCATTACCCAATTGATGAAATCAATCCGAAAGCCCAGATGAGTAAGAAGGAGCCAAATAAACATCCAACTGATTCTATCATAGGCCTTAGAGAGATCAATTTTGAAGATAGCTCCTTTTTTTTGCTCAATTTTAAATTGTGGAGTGTTTCTTGGGCAACCCCCACTGCCTCATGAATTTGTCTTCCATCCAGAAAGCCGAACTGCTCCAATGAGATATTTTGGGAAAGGAAGGGCTTGAGCCAATTTTTAGTCACTTTAGTAATGATTTTATAGATACAGGTACATAGAGAGATAGGCCTGAAATCATCAAAATATTTCGGGTGTTCCTTTTTAGGAATAAGAGCCAGGAAAGTAGAGTTGAAAGGAGTATATATAGTTCCTAATCTTCTTGATTCTTCCACCACCTCCAATAATTCATCCCCTAAGAACTTGAAGAAATTTTGGAAGAATTCCACCATCCAATCATCCAGTCCTGGGCTCTTATCCTTCTACATTGCCTTAAGAATATCCTCCACTTCTTCCTTAGAAACATGTTCCATGAAACTGTCATTCCCTTCTTCATCTATGTAGCTGGGTAAGAATTGAGCCACCCTAATGACTTCACCAATGGATGCCTCCCTTGGGGCTCTAAAAAAATATTTTAAATGCCTCACACCAAGGTCAGAGAGAGCATTAAAGGAGTGAGCCTGCTCTCCTTCGTCTGTCCTCATAGCCCAGATTGTATTGATGTTTTTTTCTCCCTTTTGTATAATTCTGGAAGAATTTTGTATTTTCATCTCCTGCTTGCAGCCAAACATCCTTGCTCTTAAGGCACGAACTCTCCTCTCTAACCAGTAGTATTTTCTTCCTATATTCTTCCAGGCACTTTATGTGGTCTCTTGCTTCAATGGAAACATATACAGCCCCTGCTGGGATTTCAAGGAAGTCTAGTTCTTCATTTATCTTTCGAATATCTTCCTCCTCTTTGAGATTCTTAGCCTTAGCCCATTCCAGCATTGTTCCCTTCATTTCCTTGAGGTTCTCCATAAAATTCTTGCACTAATTTCCTGGTTCCCTTGGCCAGTCTTTCCTCCAGGTGACGTGGAACAAAGAGATAAAGGATTCTTCTTTAAGCCAAGAGGAGTTAAACTTGAAAGGAGCACCAGGCTTCTTGTTAGGACCCTTAATTTCAAGAAGAATGGGCAAGTGATCAAAAATCCCTCCTTCTCCTACCCAGTGTCTGAAAACCGTGATTCTAGCCACCAGATCTTCATGGAGTAGGAAGAAATCCAACTACTTTTCTACCCTGTCCTCCCCTGCTCATCTCTTCTGCCACGTAGGTCGAGGCTTTATCAAGGTTGCATCCACCATATGTGTGGAGGACAACTAGTTGGTGAAAAAAATCAGTGAGTGGGTCAGCCCTGGCAGTTGGACCCCATGATTCCAACAGACCTAGGGATAAATTTAGGTCTCCTCCCAGAGTGAGATTAGGGTTTTGGAGACTATCCTTTGCAAATAGATTGTTCCAGTATTGCATCCGCTCCTACCAGGGGCCATAAAAATTAAGCAGAAGGATAGAATGGAAAAGCTCATTCAAATAGACTTCCATAGCCAGGGCATTTTCAAATCCCCATGAGGAAATTTCCTTCAACTACCCAGATTTTATGCCCAGAGCCAAACCACCAGATCTTCCATGGGTGTCCATCACCTAGAAGCCCCACCCCGCGAACATCCTTGAAAGAGATCCTGCCACTTGAGACCCTGACCCCAATGTTTCCTGAAGCATAAGGACATTAGGTGAGTAGGTTTTCATCAGCTCTCGTAAAGCTATTATTTTGGGTTGACTAGCTAAACCCCTACAGTTGTAGGAGAGAATGATCATCAGGGACCTAGAGAAGGGGACTGCACTGCTCTAAGCACCCCGAAGAGGGAAAGTTGCTTCGCATCAACAATATCTATTTTGGCCTTAACTTGAGCCTTAGAAAGGGTGGACTTCCTGCCCCTCAACTTTCTAGGATTAACAGAGATGGGGTTAGACTCCAAACCCCCAATGTGCACTCCAGTCCACGAAATTTTCATTAAGTATCGAAGATTTTAAGGGGGTTTCTCGGAGATAGGAGGTGAAGGGGAGGTCAGATAGAGGCCAACCATAGATGGAGGGTTGCCAGAAGAGTGAGGGATTGATGTAATGATGTTATCCAGGGACTCCATTAATCATTCATAAGCATATATTCCATTTGAGGAGTCCTGGAGGGACCAGGCATAGAAAAATCAAAACCATAAGAGCATAAAGAGGAAAAAAGAGAGGGGTTAGAGAACAAAGACATGCCCTCCTGAGTAGCTACAGCAGTACTAGTGTCAGGTGTAGGGTCGGCTTCAGGCGACGAGGCCAAGTCTTGAGGCATAGCTTTAGCAGTAGGATGAGAGTATAGTTGAGGCATAGCGGGGATTGCGCTTTCAGTAGTGCCAGGACCTTCCATGCCTTCCATAAATTCTCCTTTAGAGAGCCTAGTCTCTTCAAAACCCAAGGGATGCATTGGCCCTCGATTCATCCTTTTTTGATTATGTCTTCTTCAGTGCCCCAACGGGAAATTCTTTGCTAGATGGCCATACTTGTGGCAGCGGTGGCATGGGAATGACATGTGCTCGTAGTCTAGAACCTAAGAGTATTCATAATATTTGTATTTTAGCCACATTTCCTCTACTAGCCATGCTTTTGGATTCAAATTTACCAAGATCCTGGCTGCACTTAGGTCCTTTGATTGCTGAAACGACATGTCGGCTTCCAGATAGTGACCCAAGGCATTTTTGATAGAGAGAAAGGCAGATTCCATCCAGAAAGGGATAGGAAGGCCTGGTAACTTAACCCAGACCAACAAGTCTTCAATTTTCTCTCTCTATGCATCAAAACGAGGGGTAAATTTCATGAATAGGATTGGTCTCTTCCCAAAATTCAAATTCTTATCCAACACCCAAGCTAGGTGTTTTCCCTTCTCAAATTTTATCATGAACCACCCCTTGGCAAGGGTTTGGATCTCGATGGGTTGTCCCGGGGCATCAAACCATTCCGAGGTAGTCCATTCAGAAATGTAGCTTGCAGAATATTTCCTGCCCCGAACTATGCCCACCAGTATTGTTTCTGTAGCTTCCATTACTTCATCGATGTGTATATCCACACCTACGACACAATATGGTAACTCTTCCAACCTTCTAATCAACTTAGCTTTTTTCATTTTTGTTCCTGTAACCCTACCTCTTCCACCTTCCTTTCCTTCTAGTGACCTTTCAGTGACATCTAGAAACTATAGATTGAGCGACCCAAGTCGCCCTTCCTCAGGGTTTTTCGGGCCCTCCAGGGTAGATTCTCCAGGTTCTTTAGAGCCTTCTTGAGGCCCGAGAGACCCGAAGACCTCCTTGTGGTTGTCTTCTTTCTCAAATTTTGGATTCCCTCCTAGATTCCCCTCAGAGTGTACATAATTACAGACCTTCAGCCTCAGGTCTCACTGTCTCAACCCTCTAGGGTTACTAGTCAAAAACTTGGCAACTTCTGGCCCCGAGCTTGCCACTTCGCTACCCTGAGAGAGGAGAAAATTTTCTAGAGAGGTAATACCCTGCCACTGAACAGGATGTTGAAACACGAAGGTGGCTTCATGGGGATAGCCCCTACCCCAAACTACCTCTCTATGGCTTTCACCCATGCAATATTTGAAACCAACAGTGCCAAACAACCCACAACTAGTAACAATATCATCCAAACCACTAGAACGAAAGGGAATTGAAGGGTTACCTAGAACGGATGCAGTTTGCAGATTGATCTAGAGTGGGTCACCCTGAATCTGTGCTGGATTTGACAATAGCTAAGACGTGTCATAACCTACCCCTTCCTTCCATGTGTAGTTAAAATTAATTTGGGGACTCTCTTCAAGCAATGTCACACCATTCGATAGAGCCCAAACCCCCACAGGAGCCTTGTCTTTTTGACCAGATTCGCCCAGGACCAGAAAGAAGCAATCCAGATTCTTTGTCGAAACCTCCTGACCCCAGACAGTGAGCAAGTCTTTCGACGACGGTTCTATATCTACGAAATCCTGTTCAAACCCCATTGTTTCCCAGCGTATTAGTGCCTAAACTGCTTACTCGACACCACAGAAACCCTCGCAACACCAACCTCCCGTGCTCACACCGACGAAAAACAAGGAGGTTAGGGTTTTAGTTTTGGGAGACAGCCATCCTAACCCCCCTTAACCTAGACTGAAACCGTCCAATCCAGCCCGCTGCGTGGCCGACTGTGGGGATCCCATGTGTCTATATAGCTCTGACAAACAGGGACGACTGTCGCGCTGCATGTCTCCTTTCTAATGGGCCTTGAAACACCCTTAGAGCCACCAGAACCTAAACTTCCCTCCATGATTAGGTCCAATGCACCTTCTACATTTCAAGGGTTGATGAATTCAATTTTCAAACCCTTCCTTAGAAAATTTGTGTTAGTAATTTTTTATGATATACTAATATACAATAGGTCTTGGAAGGATCATGTTCAACATGTTGATAGGGTGCTCAAACTATTGGAGGAGAAACAATTATATGCACCGGTATTATCTACGACAGACTTCACAAAGACCTTTATTTTGGAATGTGATGCCTTGGGAAATGGAATTGGTGTTTTTTTAATGCAAGAAGGAAGACCCATTTCTTTTTAAAGCCGTCCAATCAAAGGAAAATATTTACAGAAATCTATCTATGAGAAGGAAATCTTGGAAATACTAAATGTACTAAAGAAATGGCGATCTTACCTAATGGGAAGAAAATTCAAGGTAAAAACTGATCATGATAATATTAAACACTTTTTGGAACAAAGACTATCTTCATAAGAGCAACAAAAATGGGTCACAAAGATGTTAGGTTATGACTTTGAATCATCTACAAAAAATGGAAGCTAAATGTTGTTGCAGATGCACTCTCAAGAAAGGATGAAGAGGTAGAAGCATTTCTTTGTGCCATTTATATTATCAAACCAGATTAGATAACTGAAGCAAGGGATGAATGGAAGAAGGACGAAGAACTGTGGAAGCTCATTCAAAAGTTGCAACAAGATGCTAGTACATCTGATACATTTAGTTGGAAAAATGATTCCTTATGGTACAAAGATCGCTTATGTATTTGTAAGAATTCCCAACTAAAACAAAATATTCTTTTAGAATTTCACTCTTTTCCTTTTGGAGGACACTCATGAATTTTAAAAACTTACCATAGGGTGAAGAAATAATTTTTTTGGGATGGCCTTAAATCTGATATTCAAAATTTTGTGGCGGAATGTTTAGTTTTCCAGCAAAATAAATTTTATACAATTAATACCCCAGGCCTTCTACATCCTTTATCTATTCAAAGTCAACTTTGGGAGGAGATTTCAATGGATTTTATCACAGGTTTACCTAAGTCTGAAGGAAAGTGTGTCATCATGGTGGTAGTTGATATACTTACCAAGTATGGACACTTTTGTGCATTATGTCATCCATTTAAAGAAAGTACAGTTGCTACTGCATTTATGGAAATCATTCAAAATCTACATGGAAACTGAAAGATTATGGTAAGTGACATAGATCCCATTTTTACTGGAAATTTTTGGACGAAATTATTTTCTAGTTTGGGTACTCAAATAGCTCATAGCTCATCTTATCATCCTCAATTTGATGGTCAAACTAAGATAGTGAACAAATTTTTAGAAGGATATCTTTGTTGTTTTGTATCTGATAAAAAAACACAATGGGTCAAGTCGTTACCTCTGGCTGAGTGGTGGTATAACACTTCCTTCCATACTGCAGCAAAAATGACCCCATTTATGGCACTTTATAGATATCATCCACCGTCCATCACATCGTCTTTAAGAGAAAATTCTAATATTCAAGCAGTGGAAGATCACATCTATCATCAACAAAAATTTCTCCAACTCTTGAAGGATAACCTAAATTTGGCACAAAATCGAATGAAACAACAGGAAGATCAACATCATAGAGAGAGAAGTTTTGATGTAGGAGACTGGGTATTTTTATGGCTACAACCATACAAAAAAATTTCCCTCAAGCAGGCTAAGAAGGATAATAAATTATCGCCAAAATACTATGGTACTTACAAGGTGTTGCAAAATATTGGTACTATGGAATACAAATTGGAGCTTCCTGCTTCTTCGCGAGTCCATCCAGTTTTCCATGTTTCATGTTTAAAGAAGGTTATAGGTGACAAACTTCTCATTCACACCATATTGCCAGAACTTGATGAGGAAGGAAAAATGATATTGGAACCTGAAGTAGTCATGGAAATAAGAACTCAATAGCTATGAAATCGATCAATTTTGAGAGTATCTCATCAGGTGGAAGAACTTACCCACTAAAGATTCTACATGGGAGGATGATAATTTTATACAGAAGCATCAAGAGCTACTCAAGCGTTGAGGAAAACACTTTTTTGAAGGAGAGGGGCATCTTAGGTCCCTATATTACTAGAGTAGTCCCTTATTGTTGTTAGTGTAGCCCCTTTATTGTTATTGTTGTACCCCTATAACCCACATATTGTTATTATTTTTCCCTTACATTATTATTGTTAGGTCGTCTAGGATTATATTGTGACCCCATGGAATCCTATATATAGAAGGAGGTTTTTTCATTTGTATCATCCAAGAATTGTTCATTTACGTAATGTAAAGGAGGTTTCGCCCTCGAAGTGGTTGAATTATAAGGCGTTGATCTCTCTTTTCTTCTATTTTTGGAGCTCGTGTCATAACAAAAGGAATAACTTATAGACCTATTCACCAAACCAATTCCCAAAGAGACATTTGAGTATCTTACATATAAACTAGGAGTAATTTCTACTCCAAATTATTTATGCAATCTTCAACAAAGAAATACAAGAGGAGATACAATGTTGGGGAAGTTACTCTTTTCCATTGATGTCAAAGAGGAGATAAAGATTAAGAAGTATGAAGACAAGGGGAATATGATGGTTGTAATAAATTCCAAAAGGGAATATTGTTGAAAGAAGTTTTCATTGATGTCAAAGGTTATCCAAATGAAACAAAAAGTTACATATTCAAATAGCACATTTCAAAATATTGTTTTTGGAATTTTGATACCCATTTAGATACCCTATCTTTGAATGATTTTTTACTCCATTTATATAGCTCAAATATAAGTATAACATATATGGTTGGAAACATTATTCCAATACCTTTCAAATGGTATATGGCACTCCCTCTAACTCCTTATAGTTGAGGATAAATAATTTTTGGAATTTTTATGCCCCATTTGGATATCTTATATTTGAATGAATTTACTCCATTTACCTGGCTCAAATGGAAACATAACATATATGGTTGGAAAGCTTATTTCGATATCTTTCCAACAGTATATAGAACTACCTCTAACTCCTCACAGTTAAGGAGAAATGATTTTATGAATATTTATTATACATTTTTCCACTTGCATAAGATAATCCATGCTATAGACAATTTTGTCCAATCTAGACCCAAAATTCACTATAAATAGGTGCATGAAGGATACTTTCATGATATTTTCTTAAGAAAAATTGGATATGTTTAAACAAGAAATGAGAAAAAGGAATTCTAAGGTTCATACCTCATGAACTAGAAGTGAAGAGGCACTGATTTGGAGAGAATTTGTGGGGAGGGAATTTTGGCATATTTCTGAAGGGTTTTTGGATTATTTTGGAAATGTTTTTTTGGCTCATTTTTGAAGCATTTTTGGCACACATTTTGAAGGTTTTTGTCTTGGTTTGGGGCTTGTTAAGGGTGAGCTCTACTAATAAGGAGGCTAAGTTCAAGGATAATGTTTTGAGGAAATTTTTGTTGCTAAGAAGGCCATGATTGGGAAACTGAGTGTTTGTATGAAAGATATAGGAGAAACTACTAGGAGGGAAGAATTTATTTGAATAATATTTACTATTATGCAATATTTAGTGCTGATAAATCAAGGATTTAGTGCTTCCTTTCAGTTGGTGTGATAATACAGGGAGTTGGTGCTTTCTTTCAGTTGGTGTTGATAAATCAAGGAGTTGGTGCATCCTTTCACTTGTTGTTGATAAACTTTAATGTAATCTTCCACAATATAATTAAAAACAACTGAGATGTTATTTCATCATGTGTATATACACATATAAGTCTATTTAAAGTTATTTTATGTGTTTTCTTATGCCTCGTGCGACCACTAGGAGGCCCCCCTTGTGTAAGAAGTGTGATGATGTTATTTTGTAGTACAAATTTATTTATTATTTATTCTTACTTCATTTGTTTCATTGCATCAAATAAAGTACATTGCGATTACAACAATGTTATGTTTTCATTAAAATATTGATTCATGTGTTCTATCTCTTAAATAATGCTTCATTTTCCTTTACAGTTATCAAACAAGTGCTTGAAAAACATCATTGATGCAGGAGAAACGGACCATAATTCAAATCCAATGCTGTGAAAGATGAGACATGGAAAACCATTTGTAAATAGGAGAAAATTCCATGAAATAGAGTTGAAATGATGGAAGCGATCAGTCTCTAGAAGATTTGATTAATTGTAATTATCTACCATGTAATCAAACAGAGAGATTTAGGGGTTTAGCTGAGAGATTGTGGGAGAAGAACTCTTCGATCTTAGATGATCCACTCACTTGTAATTTCTTTATAAATGTGATTTTGTATGTGCAGTAAAAGAGGGCAGAGCCCAACGTAGCCGGAGGGAAAATATGTAGATTGTATTTGAGCTCGATACAGGATAATCTGGAACTTACAGTATCTGTGTGTTGTTTATTTTGAATTCTCAATCTATTCATGTGTTCTTTCTATTAATTTAATAAACTATGTGTGTGGGAGTGAGAGGACAAAGTTCCTATGAAATTCCCATAGATGAAGTATGGTAGAACATGTATTAATAAAACATGATTCCATTGGCAGAGATCAATGCAGGTGGAAGAGACAAAGAAGATCCATGTGAAGGATGAGCGGACGATCATGTTTAGATCGTAGACCTGAAGGGGAAGAGATTGATGGTCAAGATGACATCGCAAGCTAAACAAAATAAGTTATGATGCGATAAAGGGAAGAGCCACATGTCAGCCCAACGCTCTAGCGCATATCACACATCGGCGGGTTTAGAGTTTAGTATTAAGACATCGCAAGGTAAATTATTTTGGTTGCGATGCGATGAGGATGAGATATGGAAATGTGAGACAACATAGCGGGACCATTAGATCTAGTATAGATCTACAGTGGAAATTATATCACAACTTTGCATCAGCGGGATCATATGTTTTCGGCTTAATTTATTTTTTAAGTTTGCGATATGCGATGTCCTAAAAGTATCCAAATGGAGATGAGTTCTTATTGGTCGCTGTGTTGTGGGACCCTAGAACCATAGTTCCACGTGTATGTAAGTGGTTTGAGTTTATGTGCGATATTTTTTAAAGCCACCAATGTTAATTGTTTCCGTATATATTTTTATAAAATCCAATATTATAATCCCCTGCGAGTAAAGGGAGTGTATGTGGGCCATAACCCACAGGTCCACCTTAATATGTGTAATTTTCAGTTTTGTGCTCCATCAAGTGGTATCAGAGCAGGGAAATATTTCCAGTGAGAAAGATTTTGCGTGCGAAGGAAGAAGGAGGTACAATTATGTTGAAGATTGGTGAGTTTGTGGTATTTATATTGTTGTGCAGGTAGCAGACGAAGGTGAGAATATTGTAGCAGCCTAGAGCCAGAAGTGCTCAAATGGTTCCAAAGAAGAGAGAACCAGAGATATGCTGAAAGACTGAGCTCAGAGGAGAGAAGCTTGGTGAGGTATCATGTAGTAGGGAGGACTTGCTACTACAGAGGTTTTCTTACAGCTCACGGAAAGATCGCAAAGGAAATTTTACAGAGGATGTGGGTAGAATTGCTAAAGAAGATGACTTGGTACTGATAGCAAGCAAAAAAATTATTATAGAGATGAAGAAGGCATATGACCAGGAGGTCATAATATTTTTGTACCTTGAGAGTCTGATGCAGGAGCATCAGACCATAATTAAAATTCAATGCTTTGAAAGATGAGACATGGACAACCGTTTGTAAACATGGGAAAATTCCGTGAAACAGAGCTGATATGATGGAAGCAATAAGTCTCTAGAATATTTGATTAATTGTAATTATCTACCATGTAATAAAATAGAGAGATTTAGGTTTAGTTGAGCGATTGTGGGAGAAGAACTCGTGGATCTTAGATGATCCACTCGCTTGTAATTTCTTTATAAATGTGAGTTTTTATGTCCAGTAAAATAGGATAAAGCACAATGTAGCCACAGGGAAAATATGTGATTCAGGCCAGAGTGGCCTTAGCTTGTATTCGAGCTCAAAACAATAATGAAATTTGTGTGTTTTAAGTATCCAGGATAATCTAGAACTTACAATATATGTGTGTTTTTTATTTCGAATTCTAAATATATTTGTGTGTTCTTTCTGTTAATTTAATAGACTATGTGAGTGGGAGTGAGAGCATGAAGTTCCTATGAACTTCGCATAGATGAAGTATGGAAGAACACGTATTATTGAAACGTGATTCCATTAGCAGAGATCAGTGTAGGCAAAAGAGACGAAGAAGAGCCACATGAAGGATGAGCGGATGGTCATGATTAGATCGTAGAGCTAAAGGGGAAGAGATTGACAGTCAAGATGACATTGCAAGCTAAACAAAATAAGTTGCGATGCGATAAAGGGAAGAGCCACGTGTCGGGGCAACACTCTAGCACATATCGCACATCGACGGGTTTAGAGTTCACTATTAAGACATTGCAAGGTAAAGTATTTTGGTTACGATGTGATGAGGATGAGAGATGGCAATGTGAGATAGCACAGTGGGACCGTTATATTTGGTATAGATCTACAGTGGAAATTACATTGCAACTTCGCATTGGTGGGATCATATGTTTGCGGTTTAAGTTATTTTTTAAGTTTGCGATATGTGATGTCCTAAAAGTATCCAACTGGCAATGAGATCTGATTGGTCACCATGTTGTGGGACCCAAGAACCATAATTCTACGTGTATGTAAGTGGTTTGAGTTTATGTGTGATCTATTTTAAATCGACCGCTGTTAATTGCTTCCATATATATTTTTATAAGCGATATTATAATCCACTGCGAATCAAGGGAGTGTATGTGGGCCATAACCCACATGTCCATGGTAATATGTGTAATTTGCAGTTTCGTGTTGCATCAATCACAAAAAGAAGTTACATTACACCTAGATCAGTTATCAATTAGATTTATTTCTTGTAGTGTGAATTTAATCCCTTCCATAGTATAGAATTTCCTTTAATGTCAATTTACATGTTTTATAGAATAAAATTTACTCGCTTCCATAGAATAGAATTTCCTTTCATATGAGTTTATTCACTTTCATAGAATAGAGTTTCTCTTCATGTCAATTTGATTTCATTAGAATTATAAGTTGAATCCTTGCATATATTTTGTTGTACACTTCATAAGTTTACAAACTTGGATTGCTAAATTAAATGTAACAAAATTATAGTACAATTGAATTAACAAACATGGATCACAAGACCATTTAATATAATATCTCCAGGTGCAGCAATACGTTTGACCATTACCTTAGGTGCCGTGTGATTCTAGGCTAATCCCACATAGGAATGAAATTTTCACATGGTGAAAACTCCTACATCTCTAATATCAAAATTGTTTGTAAAGAGAAATTAAAATTAAAATTCGATTTACTTATATATTTATATTAAATGATATTTCAAGTAAAAATTTATATTAAATCATAATCATTTTATTAAGACTTCCATTTTGATAGAATTTATTTATGGAAATATAATATGCTAAACAATGTAAGGTGTATACTAATAATAAATAATGTTATTATTATACCAGTTGTGTTGGTATAAGGCATCAATGTTTGCATTGAATGGGTATTAATGAAAGAAAAATACACATTCACTTCGATAGAAGTAAAACCAACCTCTTCTTAAGGTATTTAGAGAGGGATTTAGGCCCCATGAATTATAATAATAACATTGATCAAATTTACTACCATTTCACTACTATCCTTTCCAACACCATTAGCAAGTTTTCTAATGAGATTTTGTTTAAGCAGTCTAATAGAAATTCCAATCCATGGTATGAAAAAGATTGCAAAATTGTCAGGAAAACGATTAGAGATGCTCCTAATGAAATCATTAAGTTGCAGAATATCAATATATACAAAAATATCATCAAGAAGAAGAAGATATCATATATTAATAAAATACAAGATTATCTTCTCCACCTTTCTAAAGTCGCGCCAAAAACATTTTGGTGGAATGTTCTTTTCCGTAAAACCAAAGATAACCATTCTATCCCCTTAGAAAACTAGGACAACCATCTTAAGAATTTGTATGACTCTCTAGACACTATGGGCACCACCTTAATCATTCCAACTAAGGAGGATGTAGTCTCTCTTGACGACGTTGAGCCTGGTATTAATAAGCTCGCTAATGGGAAAGCTAAAGATATTGAAGGATACCAAGCTGAGATCCTTAAAATGGGAAGATCTATCGTCATTCCTTATCTCCACAAGCTTCTCAATTTGGCTATAGCACATGGCTTCCCTCGACTTTGGATGCAAAGCCTTATTGTACCTATATTTAAAAATGGGGACAAGATTGTTCCATCTAACTACATGACCGTTATGGTTAGCCATATCCTGGCCAAGCTTTATGGGCTCATTTTGGAGAAGAAGCTTAGCCTTTGGCTTGAAATCTAGGGAAAAAGAGCTAAAGGACAAGCTAGTTTTAGGATACATCACTCAACTATTGACCATATGGTCACTCTTAGAATCATTGTGGAGGAATGTCGCAATAGTAAATCCAATCTGTTTTGTTGCTTTGTGGACTTTAGAAAATATTTCGTCATTGTTCCTCAAGATAAACTTTGGGAGAGACTTAAATAGATCATGGTCCCTCTTGAGCTGAGGATTGTTGTGATCTGTCTCTACGAGACCGTCACTGCCAAGCTTAATACCAATGAGGGGTGGTCTAAAGACATTAAATGAAATATTGGGGTTAAGAAAGGGTGTCCCCTATCCCCTACCCTTTTTGGTATATACATCGATAAGCTAGAGGAGTGTCTGGAATCTGTGGGGTGAAAGGGCACCGAGCTTGCTGGTGTTCTCATTACTCTTCTCCTCTATGCCGATGTAATCGTTCTTCTTGAAAAAATCCTTGATGACCTTGACAACAAGCTCCAGATTCTTCATAACTACTACTCTAAGATGTGTATGACAGTTAATACCAACAAGACTAAAGTCATGATCATTAAATCCAAAAAGATCACCCATGGTAGTTTCGTGTATAATAACCAGTGCTTAGAGCAAGTTTCTTCTTATAAGTATTTGGGCATTGACTTCCCTCATCATCTCAACTGGAATTATAGCATTGAGAAAAGGATTATTGGAGACTAGAAAGCTTATTATGAGCTTGAAAACAATTATAAGTCGGTCAATATTTACATTTGGAGTAAAAATAGGTTCCTCTTTGAGACTCTTGTCACCCCTGTTGTCTTATACGGATGTGAAGTTTGGGGTTGTAGTATATCCAAAGATTCATGGAGGAAGATTGAGATGATTGAAAAGAAATTCATAACCTACAACCTTAAGATCAAGGGAAATAATCCCTATCCTATCCTCTTGATCGAATCTGGTTTGTCCCTCATTAAAAGTACAACTATGTTTAGATATCTGATGTATAAGAAGAATCTTGACAACATGGAACCAAAAAAGCTCCCTAAAATTGCTTCTAAATGTAGTCAAAACCCTTACCTTCACCTCAAGCGCGAGTGGCATAAGGATGCCCAGTCCTAGCTCAACCATTGGGGAATGAAGGAGGAGCTCAGTATGGGAAGCAAAGATAATATCAAAAACACTATTACCTCCAAGTTTAAGGACAATTTGTGGGAGGATCAGGAGCTGGAGGGTAAAAGGAAGCTAAGATTCTACAAGGAATTGATCAACCCCACCCTTAATAATCATAATTATCTATTTGCGTTGTCCAAAAATAAGAAAAAAATGAACATCGCTAAGATAGGAACTAATTCCCATGAGCTTCGGAGTGAGACCGAGCGGTGGTCTATTCCTAAGACCCCTCGGAACGATATAATCTGTCATATTTGTGATTCTAAGCAGGTGGAAGATGAAAAACACTTCCTTTTAGAGTTCTCTACTCTTACTCACATTCACTCTCAATTCCTTATCGTCTACCACACTTGCAGTCTTCTTGCCCTTTTAAGCCAACCCACCTATAGCGATCTTGGAGCGCTTATTCCTCTTCTCTTTGACCATAGAAACAAGATTATGAAGAATCAAACTCAGATTCTTTCTCCTTTCTTAAAGTCTGATAGGCCGCATTGGTCTTAACAGACGATAACCATCATCATCATCAATTCAAGTTTGACCATTTTTTTTAAAATTTGTGTGGTTTCTTTATATGGCGGATGGTACTTTCGTTATTTAATGTCTGGCTATAAATTTATTTTTGATGGTTGTGTGCCTCCATTTCTTATGACAAGATCGCCTGGGCTCTGCATAACTTCACCTTGACCATTGCACTCTAGTTTTCTGTATATGGCTAAAATTTATTTTCCTTAGGTAATGTACTATTCCGCTCTATTGTTCATTGTGATCACCATTTCCAACGCCATTTCCATTTGAAAGTTATGCTTTAAATATAATGGCAGGAAATAAAATCCAAATTTAAATGAAATGGAACAAAATCAAAAGTTATATTTTGAAATAAATACTCAAATTATATTTTAACAATTTGTTAAGCACCAATTACTTTTATAATTAGAGAGTCTAAAATAATTATAATGAAAGAGAATATCATGATGCACGAGCATTTAAGGCATTTAAGTATAGCAACCCATGAGTAATTTGAAAGCTATTTTGCATTAGACTAAATAGATTGAGGGTTAAAGAATCCAAATTTGAAATGAGACTTATCAATGATAATTGATTATTGC
Source organism: Pinus albicaulis (assembly GCA_034641835.2). Classification (NCBI taxonomy): domain Eukaryota; kingdom Viridiplantae; phylum Streptophyta; class Pinopsida; order Pinales; family Pinaceae; genus Pinus; species Pinus albicaulis. Next base: position 1,758,293,817 of record CM076580.1, read on the forward strand.
ATACTAGTTTATGACATTTTAATTATTTTATAATAGTGTGTGGAGTCAGTCAAATATAAGTGTTATTATTATTATTATTATATTTTAATTTTTTTAACGGTATATATATTTATATTTATTTGTATTAATAATAAATAAATAAAATAAATTCTAAATTTTAAATAATATTAATATTATTATTTTTCATTAAAAAACGAATGATTTGTGTAATACAAGGTGTTTTTATTTATTAAATGTTTAAAATATTAATATAACTAAGTGTGATAAAAAAACACTTTTTTTATACAAATTTTAAAAAATAATATATTTTTGTAATTAAATTTCATATTTTTTTAGGGAAGGGTCTAGCATGATTACAAGTTATGCAAATATCTTCTTACATAATGAGGAGGGAAAACTTATTTATATTAGAATATTAAGCAATGATGCTTGGTAAATAATTCTTTAATTCACTCACTGAAAGGAAGAACAATTTTCTTTTCACGAGGGGAAAGCTCTTGGGAAACCCGGGTGTATTTCCCCAGAATTTCTGGATGGTACGCGAGGTAAACCGTTCAGCGGACTTTCGGCGCCTGACCCCAAAGGACTCAAGGATCGAACCCGTGACCTCCCTCAACGGAGAGGCCCACGTATTGGCTCACTACCACTTGAGCTAACCCTTGGGGCTTGAAAGGAAGAACATAAATTAGGTAGTTTAATAATAAATATAATTTTTTCCCAATTTTTTTTCATAATTTAATAAGATTTTGTCACACATTTATTATTTTACTTGATTAATAAGAATTTTAATTTAATGTGATTTTTTGGAAATTTATTGTTTATTTTATTTATTTTGTTTTACTTCTAGAAAAAATCAATTATAAATTTTTTAATCTACTCATTTTCAACTTATTATAAAACAATTCAAATCATTAAATTAAAAAAAAAAAAATTGACATTTCAACTAAATGATAAAAAATATAAGATTTATTTCAACCAACTTAAATAATAAAGAAGATTAAGCAAGAGTAAACATTTTGACCAATTCTAATTTAATTAAACAATCCTTAATCATGGAAATGAATCCCTGTATAACTACCTAGTTTAATCAAAAATATTTTTTTTTCATCAATTTAATAATATTTTTGTTAGACTTTATTATTTTATTAATTAATAAAAATTTTAATTTAATGAGGTTTTTGTCAGACCATTTAAAATATATCCCTTTATAGTTTAGACAGAATATGTAAAACTTTATAAATGTAAAACTTTTAAACTTTCTAACAAAAACAATAAGACATTATTATTGTAGCTGGTTAGGATTAGATTCTTCAGTACCACAATACATAACTACAATTAACAAAATACCTCAATTTATTAATTAGTAAAATCTAAATTAATTAGATTCTAAATCTTAATACTATTTTGAATTTAGTATATTAATAATATTAATAACACTTGTTTTATAAGGTGATCGTCCATGAGAGAAATCTCCCGTGATTTGTATCAATTTCGTTTTGATGGTACATCATTTGAGATTTGCATATACCCCGTGTAAAGTCAACCATTTCAATATTTCACAAAAGGTCGTATAAAAATATAAAGTTTAATAGAAACCATTTAAATAGTAAAAATCACCATAAAAAAAAAAACAATTTTTAGACTGTGTAGGATACACTGTTTTTTTTATAAATATATATTTTAACATACATTATTTATACATTTATTTTATTTAAATTTATTAGGGAATTTATGTTTCCTTTATCTTTAAGAGATTTGAAAATAAAATAAATTTATGTTCATTTATTTAATTACTTGGTTTTTTAATACGAGTTTGAAACTAAAATAAATTTATTTTCATTTATTTAATTACTATTTTTTTAATATGAGTTCGTATTTTTTAATAATTTATTGTTGTTATAATTTTTTTATTTTAATTTATTAATATTATAAATGACACGTTTACTTAAATTATAGTTATATTTGATTCAATTGATTTAAGCGGTTAATTAGTTGTTTGTAAATAGATTGTTTATTTAATTATTAAATGATCATCTACAAAAGTAATATTTTATATGAATAATCCTCTATTGTGGATGTTCCAAGCGATAATTAATATGAGGTATGGTTCATCATAGAGCACCTTTTATCTAGAACATGAAGCTAATGGGGGATATTGATATGGTCAACACCATTACTAAAGTTACCACCTCTCACACTCGTGTTTGCAACTGAAAGTGAATAAGGATGTTGTTTATCGGCGAAAGTGCCAGACCAAAGCGGTATTGACTCTTAAAAATAACAACTAGTCTTGGTTTGGAACTTGTTGACAACCAGTGAAGGAACGCAATGTTTCAAGAGGTTGTTGAGACAAATGAGTAGAAAGGACTCCACTAAAATGTCATGCCATGTTTTTTTAAGTATTATGTTCTCTCATAATCCTTGTTATAGGTCAATTTGGGCATCATCCCCCATGACCTGGTCAAACTGGACAACATCCCCAAGACCAATGAAATAGGGTGTATCATCCCCTATCATTTCAGTTGCTACATGCCCTAAGAAAATAACAAATCATTCATGACTTCTATTGCAAGATTTCCAAGGTTTGAAGTATATGTTATATCACTTATGAGCTCACCAACGCTACCTCTCAAGGGACTCACTGTGTTGCATATGCAGCTCCCTTCATTCAAGGGTGCACTGCAATGCACGTCCCGGCATTCAAGAGTGTGTTGGTCAAATGAGAGTGAAATTCTCATTGTTCCGGAATCTCCAAATGGCCAGTGCCTTCTAGAAGAGTCCATATGTGTCAAACTTCGAATCCAAGTGTCCATCTAACACTTCTAAGCTTGGGAAGATGTCTTGCCTATTATTAGAAAGTCATTGATTGAGAAACTACCATCAATTGCCCTATAAATTGAGCATAGATCCTAGTGCTAGGGAAGGAAGAATTTTGGTAAAGAAATGTTGTTGGATTCTCAATTGGGAGAATGATAGAAGTGATATGCTGCTGGTGAGATGTTGATTTTGATAAGGCTGGGATGAAGCTGGAGCTAATGACATCAAATCGATCATTGGTTGTAACCTCCCCCTTCAACTCTTTAATATAGATTGTTGTTCATTTTCCCATATATGTTTCTATTTCTCAAGTAATGGATTCTTGAATGATATATATGTTTCATGTTCAATCGAGTTAAATTATTAAGATAAATAGGCATCTGTATATAGCAATATGTTTGTTGTTCTTTGTTTATACTTGTGGGAATCAATCTGGCGATCTAAGTTGGATTGGAGGCTACAGCAAAAGTGACAAAAAGAGAATAGGAAGCGCTTGGATCACAAGTAGGTTCTTCTATATTTCTGTGTGTCTATTTACTCTTAGAGAAAGTGATAACGAAGTATTTAATCTGTTTTTCTAAGTGCATAGCACCACACTTAGGGAATTTTATTTATTCGTAGATCATAATTATGCATTAAAAATTGGTGACTTTGTTGGGGAGTTTCCTTTCGTTCCTGGTTTTTTTGCCTCTACTTATCCACCTAGTAGCATCTATTTTCAGTTATTAGAATTTTGAATCAAAAAATTGTATTAGAAGTGTGTTCTGTAGCTTGAATTTTCAATATCGGATGCGCCCAACACAACTGTTGGTCAAGGCATAGTGCATTGCAATGCACTGTCTCCCTTTAGAGACTGTGTTGCCCCCTTAGCCAACCAAATTCCATTTGAATTTTTCATTGCCATCATTCTCAACCATTTGTTTGTCGTGTTTTCAATTGTCTGATACCTCATAGAGACCAATGAATTTTTCTAATTCTTCCTCCTTTGAAAAGTAAGTTTGTTCAATGTCTCTTTAAGTGTTTTTATTTATCATTGACAAAAAAAATTAAAAGTATTTTATTTCTGCATTAGATCCATTTGTTTTTGTAAAGGAAATTGTCGTTAAATTCTTCGTTTCCTGTAGGAAAAATTGTAGTTCCATTCTTCGTTTTTCCTAAAAGAGAAATTGTTGTTAAATTCATCGTTTCTCAAAGAAGAAAGCACTTGTTTTGTGCTGATTTGATGCATATAGTTTCCTTTTTGCATTCACATTAAAGGGTCTGAAAAGAAAAACCTAAATTTTCATATAGTGAATTGTGTGTTTTGCATAGGAACAAGTTAGGAAAGCTGCATATTAGTTTGTGCTCTTTTTTGTTTTCTCTCAAAACTGATTGCTCTTCCCCTTAGTAGCTAGGATTTTCATTGAAAAATATAAAATTGAAAAGTTTTCTTATCATTTTTTTTTTCACTTTAGGAATTTCCATCACATCATCGCGGTGAACCTCAAAAGGAAAATTGATAAACAAGATCAACTTAAAATTTACATAAATTTATCTAAAAAAGCATTGGAACCATAACGATAACATTTAGAAGGTCTAAGCTAGAGATGTGTTCTGGCGTCGTAAAACATAGCAGTTATCGTTAATTTTCTACGATACATTCCGAGTTTGATACCTCACTCCACGTACATAAGTATATCGGAGCTCGTCCACGTACCTTCGGGTGTATCGGGCAGTGTTCCAGTATGAAAAGTATAAAGGGGTGCTCTCATTGTGCGGTTTTGCATTAGACAGCGCTAATACGGACTTGGGCCTCCACGTACCTTCGAGAATATTTGGGAGGACAAATTTAGGTTGCTATCCATCCACAGTGAACCGAGTTGGACACCTTGTAAATTTTGATACGCTGAACACAACATTCGGGGAGATTTTCTGCCCGTACTTCTTAGTTCTCCATGAGGTATTTTGCAGTTCACAGCTTCTTCGTAAACCTTTTTCCTAAAATTAACCTTTTATTTTGTTTATTTGTTTTTTGGTCATAAAATTAATCAGTCATCATGGAAGAAGAACATCTCTTTCCCTGTCGTTCGCGTAGAATAGCACTGAAACCACCTTTACCACCGGAAGCCACTTCTAGTCGGTGAAGGTGAAATCACTCTACAGAAACCAGTACTATCAATACCTCTGGTGCGACATCATCCTCACATATAATAGAGTCAGCACAAGATTTTTCTACAAATCTTGGTTCATCTACTGTTGTCGAGATGGAGTACTCATATCTACCTGTGGTCATGATCCATCCAATCAGTGAGACCATACCTCCTAAACCCGACGTTGTTCAAATAGAAGTTGATCCAAATCCTGTCCCTCTTTTTCCAGAACATCTGCATCTCGAATTCGAATGACCGTAAGCTGTTCCTGTATCTGTCACCCCACAATCTATTGTAGCCATTAAGTCTCCCATATCGCACAGTCAACCTCCTGAAATATAATTTGGGCTTGATGGAAAATTCCTTCCACCTGGTTTAATTTCAATTGAGAAATACCACAAGACGAAACACCTTTAACTCCAACTCATTTTGGGGCGGAGCTTTACCTGTATGAGTCTTTTCCTCAATCACCTGCCTCTGCTTTTGTTGATCCTGTGTCTATTAGAGTTCTCTTCGATCTAATAGGGTATACATTTGGTCAAAAAACCATGCTTGAGCCAACATCTTCGATTGGACCATCTGTTCCAATTGCAATAGCACCTGCTCTCGCTACCCCATCGATGTTCATGACTTCACCAGAGTCACATTTATATGGTGGCCATTCCGTCCCACCTGGTTACCAATGATTATCTGGAACCTTCTCTGGTGCATCCTCAAACCCATGGACTTCACCAATGTCATCGTTTGGTATTCTAACTGGTAAATCTATTGTGAGTATTGAACGACTTGATCCTTTATACACATCATTAGGGCAATATCAAGCTAGTCCATCTGGGTATATTCCATCTAGTACAATTTCAACTGGACTCCCTGCATTTGGAGAAAAATATTTTCCATCTTATTATACTCCTCATGCTAGGGGGTAACCTATGGTCACCAACTTCGACAGTACTCTGTCGTTATTTGGTCATCCTAATGTCGGAATGAATGTTTGTCAATGGAAGCCCACTATGCCTATCCAACCACAAATGGTTGTACACCCGTATCAATTGGTTCAACCTGTTTCACCCACATCAACTCCACTTGTTAATACATCTTCACCCATGTTATAGACTCAAACTGTTGTACCTCAACCATCTCAAGCAGGTCCTTCAACTCAATACCCTTACGTATTGGGCCCTCAGACTCTAAATCCTTCAGCTAGTTTACAACAACCACCTATATCCGTAATCATTTATTCACAAGTTGGATTACCATATTATGGGATGTCACAGCCGCAACCAGGTTATACCTATCCAAAACTGAATCCAAGCTATCCTAGTTTGGGATATAACATTGGTGGACAGACCCCTTGGTAGCCACAAGTGAAAATGCCACAAAATTCATTTTAACAAGTAGTGTATCTAGGTTTTGGTCAACAGAATCCTCAAGCGTTCGCTTATCAAAACAACCCTTATCTTGGTTACCAGCAATAGATTCCTTATGCTGGTGCTCAAAGGCATGTTTCCCAAGCAATTCCATCATATCCTCGCTATGCTCAACCCAACCTCAATCGACAGTTTCCCTTTGTTGCAAATTTAGAATTATAGGATTTAAACTGGCTCACCAATGATCCAATCAACTATGCTCCTGGGTGGCCAGTGATACCTCATAAATTACCCTCGGATATTCCTAAGTTCAATGGAAATATTAGGTAAGACTCATCAACTCATGTTATGACTTATCATTTTTGGTTTTCATCAAACTCCCTAAATGATGACTCTGTCCGACTATGTCTTTTCCAGTGTATGCTCACTGGTTCGGCCGCAAAATGGTACATTGAGTTACCAAGAGCTTCTTTTGATAATTTCACTCCCCTAGCTATTGTTGTTTTGATGCACTTCCAGTTACCCATACGATATGAAACTGGAATGGAACTTTTGACTAATTTTAAATAGACTAATTATACTCACATTTCTAATCGTATTCATGAGTGGCATCGTCGTTGTAGAATGGTTAAGACATTTGTTCCTGATCAGCTCATTGCTGAGTAGTTTATTAAGTACTTGTTACCATCTATAACTAAGGATGTGGCTAAGGGTGGTGTCATAACTGAAGAGCAGGTCATTTCTCATGCCCAATATTTATACTTGATTTATACTCAGTCTAGCATGCTCTACGAGAAAATTCCTAACGCGTCGTGATCTAATTTTATTGTTCCTCCTCCAACAAAGGACTCTCATGTCGAAGACGGTATGATCGATACTACAAGCACACATCGCTCTACTGCATCTGATCTTTCGCCTTCTTCCAAAATCCATACCATGTCATCTGACAAGGGAAAAAGTGACAAGCAACCCAGAAGTAATAAAAAATTGAAATCAAAGAAAAATCAAACTTCTACCCCACAGGAAAGATCATCTGATCAATCGACTGGAAATCAGAAACCTTGTTACCCTTGTATAATTTGTAATGAGGAACACTTTGTTTGATATTTTCCTCACCACGCTGAAGTCTAAAAAATGGTTAAGACCTCGCATGCGTCAGCTGTGTTGGCAGATCCATTTCCAAATCTAGACACAAATTTGGTTCTTACGGATCCAGCTTCTAGTTCACAAGTGCTTATGTTGTCGGTCACAAAGCCATCAACTAATGTTTTGGTGTCAACGCATAATAAATATTACGGTAGTCAAGATACTTATCAACCTACTACCTCGACCACGAATCTGTCTACGGAATCAATACCACCACCTACTATTCCTGAATTGACAATCAAGCCACCGAATGGAGTCATTCATAAATCGACATTTAATCCTCGAGCCAGAGCTGCTCAAAATTGTAATACACTTGAAGATTTGGCTCAATTCCCTTCAGCTATGTCATCACTTGAGGTGCTACAAAATTGTCCCTCCCAGAAACAAGCTTTGTTGTTGACAATTGCTGGAATTGATCCGACAAATTCCAATATATTAGTCTTTAATCATACAGGCTATGTGCCATAATTACCAACAGAATTGGCATGCTCAATCTAGGTAAATTTTATCAATCACCTTGTTCATCCTACTATTATTGGTGAGGGAGAATCTACATGCATTATGTCTCTAAATTATTGGAAGTCACTTGGCTCGTCGCGCTTATCTCAATCACCAATGATGTTGAAAGCTTTTGATGGACGTACATATAATCCTTGTGGTATTATCAATAACCTGCATGTTGAACTAGGGGGGAAAACACTGAATGTTTACGTTGAGGTCGTTGACGAACCCCTTAACTACAATATTTTACTCGGAAGGCCATTGGTATATGCTATGACTATGATCGTTTCTAGATATTTTAGAATGATCGCCTTTCCACATAAAGGTGCTATCATAGTCATCAATCAGCTATCCTTCTTTGCCTCCAGTTCCCAAGTAACTAGAAGTGTTCAGTTAGTTCACGCACCCAAACTCACACTTCAGAACATTGGTATAGGACTCTTAAAGGATTCCACTCTCATGGGAACCTTTGCATTACTACCACCTGTGACGTCGACAGAAATTGCAAGTATAGAGACCTTCTACATGATATCTTCCACTCCATATAGCTTAAGGAAGATTACGGGTGATTCTGAAGTTGTTACGTTGGATGAGTTTCTGCCTCCCAACCCAATTGAGCTGGCATAGCAATCAATCTATATGGCTTGGGTGGCGAATCCGAAATCATTGTCACCGATCATTTGGGTCGATCGTTCATTAGATTATGGGACTCCATCTGATCCTTTTTCCCCAACTTTCTTGACATATGAGAATATTCTGGAAACCATGATGTTAGAAGGAGAACCATGGGAAGATCATCATCATCACTCCCATCTTCAGAATTATGAAGAAGATAATATAATTGAATTATATCACCCATCGATAAAAAATTCTTTTCAAATTCTTTTCCTATTAATGCAATCGATTTCGAGTGAAATTTTGCAAATATTGAAGAAACCATTTCTATCGATATTTCGACCAAACCCAGCGTTGTAGAAAATATTCATGTATGCATGTCTTGTTATCCATCAAAACTCAAAACATATCGCTCTCTCTTTCAGGAATTTTGTGATTTATTTTCTTGGTCTTATGAGGAAATGCTAGGCATAGATATTAATATCGTTGAAAACACCATTAATATTTACCCTGATGTCAAGCTGGTACATCAACGCCTTCGTCCTGTTCATTCGAAGAAGGTTGATGCCATTAAATAAGAAGTTGAAAAACTTTTGCATGCTGGTTTTATATACCCTGTTTTGCTAACTGAGTGGGTTTCCAACATCGTTCCTGTTATGAAAAAACAAGGAACCATCTAAGTGTGTGTCGATTATTAGGATGTCAATCTTGCTTTTCCAAAAGATAATTATCCTACCCCCTTTATTGACCATATTATTGACGATTGTGCTAGATGTGAAATCGTTTTGTTCATGGATGGATTTTACGGCCACAATCAAATCAATATCCACCCAAAGGACCAATATAAGATAGCCTTCATCTGTCCCTGGGGCACATTCACTTATCAGAAAATCCCATTTGGTTTAAAGAACATTGGAGAAACTTTTCAGAGAGAAATGGATTGTGTTTTTAATGACATCAAGCACATTTTTCAGCCCTATCTAGACGATTTACCTCTGCGTTCATGAAATCGAACTGATCATCCAATGCATTTGAGAGCTATCTTTTTACGCTTTAGACACTACAATATATGCCTCAATCCATAGAAATGTGTGTTTTGTGTTGGTTCTGGTCGTTTTCTCAAAAGAAGGAATTCGAATAGACCCACTGAAAGGTCCAGGCTATTCTTGATTTGCCTGCGCCATCAAATTTTCTTCAGTTACAGAAACTTCATGGAAAGGCTAACTTCCTAAGGAGGTTCATACCCAACTATGCCGAAATGGCTAAAGGATTTACTCAGCCCTTGAAAAAGGGGATTCCCTTCCATTGGGACCAAGTTACGCAAGCTTCTTTTGATGTTGTCAAGGATACACTTGCCTGGGCATCATTAATGTATCCCCCCAATTAGCAGAGCGATTATTTCTTATATATCGACGTGACTGATACGACCATTGTATGGTATTGGTCCAAGTAGAAAATGGGATAGAAAATTCGATCTATTATTTCAGTCGTAATCTCAATGATACGGAAGTTAAGTCTTCGTACGTAGAAAAGCTTGCCTTGGCAGTTGTTCAAGCTGTCCAACGATTTCGCCACTATATCCTATTCCAGAAAACCATTTTCATTTCGAATTACAACTCCATGACTTATATTTTATCAGGTCAATTGTTGGGGAGAAAGTATTCAAAATGGATTTTCATTTTTTAGGAATTTGATTTGAATTCATCAAATCCAAGTCAAAGAAGTCTTTAGTTTTGGAAAATCTTCTTTGTGACCTTCCCTCTGATAGTACTGCTACTACGTTGGAACCATCTATTCCTAATGAGTCTCTGTTTCTGATCAGATCATCTGACCCTTGGTATGGGGATTTTATCATTTATCTCCAAACCCAAACTTTTCGGCCAGATACCTCTCGCTTTGACCAATGACATATTCGATACCAAGCAAAAGATTATCTAATCGTCGGTGATACACTTTATTGTAGTGGTGTCGATACAACTTTAAGAAGGTGCCTCACTCATGAGGAGGCCGAAAATGTTTTAAATGATTTTCATTTTGGGGCTTATGGTGGAAATTTGATTGGATACACTACTGCGCAGAAGATACTCCGCGCTGGTTACTTTTGGCCTACCATATTTCGCGACTACATCCTCGTGGTCAGAATTTTTCATGCGTGCCAGATATTTGATCCTAAAATCCATAAACCGCTAGCGCCAATACATCATGTTGTATTTGTGGGACCATTTTCAAAATGGGTCATTGACTTCATGACCTGTAACCCTCGTTCGTCTGGGGGGCATGGTTATATTATTGTCGCAGAAAACTACTTTACCAAGTGGGCTAAAGCGATGCCTACATTCAACAACACAGGACAAATAGCTGCATTATTTTTATTTAATCATGTCATTGCATGGTTTGGGGTCCCACGGGCTATATTCATAGATCACAGCAAGCATTTTCACAATCAGATGATGATTGATTTGACTGCCAAGTTAGAATTGTCACATGATAGTTCTACTCATTATCCACAATCAAATGGACAAGTTGAGGCTATTAACAATATTCTTAAATGAATGCTTCAACAAATGATAGGCTTTCATAAATGAAATTTGCATTTAATCTTGTACTTGTCCTTGTGGGAATACCGAACCTCGGTGAGAAACGCAATCAGATTTACCCCCTTTCAATTAGTGTATGGTCTGGAAGCTATCTTTCCAATCTAATGTGAAATACCATCATTAAAACTCACAATCGACTTGTTACTTGACACCTCTGCTCAAGAAATGCGCCTTTTGAACCTTATCCATCATGATGAAACACGTCGTGAAGCCCAATTGGCCAATGAAGTGCATAAGAGACGTGTAAAGGCGCAACATGACAAGCATGTCCAGCCTCGCATTTTCTCAGAAGGTGACCTGGTCCTTCTTTATGATCAGGAAGTTGATGTAATAGGTACATGAAAATTTGAGCCATTATGGCATGACCCATATATTGTAAAAAGAGTCCTTGCCAAGGGTGCCTACGAGTTGGTAGATTACGATGGAATTCTATTGGCCCAACCCCAAAATGGGTTGTATTTGAAACGTTATTATGCTTAATCATCAGTGTAGTAATTTTTTGTATTATATTTTATTGTATATATATGCTGTTGATTTTCATTTACTATCTTAGTTTTCTTTTTATTTTTTTCTTGATGTTAGTAATTTGCTTTACATTTCATCACAGATTTCTGAATCTTTGGAACCATTTTTTGGGTATGTTGATGGTGCTAGTCATAGTATGCATAATCTATCCTCTGTAGCGTGGGCCATTTTCGCTCCAAACGACGAGTTAGTGAGTTTTCAAGGGATTTGTATCAGTTGATCTACAAACAATATCTTTGAGTATAATGTGTTGATCGAGCTTCTCTCTAATGCCATTTCATTTGGTATTAACCACATCATCATAAGGTTAGACTCACAACTTGTGGTATTATAATTTACTGTAATAAATCAAACATTGCATTGTATGTTCCTAAGAGTTCAACTTTTGGAAATACATTTTGATTTTATTCAATATCAACACATTCAATAAACTTGAGCACATTGATTGATTCTTTAGTGAATTATGTTATAAACAGACATTTGAAACACATGTAAAGATACATTCACATAATTGAATAGGATTGCGCAATAAACATAGGAAAACACTGAAATAAAATAGATAGATAGTTATAGGTTTTTACAAAATTTGTGCCCAAGACACATTGGTCATCTGACCTCAAAATGTATGCAACATGTAAAAAGTAAACTAGTGATGCTCATGATAACATGCTATTGATCTAACTATCCTACAAAATAACCACATCCAATGGTTAGGAACACCAATAGTGTGGCGCTGCAGTCGCATGGGTAACTCTTCAATCCAGAAATATGGAATCCCGAAGGTCAACCCCTGTATGTGTTGCTGAAGCTCAGCAAGAGTGTCAGCCATATCTAAATCTTGAAGGACTACTCTCCCAAAAGCCCTCTTTGTTGGCTCATCTGCTCCATGCTCTAGCTCTCCCACTTGTTGAACTCGACCCACATATGCATTACATTAAAACTTTAGTTTAGTCTTGGGAAAACATTAAAATACAAAAACATGTATAAACCTTAGAGAAATAAAAAACATGGTCAAAACATTCTTACCAATTTCACCCACTGAGCGCCTTCTGGTAAACCTAAGTCTGGATCTACTCGAAACTCGACGTCTGCATATCCATAGTCATCAATGGCGATAATTTTTCGCCTGAACCAGGAAAAGAGTACAGTCAAGAACACGATGGAAGATTGGCTTGCATATCTAGCCATCAATTCTACCCATCTCTGCATCCTTGGATCTCTAGGGTTAGATACACCCAGTGTCACATGTTGAGGCTGCATCAGTGGAATCCACTCTAAGGAAAAAGAAATGAGAATCCATAGTTGAAATTTTTCTTCCTTCCTCCCTTTGCCTTGCTCAGTTGTTCTTTCATTTGAGAGAGTAAAACTTCAGCCCAATTGAAAATTGTTGGTTCCATGCACCATAGTGCATACTGTATATAAGATCTGTTCGCTACATGTAGTGTAGCAGTACCAACAATCTTTGCGATCATGAATAATATGGTTCTCAATGGCAAATTATGAACATCACGGATGTTTATTATCCCATCTTTGCTAGGCTCTGCCCCTGGATAGAAATACTGAAAAACATAGTCTCTCATCATCTTTCCTCCGAGAGCAGACCCTGAGAGAGAAAGGGGTAGGCCTCTCCTCGACAAGCCTGTCAGAAAATAGATATCCTCCACTGAAATTGGGACCACTTTGTTCCCAATGTGAAATTCCTCAATTTTTGGATCCCATGCATGAAAAATGAAATCCAGTAGTTCCATATATTACCTCATACCTGATAGATGGAAGTACTTCAATAACCCACAATCCCTAAGGGCTCTTACAGTACCTGGATCATTAAGGGAAATAATGTTTTTTTTTTCATGCTCTCTTTCCCTCCAAGTAATTTTCATTTTAGTATGATGAATCCCTGAAATACAACCATAAGATTCATTAAGACCCTTTTCATGCAAAAAAACTAGGCTAAATTTGGGTACAATGCAAGAATAAAAAATGTGAATTATGCCCAACGCAGCCTTGGACAAGAGACAGTGTGTTGCATATGCACCTGGCCTTTATTTCAGATGCATTCCAACGCAAGTTTCTACATCCAAGGGTGTGTTTCCCTCTTTTGATAATAGATTGACCCTAAGGGGCCCAAATCCCTAAAAAATTGCAATGGAATGAAACAAAAAGACTACTAAATGAAAGAGGAGGTTTATGGCACCAACCTAGATCAAACGACAAGGAAAACCGTCCACAGAATCGATCACAATCAACAGTTGAAGTTCGGGGGAAAAAATAGGTTCAGAGCTCCAAAATGAAAATGGTAACTTTAAAATGGTAAAAATGAATAGTAAAACTCTTTTAATTAGTCATTTGATTATTTTCAAATTATATTTATTGTTGTGACTATGGTTTTATTCAATTTTAATCATGAAACAAGTATTTTTAATCTATTTGATGTTGTTCTAAACAGGTTTGCAACTGATATAGAAGATTAGTCGTGCACATTTATTACAAGAATGGTTTTACCACAAAGCATACTTTTATCCTTATTTTTCGAGCTTTGATAAACACGAAAAATGACATCAAGCGCACCTTTGTCTCTTTCTTGAGCTTTGCATTAGGGGAATTTTGAGGTCTAAAATGGGCCTCCTGAGGAAAATGTACAATCAAAATTCACTTTATGAGGACCAATCACATTTTAGGAGATAACATCATCCCTAATGGTTGAGGTGGCATTGATTGAGTTAAAGATACTTACTTGTCACATTCTCAATGGTGGATAAAAACTCATGGTTAACCATGGTAGTGCTCTAAGTACTTTTAAAGTCAAAGTAAAGTAATCATAATAAATGTCATTTCACACTTTTTGAATAAAAATATATTATTGTCATTTCATATTTGTTGAAAGAAACAATGCATATCCCTATACATTTATTATATTATATTATTTTATTTTATTTTTATATAGTATATTAATTACATGTTATTATACAATTTAAATAATATAAATTTTAATTAATAGCATAAAATAATTAAGAATTTATAAATTTATATTTATATTTTATTTTAAGTTATTTAAGTACAAAGGATAAATGCATTATTTGTTCAATGATAATGACTTTTTTCTTAAAAAGCTCATTCTTATTTATAGTCACATCAATACAATTTTTTTATTAATTTTATTTTGGTACAACTTTTGAATTGAATTTAACTATGGTTACATGGATTGTGGTGCAAAAAGTGAATTTCAAATTAATAACATTATTTTATTGGTTTAGATATTATTTTATTATTTCCTTAGGAGGCCCATTTTAGACCTCAAAATTCTCTTAATGATAACAATGAAAAAGGAAACCTTGGAGTCTTCTTTTAGCTCTTTTCAAACTTCGATAATGTGAAAATATTGTCGAGCACTTGTATTTTCGAGCTCGTACAAGTAAATGAATTGATATTTACTCAGTATAAGTTTAACCCTTTTCCGGACTGAGATAGATTATTTACGAAAAAGGAAAACCTTAGTCAAACATGGCTAGGATGTTCTTTCAGATATCATTCTACACTTTTTCGGATCTGAGCGACAACTTTACGAAAAAGGACTCATGGAGTTTTCTTTTTTTCCTCTTTTTAAAACTCTCTAAATATGAAAAAGTACTGTGCTTTCACTTTCATTGGGCTCGTTAAAACATAAAATAATGACGGGCTTGTCAATCATGGAAAGAATTGAGTTTCATTCATTGATAGACTCGTTAAATTATTAAATAGCGATACATTTTTCACTTGAAGGGTTGAATTATAGATCAAGCATATGTTATCCTCCTCAAGCTTGTTAAAAAACAAAGAGGTACTACTCGACAAATGACTGGGGAAAATTTTGGAAAGTGAATAGAAATTTTACGGTAGCAGGTCGCTCTTGAACATGACACTTCACTCCATCATCGTGACTCTTTGGGTTGGGTAATCTTCTTGACGGTTCATTTATACCTATGGTTCATCATACCTTCACTTCGGTTTTGGGTCAAAGCTGCCAAATCATCTCAGTGTCGTCGATATGTTCAAGAGAAGTCATCCAGTGAATAATCATCCTTCTGCAATACTCATAAACCTTCATTCTCATGGCAGTCATCCCTAAAAATTGCTATATCAAGTCACATTTTGTCTCCGAAATCAACAACTCCTGTTTCACGATAAAGTGGATTCCTGTCGACATCAAATCATTATGCAGGAAGATTACTTAGAAACAACATCTTCTAGTACCATGAGGCTTGTTACAACATTGACAAGATCCTCATTTCCGGACTTTTTACCGAAATGTTTTGTTTGTCGTTCGACATCTCACACCTTACAAAATGTATCATTGTACCTTGAGAGCCATTAACATCAACGGTGGTTCTCTCGCGATTGTTAACAGCTCACATCATTGGCTGGTAATCAAATGATGTCTTACCACGTTTGACTACAAATCATATATTCACATGGCTAGAATTGTACCCAAATGATCGATTGAATGAGATAAGAATACCCCGGATTTAGTTTCATCCATCCGGGCTATGATTTCAGGATTTTTGTACACATCATTTGTACGGTGACCTTACATACATATCGTCATCCGAACATGGGCCTATATCTATAGGCATGTCTATATTGGGCAACATTCCAATGTAGATGACTTTCTTCACTATGTACATGTGTTATTAGATAGTTTATGTGCTGAGCATGGGAATGCCTCCCTCAACAATTTGTGATCAAGATGAATATATCATGATGTAATGTATTGTAAGATTGATGCAGGTCACCACTCCACTTCAGTTCTAGCCCATCACGTCGTAAAGCATCTCATTCAAAAAATATTGTTATTATTATGACTTCATGCTTTAGGGGGCAACTATTATAGGTAAATTTGGGCATCATCCCCCATGACTTGGTCAAACTGGACATCATCCCCAGGACCAATGAAATAGGTTCTATCATCCCCTATCATTTCATTTGCTACATGCCCTAAGACAAGAAAAAATCATTCATGATTTCTATTGCAATATTTCCAAGGTTTGAATTATATGTTATATCACTTATGAGCTCACCAATGCTACCTCTCAAGGGACTAACTACATTTCATATGTAGCTCCCTCCATTCAAGGGTGCGCTGCAATGAAATTCTTGAAATTCAAGAGTGCATTGGTCAAATGGGAGCGAAATTCTCATTGTTCCAGAATCTCCACATGGCCAGTGCCTTCTAGAAGATTCCATATGTGTCAAAATTCAAATCCACATGTCCATCTAACACCTCTGAGCTTGGGAACATGTATTTCCTATTATTAGAAAGTCATTGATTGAGAAACTACCATCAGTTGCCCTATAAATTGAGCACATATCCTAGTGCTAGGGAAGGAAGAATTTTGGTAAGGAAATGATGTTCGATTCTCAATTGAGAGGGTGATAGAAGTGATATGTTGCTGGTAAGATATTTATTCTGATGAGGCTGGGGTGAAGCTTGAGCTGGTGACATCAAATCGATCATTGGTTGTAACCTCCCCCTTCTACTCTTTAATAAATATTTTTGTTCATTTTCCCATATATGTATTTGTTTATGTTTCTATTTCTCATGTAATGGATTCTTGAATGATATATATGTTTCATGTTCAATCGATTTAACTGATTAAGATAAATAGGCATTTGTATATTGAAATTTTTTTGTTGTTCTCTGTTTATATTTACAGGAATCAATCTGGTGATCTAAGTTGTGGATTGGAGGCTACATAAAAAGCGACAGAAGGAGAATAGGAAGCGCTTGGATCACAAGTATGTTCTTCTATCTTTATGTGTGTCTATTTACTCTCAGAGAAAGTGATATAAAAGTATTTAATCTATTTTTATAAGTGCATAGAACCACACTTAGGGAATTTTGTTTATCTGTAGATCATAATTCTGCATAACAAATGTACTAAAGAAAGATATTGAATCCTTCTACAATATTTGCAGAATATAAATCACGATCGCTCAATCACATGCAAGTAAGAGAAAGAAGTAAATAAATACACAACACCAGATATTCATGGGGAAAGAAACTACTCAAAACCCCTACATCTTTATTTTATAATCAACCAAGGAGTCATGAAACAATAAAATGTATTTGTGATCATCACAACCTCATACACTATACCAATTGCTTCACACTTATTTAGGAAAAATTGGACAAACACATCGCCGATTATCAGCCTACCCTGCTTACGTAATCCCTAGAGAACTAAACCCCTATTAAATAGGAAAATCAACCTTACTTGATTGCGCAATTCATCATAAGAAAATAAACCTACCTTTGGAATTTTCTTGCATGCAAAACTTCCTAGTGTTGTTCTCACATGAAACTATCCTGAAATTGAATAGCCTCCAAAAACTGAAAAAATATAATGCATCTATGATTAGAGTCTTCTGGCTTATTCTAGCTACTTCACATGTCTACTGGACTCTCTGTGTTGCTGAAATATGCATCCATGCACTTTTCACTACTTCCAACTCTAATATGCGCTCTAGTATCCAACACCAGTCACTCTGATTTATGTCCTCTTGACATCTCACTGCATCAATCTAACTGATCCTTCCTCCTGCTGTTGTACTTTGGGGTCCTCGTAGCCAGGTTTGATCCATGAGACACACCATATAAATGGACCTTACCCAAATTTATTCTTGGGATCATATCTGCACATCACCCCACCTCACACCTAGAGGTATAGTTGCATGTACTCCCTCTGCCCATCTGGCTCGAAATTTCCCCCTCCTGGAGGTCTCTGTTTGCTTCACCTTGTAGATCCACCTGGATCCAACCATTGACTTCCCCACTGGTCTTGGGACCACTTCCCATGCACTATTTCTGATAATGGATTCATAATCCTCAACCATGGCATCAACCCATGTTGGCTGTTGCACTTCTTCCTTAAAAAAGGATGGTTATGTCACAATACATTCCCTCATAAGAGCCACGTATCTGGTGTACATGTCTGGGGACCTTCTCTACCTGTGTTGTGATTTAGGTGCACCTACATGCTCTGTCTCATCTAACCTCAATCTGTCAGCCTCTCTGATGCACTTCCTACCATTTCTCGTGGATGGATCTACATTAGTGGTTTCTGCCACTCCATGATACTCTGCCTTTGGCTACTCCACATCCTAAGGTTCATCCTTTGGAACTAATAGTTCCTCATCTATATGAAAATCAAGCTCCCTCTCAAGGAAAAACCACATGGCTTTCTCCTCATAAAATCGAACATCTCTCCTGACAACTATAATCCTGTGTACCCCACAAATATCCCAACCTATGTTTTTGGTTCTAGCTTCTTTCTGGCATCTTTGGTCACATGGAAATAGACATATGAGCCAAAAATTTTAAAATATGAAACATCTGTTTTCTTACCTGGAAAATCCTCCTCTGGTGTACTCATGCCAAGTATCTGACGAGGACTCCAGTTCTGCACAAATATTGTTGTGTTGAATGCCTCTTCCCATAGATGAAACAATAGGTCTTGATCATGTAACATAGCTCATGCTGCTCCAATAATTGATCTATTCTTTCTTTATACAACCCAATTTTGTTGTGGCTTATGAGGTGCAACCAATTCTCTCTGAATTCCTTCTTTGGCACAAAAGTTCTTGAATTCATTAGAGATATACTCACCACCATTGTTGCTCCTTAGAGCCTTCACCTTATTCCCTATATATTTCTCTACCAGTGCTTTGAACTCACAAAACTTGGAGAACACCTGATCTTTCTTCTGCAGAAAGAAGACCCAATGCTTTCTAGAAAAATCATCAACAAAAATCACATAATACCTATGCTTTGCTATGGAAGGCATATAGAATGTTCCACACACGTCTGAGTGAACTCTCTCAAGGATTTCCGCTGCTTGGTTCTCCTTCTTATGAAAGGTGGCCTTAGTATACTTCCCCATGGTACATCCCTTGCATGTGTCTATCTGCGCAAGAGTACCCTTTGGAAGACTTGTAGAAATCTGTTGCATGATCCTCAAAGTACTATGGTGTAGATGGCCCAATCGCCTGTGCCATAACTCACCTGTATCCTGGCTCACCAGCTTCCATGCTTTACTGCTCAATGTTGCACAACCATATACATCAAGTTTTTATAGTTTCTTCACACAAACCCCAATCCTCTTTACCTGTGTTGTGGCTTTGTGATGAAGGAACGCCTTTCCTTCATTCAAAACCACATCATATCCAAGGTCCTCCAACATAGCAACTGAGACTATTTTTTTTCAAGCTTGGTGCATGCATGACATCTTTTAATAAGAAGGTTTACCTAACTGTCTCTAGAAAGTAACTGTACCAATTCCGATAGCGTTATACCTCTCGTCATCACCCATCTCGATGTGCATATGAATATCCTTCTCCTCCAAACTACTAAAGAGTTCTCTGTTTCCCATCATGTGGAAAGATGCTCCACTATCCAAGTACCACATATATCCCATCACAGTTGATGCCATGCATGCGATGAGAGAGAAGTCGAACTCAAACCGTGAGGCCAAAGCTTCACCCGCTGCAACTCCTGAAGCCTTCTTTTTTTTCTTCTTCTTTTTTGGAAAATGTGTGGCATAGTGTCCATGATCATGATAGAGAAAAAAATTCACCTTTGTCATATCATGCTTCTTGCCTTCTTTCCTGATCTCAGATTTGGAATGGGACTTCCTCCCCTACCCCTTCTTTGCCTTACCAGCCAAGGCACAATTTTCCTCATCATCGGTCTTGGATGAGGATCCATCCCTAGTATTCCACTAAAACCCTTCTTATACCAAATCTGACCAAAGTCGCTCCCAATCTAGTAACTTCTCCCTCCCATTCACAGAGTCCTAGTAACTATGCCAGCTTTTGGGAATGCCTAGAATTTCCAGGCTCACCAAGTCATCATCATCTACAGTAATCCCAACACTTCCAAGATCATCTCAACATTGAGTGAACGTGGTCAAGTATTTCTAGATTTTTTTTACCTTCTCCATTTTGATTTTCCTGAGCTTGCCCTTGAGTGCCAATTTTATATGGTCACTTCTCCCTTGAAACATATCTGTCAAGGCCTTCCACATAACATGTGGAGTTTCCTTCCCATGGAGACTTGAGACCATGTGGTCTTGAACTCCCTCTAAAAAGTTCCTCGCCTTTGCTACCTTCTTCTTCCATGCATCAAGAAGTTGGGCATTTGCTGCTGCGAGCTTGGGAATATCATTATCTATGAATTCCTTCAACCCATTTTCCTCCAACACTGCCTCCATCCTGTTGGAGCGGGGTCCCCTAACCGCAATTTTGATGAAATTTTGTAATATTTTGTAATAGTTTAGTTTAGCGCAGGGGCTTTGGGGCAAGTCAAATTCCCCAAGGAATTGTAATGGGTCAAAGGGTAGACCAAGGGTCCTCAAAACATGGTTTGTGGACCATAGAATAGCGCAGGCTAATATAGTATAAATAGATGGATAAATCGAGTCTAGAAGTAAGTTTAAGTGGGGATTAAGTCTGGATATGAATATTGGATCAGTGATATCTGTTGTGAGGTGTGTCTCGGTAAGGGCTCCTGTTGGCTGTGTGCGCAAAGACCCTAAGTCCTACTGTGTGCAGACCCCACTGGATGTGTGCGCGGGCTGGTAAAGAGTCTGTAAGTTGAATCTAAATGTTAATGAATGAGAAGACCGTTTTGCTGATATCTAAGTATTTTTTTGTTATGTTAGTGGCTCTGCTATCTGTGATTTTTGAGATTATGTTTGTTTACTGAATACTGGTAATTAATTGATGTGCA
Organism: Pinus albicaulis; assembly: GCA_034641835.2. Classification (NCBI taxonomy): domain Eukaryota; kingdom Viridiplantae; phylum Streptophyta; class Pinopsida; order Pinales; family Pinaceae; genus Pinus; species Pinus albicaulis. The sequence goes on from CM076580.1 coordinate 1,758,315,277, forward strand.
CATGGATGTGATGCTTTAGAAAGGAATGAATGCATAGATCCAGTTATGTTTTTTTTCCTTGCTTCTATTAGCTTGTTATCTAATGGTTTATGAGCTTCTCTTGAGTTATTCTGACAAATATATTGTTAAGGATTTCTGGGTTAGGGCTTCTCCAACGCAAGCTTATTAGATCTAGAGGGACCCACTTTAATTAACTTTCTCTCTCTCAGGGTGCGAAAACCTGGTTCCAGCACCCTCATACTACTTTGGGTGAGACCTTGACTTGCACAATCGGGCCATTTCCCAAAGGGCCAGTAGTACAGGGGTTTGTTGGTAAACCTTAAATCTTAACCTGGGTCACGACCCCTCAAACCAACACATCCTATCCTTCCATGCAATATAATTCGAACTACCCTCGAGTGCATATTCGAGTCTCAAGCCATTGAAAGACAGCTTGATATTATTATAGCTCCAAAGAAAGTACCTGCAAATTTGAATAATGTTCAACACAAACTCAATTTCTTCTCCACTATTGTGATTCCTAGAACTCTGATACCATGTAGAAAATATCTAACACAACTATAATACCATGTAGAAATTATATCAATGGATTCAATCCAATCATGCAATGTACTAAAGAAATATACTGAATCTTTCTACAATATTTGCGGAATATAAATCACGATCGCTCAATCACATGCAAGTAAGAGAAAGAATTAAATCAATAAAAAACAACATATATTCCTGGGGAAAGAAAATTCTCAAAACCCCTCTATCTTTATTGTATAATCAACCAAGGAATCATGAAACAATACAATGTATTTGTGATCACCACAACCTCATACACTCTACCAATTGATTCACACTAATCTAGGAAAAATTGGACAAACACATAGCCAATTATCAGCCTACCCTGACTACGCAATCCCTAGAGAACTAAACCCCTATTAAATAGGAAATTCAACCTTCCTTGATTGCTCAATTCATCATGGGCTTCCCATGGTTTTATAACTACACCTAGGCAATTTTCCTAATTTACAACTGCTAGTTTACTAGTCTTGAACCTTTGTCTCAATTGGGTATCCACCAGAATTAACATGCATGCAGCTATAAATAGTGAATCATCAGTTTCTTGGGTGATCAATACTAGTGAATTAAATCTATTTTAATTCACTTGATCTTCCACTAGCTCATCAAACAATTAGAACTAGTTAAACTGATTTTAACTCAATTATTGTGAGTTTATTGATCCCACCCACACTACACTAGTGATACAACTACAACTGGACCCTGTTAATAATAGAATCACTCTACATGCCTATCCTAAAACCCTCAACTCAAAATTCTTGAGCTCAATAAGTCTATCACACTTAGTTAACTATTACAAGTTGTTATGAGATAAGATTAAAATTAATTTTCCAATTTATTTAATAAATTGGTTTCACAGTAATGTATCGTTAGGACCCATCACTGTGTGACCTGTGATCCCACACCCGTGTGTGTTGTTTCTGGATGCCAATGTCACTGTTTCTTGTTGCAAATTTCAACATTATTGGTTTCTAGAAGTAAACCTTGTTCCTCCCTAATTCTCCTTGAGGTGGAGATGTTATATTTTGTTTCTCAAAGTCTTTTCTTTAGTGCTTTTGTTGTTTATGGAAGATTTTTTGCTTTTGTTTTTCTATAGCACTATGAAACTCTCGAGTTTGATTTCTAGGAATTCCTCTCCTAACATCCCAAATCTATCTCCTTCACTTATTTTCCCTCTTCTCTCTCTTATCCCAATATTATTTATCCTCTAGTTAACTTTCAATGGTATATAAATAGATATTTTAAATGACCAAGGAAATGGGTAAATGCCACAAAGGTAGTAATTATGGTTTGGGACCTTCCACCTCTATAACACAGAGGGATATTGAAAATTATGCTAGTACCTATTGCATTAACACTCCCTTGACATCCTAGTAGGAAATGTGAAAAAGGTCGAGGAATAATCTCATATAGAATGTAGGTTCATATTGAATGAGGAAGAGATTACATAGGTGGTAAATTTAGATTCTAGGACAACAAGGACACATAATACAAATATATATGTATGTGGTTGATATTTACTCGCAAGTTAAAACCATTATGGGGAATCTCTTAGTGGAGTGATTTAAACAACAATAGGAAATTATTCTCTTCCTAGATGAGACATAAAGGTAGGTAACGAAGTTGGACAATAAAGTGACAAAAATGGGTCGTGCTTTGGCGAATATGGATTTCTTTGATTCAGATGAAGATCCCAATCCACCTAAAAGCATTCAAGTGGATACTCTCTCTGAATGAATGTTATTTTCTTGAAATCTAATACTATATTTAGTTTATTATTTAGTATACCATTTGATAATGCGCAATTTAAAGTTAGAAATGTTAGTTACAATAGATTTTATTTTTGATACTATTATAGTTGATATAGTTATAGTGTACAAAGTTTGATGTGTGATTAAATTGGTTTCCCTAGTCGCAAACCAAATCACATGTAAATATATAATATGTAATTTTTTTAATCATATATAATACAATTATAGTGTAGCTTACACAAAATCATATTTTAGATGAATAAAAAATACTAATCAATTTATTAAAAATAAATACTATAATAGTATTTGTATAACAAAAAAAATATTTATTTATTAAATGTACTTTGTTATATAATTTCCTTACTATTGTTTTGTTTTAAATAAGTTTAATTAAAATTACTTTTTAACTATATACTTTTCTTCTTATCATTTCAAATATGTGTTATTCAACTTTCATTTTATGATCTTTATTTTGTGATAAAACTTCTTCATTTTCTTAAGTATTTAATTTCATGTTTTTGTTTTTTCGTTTTTTTTAAATTAAAGTTTGTTTACTACTTTCAAAGATTAATATGCATACCTATTGAAGTATATGTTAGCTTATGTTTTGGGAAACTTTAATTGATTCAAAAATTCAAAAAATAGGAGAAATTTTATAGATCCACAAATAGAAAGTACATAAGATTAGTTGTTTGGCCATAGGGGCCTTATTATTCTAGAAACTAAAACAATAAAATATATGAAGAACTAAAAGTAGAGAATAAATGAACATGTTTACTTATTTTTGAATTAGTTAGTTTGATGGGGATGGGATCCTTGTTGTTTTCAAGAGAGCATCTAGGATGAGGAGGCCCCATTTGTATTTCAATTCTCACTAGTCTCCAGTCTATTGTAATTAGAAATCCTTGCATTTTATTCGGAATCAAGATATTGTGTTTCTTGATTTTATTACTATTTACAAGCACCCTCCCCAAGGGAAACTTGAGGTGCTAGTAGATTTCCAAGGTGTAAATATATTTATTGTACCTTCCTCTAGTATGAATTGCATCAAGAACCCAATCTATCTTACAAGGACCTCTATGTCTATAATATTGTGTCAGTCATTATAGAGCTCCATTTCTACTTGATTGATATCTTCCTAAACTAGTTGAGGGGTAAAGTCTTGGTAGCAAGTGAATGAGATTTCAACTCGAGTTTGAGCTCATGAGTGGCTTGTATCTTAATCAATTAGGGGAATTTTGAGGTCTAAAATGGGTCTACTAAGAAAAATAAAAAAATTATAAGAACCAATAGGAATCAATATGATGATGTTATCCATTATGGGACGATTCACCAATTTTGGAGTAGAAAAGTAAAAAGAATAAAAAATAATAAAATAATAAAACTATTTTTTTTTTAAACTCGTATTTTCAACTTATCTCCCTAAGGTTTTACTCAAATTTCGAGCGAGAGTACTAGTTGGATGAAAAAATTAATTCCTCATCCAATGAGTACCCATTTTGCATACTTTCGATGGACCCTACTACACAAAAAATGAGAAATACATGATAAAACATGATTGAAATCACATTTTTCATGTATTTTGCATTTTTCATGTAGAAAGGTCCATCGAAAGTATGGAACATGGGTACTCCTTGGACAATGAATCAAATTATGCATCCAACGAGTGTTTCTTCTTGAAATTTGAATAAACCCGTAGGGAGATGAGTTGAAAATACGAGTTGAAAAAATAGTTTTTTTCTTTTTTCCCTCTAAAATTTGATGATGTAATCTAATATTATTTTATAATTTCCTTACGAGGTCCATTTTAGACCTCAAAATTCCCCTAATTTGAATATGTTTCTCTCCACCTTACTTTGGCTCTTTTCTTGGGCATGGCTATAAACTAGAAGGAGAGTGTTGTGATAGCCATGCAGAGCCCTAAAAATGTGGAGGGGAAATTCCTCAACACCCAAGCCCCAAAAATACCATGTGGAAGTTGATTTTCCCCTAAACCTAGGACAGTTGAAGCACTAAAAATTGGAACAAGCCCTGAATTAGAATCGAGCACAATTCACCATAAAATATTAGCATAGCTAAGTTCTTGAGGACCAACAGGGTCTAAAGGAAGCTCACTTAAAGGATTCTGCAATGATTCCATCTCACACTCGTGGAAGGGACAGAGTTCCACATGTCAATTTTCAGGTTTAAACACCTAAAGAATGAATTTTCTTAGAGGGAAGATGGCAACAACAAATGTGATGACGAAACAACCAGGATTTTCTAGTATTTCCCACCTATTCTTCAGGTTGGAATTCCTACACAACTTATTGAAAGGCCATTGTAGTAGGGTGAAAATGAGGTGATTGTTGCATGATTTGAAAATTCTAGGTTGAGGGATAGCCCTATGACTGAGGACTAAAGTCTAAAAACAAGAGAAACCAAATTTTTCCCTAGTTCAAGCCAGTTAATTATATATGTATCCCCTCATAGTGTGTGAAATATCGATTGAGTGCCCCTTGGGTGTTCATCATTATATACCAAATGAGTGATAGGACTTTTTTGGCTAGCCAAATCCATAAGATTTGTACTATCAACGATGTAATCCCACTAAAAATTCACTGTAATCCTCCTTCGAACAAGTGATAGGGTTAAGTAGTGAGATATGCAAACCCACTGGGTTGTCGATTGTGGCGACCTTGTAAACATTATGCATGCTTAATTAAAATCTTGAAGGGGCATGTTGTCACATCTTGCTAATGTGTGAGTTATCTAGATAGCGATAATGCACTCCTCCCTCCCCACTCATGTGATCACCCATATGGAGAACTATTCGATTTTAAATTGTTTTCACTAATTTAGATATTTATCTATATATTTATATTCATATTAATATTCCTTTTCAAAATTAAATTTTTTATTAATTTTCATTAATGCTTTTTTTTTAAATGGTTTTTCAACCTATCTTTTATATATATATAAAATAAAAATAAAAATAAAAATAAAATAAAATAAAATAAAATTACATCAGTCCCTTATTCTCTTTTCCATCCTATACTCATATCCATCATCTTATTAATATTATGATAATAATTATAATGCATTTAATTATTAATATGATTAATAATTTTAAAAAATAAAAATTAAATAATATTAATCGAAATTTATTAGCTTGTTTTTATAAATAATATATATATATTTTTTTGAAATGAATTATATATAATATACATCATTATTATTTTAATTTTTAATTTTTCTTTATTAAATAAATTATATATCAATTTTTTTTAATATACATATTATTATATTATAAGTAAAAGGAAATTACAATTAAAATAAAATTGCACTATGTAGTCAAAGTGGTTAATTAGACTTTGGTATCATATAATGTTTTCATACAGTGCATGAAAACATGATTAACATTATAAATCAAGGTTTACAATTTAGTAACAATATTAAATATAAAATTTTATTTAACATAGGAATATTGTAAATTTATAATTTCACTACTCATTAAATAATGAATTGGATGTCATGTTTTCATATGTGAGAGGGCTGTTTACAACATTGAAATGTGTTTTATTCAATTCGGTGCCATTTTTTCATATCTTAGAGGGATGCTTAGAACATTGAAATGTGTTTTCTTACCCATTTATGGAGGTGATAAAGATCATGTTAAAATATGAAAAATAATTCTAATTGAAATACACATATGTAATCAATTATATATATATATATATATATATATATATATATATATATATATATATATAACAATGTGTGGTCAAAGTGGTTACAAAGTGGTTAATTAGACTTTAGTATTTCAAACCATTCTTTAAAATACATATTAACATTATAAATAAAAATTTACCATTTAATAACAATATTAGATATAAAATTCTAGTGTAAAATATAAAGTTAGAAAACATAGAAATATTGTAAAATTATAAATACATTATGCATTAAATAAAGAATTGGGTGTCATTTTTTTTTTCATATATGAGAGGGATGTTTAAAACATTGAAATGTGTTTTATTCAATTGGGTGTCACTTTTTCATATCTTACAAGGATGTTTAGAACATTGTGTAGGAATTTACAAGGTAAGTTCCTTAGATCAAACACCAAAGGCCACCGTTCACAAACAGATCACAAATCAGTACACTAGTATATCACGTGGTTAAAACCTTCGAAGAGGGAAACAATCCACAACCTAAGCCAACACGGCCACTTCAGACAATTTATTGAAATATAGATAAATTTACATAAGCTTCTCTCATAAACAGCTACCGGACAAATGACCCTCCATGCTCTTTAAATAGAGATCATCGACCAATCGGGGGTTAAGCCACAGATCAAATGTCGGTAATACTGAGGAGAGAGTCAACCGTCAGATCACTACATATCGTGATCGTCATATTATAAGTTACAAATGTACATAGTAAAGAATCACACTTTACCTAACTCTACACTAGACCAAGTTATACTTAACTATTTCCTATGTGTCAGAATATCCTAACATCCCCCCTTAAGAACAACTTGGGATAGGATTGAAGGATTTACAAAGGTGACACAAAAGGATACTATTTCCTATGTGTCGAAATATCCTAACATCCCCCCTTAAGAACAAATTAGGATAGGATTGAAGGATTTACAAAGGTGACACAATAGGAGAAGGATGGAGGCATTAAAGTCTATCCCCCCTAAATGATAGCTTTCGTAAACTCCAAGCATAGATCAAAGTTTGGTAAACTTCGCTCCTGTGAGAACCTTTCTAAAGATATCGACAACTTGATCATGGTCGGACAATACTGCACTTTAAGAAAACTGTCATGAATGAGCTTTCTGATGAAGTGTATATGAAGTTCATTGTGTTTCATACGCTGATGCTGAACTGAATCTTTACATAGTTGAATGGAACTCTGGTTATCACACCAAAGTGTAGTTGGATACTGCTAATGAAGACCAAATTCAGATAGGATATGACGAAGCCACATGTCTTCCTTTCTTGCTTCAACTGCACCACGATACTCTGCTTCTACCAAAGAAAGAGAGATGGCATTTTGTTTCTTACAAGACCATGTAATAGGTCCTGAATCAAGAGTGAATACATAGCTTGCAGTAGAATTTCGATCATCAGGGTCACCAGCCCAATCAGAATTAGTGAAACCAATCAACAATGGAGATGATCCTACACTATAATGAATCCCAAACTGAACTGCACCTAGAATATATCAAAGTATTCTTTTAGTTGCCTTCCAGTTACTTTCACGAGGTTGGTGCATAAACCGAGAAACAATACCAACGGAAAAGGAAAGGTCAGGATGGGTATGGGTTAGATACAAAATTTTACTGACAAGTTGACTATATAAGGTAGCATTAACTTCAGGGGTAGTACAAGTGTTTGAAATCTTTACTCCAGACTGAAAGGGAGAAGGGGCTAACTTACAGTCTTCCATGTGAAAGTGGCGTAGAAGATCACACACATACTTGGACTGAAAAACCTTCTTTAGATTGCAAGACTTGAAGACCAAGTAAATAATGCAAGTGTCCTAAGTCTTTCATTTCAAACTTCCTTTTGAGGCTAGACTTCACATGGTTTATATGGTTGGGATCACTACCAGTAAGGATAATATCATCAACATAAAGAACAAGGATGATGAAGGAATTACCCACTTTCTTGGTGTAGACAGTGTTGTCAGAATGACACCTACAAAATCCATTATCTAAGAGAAATCTATCCATTTTGGCATACCAAGTCCGAGGAGCTTGTTTGAGACCATAGAGAGAGATTTTAAGGTGACAAACAAGGCTAGAGTCATTTTGGATAAATCCAGGGGGTTGTTTCATGTATATTTCTTCATGCAAATCTCCATGTAAGAAGGCGGATTTAACATCCATTCGATGGACTTCCCATTTAAAGGAGGTAGGAAGGGAAAGAACAAGGTAGATAGAATTCATTTTGGCAACATGGGAGAAGGTTTCAATATAGTCAATGCCTTGAACTTGTGAAAATCCTTTAGAAACAAGACGATCTTTATGTCTATCCACTTTTCCATCTGGTCCAAACTTTGTTTTGTAAACCCATTTGCATCTAACAAGTTTGCTTCCCTTTGGAAGAGGAACAATATCCCAAGTATCGTTTGCCAATCAGGAATGATATTCTTCATTCATAGCTTCATCCCAATCTAGATGACCTGAAGCTTCTTTAAAGGTGTCTAGATCAAGATTTTCTGGAACTTGAGCCTATAAGGAGGAGGCTCTTTCGAACTGAGAACATGTACGATGTCAATCTGCAGGGTCACCTGAAAGAGAACCTGTTGCATCTCGAGTAGAGCTGACCCATCTTGGAAGTTGTGGAGTTGAAGGAAGATCTTCAAGAGGTGGAGGAGGATTGTCATCCTTTTCGTCATCATCTGAACTAGAAGGAATGCTATCAAAAATAGAAGAGATAGAGAGAGGTGGCACATATGCCGAATCAGGCTCGTGGGCCAAAGGTGGTACACCCACCGAACTAGGCTCGCAGGCCAATATATTTTCATCAAATTTTACATCTCTTCTAATGATTATATTTTTGGATTTTGGTTGAAGAAGTCTATATCCCTAAAATCAGAGATATCCAAATCAAAAAATTCCATTTTCTACCTTTAGGCCCTTCAAGGCCGTTCTTTGACCTGGAATATGCACCCAAGCATCAGTTCCAAAAACATGAAAGTGACTTACATCCGGTTTGATTGAGCCCGAGTTTTCCGATATATTCCCAAACCCAGTAGGAGTGTGTTTTAAAATGTAATTGGCACAATTAATTGCTTCTGCCCAAAAATTGAGACTAAGTCCTTTAGATTGAAGCATACAATTAGTCATTTCTTTTAAGGTGCGATTCTTCCTTTCAGCTATACCATTTTGTTGTGGAGTATATGGAACATTATGTTGCAATTGAATGCCATGCTTAGTGAAAAAGTTGATAAATTTGTTGTTAACATATTCTCCTCCATTGTTTAATCTTAACTTAATAAGTTGATGGCCAGATTGTTTCTCAACAAAGGCCTTAAAGGCAAAGAACATGTTAAAAATTCACTCTTGATTTTTAAGAAGTATACCCAAGTGCGTCTAGAAAAATCGTCAATGAAATTTAAGAAGTACTTACAACCAGAGAAAGAAACAACATGAAGTGGACCACATAAATCACTGTGAACAAGTTGCAAAGGGGTTGAAGCGTGTGAAGAGGCACGTTTGTCAAAACTATCTTGATGATGTTTTCTGAGTACACATTTGGAGCAAACACCATCTCGACAAGATACCATAGGAAGACTTGTCACCATATTTTTTTTACATAGTGTTTGAAGAGAGCTATAATTTAAGTGACAAAATCTCTCATGCCAAAGTTTTCTCACTTCATCATTATGAGCAAAAAAAATGGAGGGAAGACATGATGACCCAAAGTTGTCAAAATTAGACAACCTTATGGAATCATCAACAATGCCAGTAGCTAAAATATGTCTAGGATATTTGAGTTCCTTGATTAAAACATCATGAGGTGAGAATTCTATTGTTTTCCGTTCACCTGAATGAGTTATCTGATAAATAGATAGAAGGTTGCAGGACAAGGTAGGAACATAATACATCATTAAACTGACCATTATCTAGATGAATGGTTCTAGATCCTACAACACTAAGAGATCTATCATCACCAACATAAATATGTTTGGCGTTACAATCATTTAAAGAAGAAAACATGGCTTTATTTTTGGCCATGTGGTAAGAAGCTCCAGAATCAATGAGCCACTCATGAGAATGAGAATAAGAAGATACATTTATTGCATAACCAGATCTTGATGCTTGAAAAACACAAGCAGAAAGTGCCATTCCTGAAGATGAAGTTGAAGAGCTCTCCAAATTGATGTGGTGCTTCTTCATTGCTGCTTCCAAGGCTTCCATCTTCTTAAAACATTTGTACTCTACATGGCCATCATGATTACAAAAGTTGCAATGTCTATCTGTTTTCTTCCCTTTGTTTTTATTTTCCTTATCAGTTGGGTGAGTTTCTTTTTCAATTTGCGGCTGAAATTTCTTAAGACCCTTGTTTGGTTTAGGACCATTCTTTTTAGGATACTGCTTCTTGGGATTCTTTTGATATGGTTGTTGTTGGGATGCTAAGGCTTTCTTAGAAGAGTTTCTAGTATCGATAAGACAAAGGTGTAAGATTTTTTCTTGTTCTCTTATGAAATAATTGCAAAAAACATCAAAAGAGGGGACTTGTAGGTTGTTCCTTGAGAAATGAGGGCTTCTCTAGTGGAATGGAAGGTGGAAACAAATACAGAGTATTCAGGTCCAAGCTTAGCAAGAATGGAATATATAAGGCTACCATATTCCTTTTTGACCTTGCAACCTTCTAAAATAAGTCTAAGGGTCTTGAACTTGGACAAAAAATCTTCAATAAAGAAATTATTGGGGTCCAAAGTAAGCAACTCATTTTCAAGCTAGTGGGCCCTGATTTCATTTTGAATGCCAAAAACAATATTTAGCTTTTTCATAGCTGCATCAGAGGTGTCAATTTCTTGGATATGAAATCGAAGATCTTGAGCAATGGACAATCCTATCAACCCTCATGCTTGATCTTGTTTATTTTCCCATTTAGCAGCTTTATCTCCATCGGTAGGTTTAGTTTATTGTCTAAGGCTATTTTATGAAGCCCTTTACTTCTAAGTAACTCTATCATGTAGGATAACCATTGGAACTAATTGGTGCTGTTAAGAATAACCAAGCATGCACTTTCCATTTAAAAAAAAATGAAGCTGAAAAAGGCTTCAAAACTAACTGCTTCAATGGAAAGATCTCGAAAAATTAGGCTGGTTCAAAAACATGGATCGTAAAATGGCTTCTGGATAAAGAAGTTATGCCTTTTTGAAAAAAATGTGTTGTAGATGCTGAATAGTTACATGAAAGGTTGAAAGCTGATGATGAAGTTCTACTTTTAAACACCCCCCCCCCCCCTTTCAAACTTAATACAATAAGTTCACTTTAAAAAAAACTACTTTATGTGACCCACTTTTATAAATAAGTGAGAGTCACTTTTACAATGTTACTTTTACATGTGCTTTTGAAATAAAACCCTCTTTTTAAAAATGGCAACTTGCCAAAGGGCTTTATAAGAAAAAGTAACTGAACAAAAAACTTTTTACAAAAAGAAGCTTGAGAGAGAGACTTGAACCCAATACCTCTATTCTCATGAACTAAATTTACACCAAGTGAGCTAGTAAAAGGATCCTGTAATTGTTTGAAAGGAGGAAGGGCTTTTTTTGTTTTTTCGATGTGCATGCTTTTTCCTACAAAAAAAACACAAAAAATCTATGCACCAAAAAAAAAATGCAAGCCTTCTGGAAGAATGCTAGATTTTCAGTTAGCCTTACCAGCAACTCTCCTTTTTTTCTGCTATTTCTGGTTTCTAGAGATTGCACAAAGACGCAAGGAAAGAGCATACATAGCAAAAAAAATCTCGTCTTCATGTTTCTGATTTTCCGAGCTCACACACATCGTAGAGCAAAGAGAATACACAGAGAAGAGTGTATAGGTCCGGAAAATAAAAAAAATATACACCAAAATAAACAGAGGGAACCAAAATAAGCAGAACGATTAATAAATATAACTAAAAAAACAATACTTTATACCTCCAGATCTAAAATGACATAACTCGGGCAACCGGAAACCTTTTCACATGAAACAAAAGGGTTTCCTCACTGTAACAAACACTTCGGACACAACAAAGTAGTTCTCCTAGCCCGAAAGTGGTAAGAAATAGTATATCTGGAAAACGATAGTTGCATGCAGTCAAACCGGCTTCGGATTTGGATCAACAAAGAATGTGGCCCTCAAAATGGCTCTGATACCATGTAGGAATTTATAGGGTAAGTTCCTTAGATCAAACACCAAAGGCCAAAGCTCACAAAAAAATAAAAAATGAATACACCAGTATATCATGTGGTTAAAACCCTTGAAGAGGGAAACAGTCCACGACCTGAGCCAACATGGCCACTTTAGGAAATTTATTAATATAAAAAGAAAATTTACATAAGCTTCTCTCATAAACGGTTACTGGACAAATGATCCTCTATGATATTTAAATAGAGATCATGGACCAATTGGGTGTTAAGCCACGGATCAAGTGTCAGTAGTACTGAGGAGAGAGTGAACCGTCAGATCACTACATATCGTGACCGTTGGATTATAAATTACAAATCTACATAGTAAAGAAACACACTTTACCTAACTCTACACTAGACCAAGTTATACTTAACTATTTCCTATGTGTCGGAATATCCTAACACATTGAAACAAGGGCAACAACTAACGTAGTTGTAGTCCCTACCGATAATGGTTGTAAAACTAGCCAAAGATGGCATTCATCTTAAGAAGGAAATCTCATCTTAGTATTAGAACTAGAAAGGAATGGCTGCAAAAATAGCCAAAAATGGCATGAAACTTGAGAAGGAAATTTCAGCTTAGCATTAGTGATTAGGCGACATTTACAACCTACAACATATTTCAAAATGAATGAAGATGCACCATAAAAGTACCCAACACCCAAAGCACAACTAATAATCACAACTCTATGGTAAACAAGATAATTAATGTTATCATAAGGTATTCAGTCTCTGAGTGAAATTTACTAAAATACTACACACAATCCGAATATGAGGTAATTGGATGGGGAACGTGAAGGCCACATAAGGCCTGAACTTCCAGTATATTTTCATTAAGAAGACCCCTCTTATCATTACCATGTGCTTTGAAGCATTTACAAATCGCATATCTGGGAAGCTGGTGATCCTGAATTTTGGTCTCCAGATGCTCCAGGCTCCTGCAGTGTATCTGCAATTATCTGCAAACGAATATTAAAAACATAAATTATCTACAAATGAATCTTAAAAACAGAAAATAAACAATAGCAAGAGAATAAAACATAAAACATATATACACAAATATTTTCCCCTGGATCCCAAATCGGGACTACCAGTTTGATTTTTCATTATATTCTTTTTAGTCTTACAACACATATATATACATACCGAAGCATTCATAAACCCCAATCCATTAACCCTGGATTAGAACATAACCCTAGTTCCCTTGACCAGATCTACAAAGTACGAGGGGCCAAAAACCATCATGCTCCAAAACCATGTGAAAACCCATGCACAAAACCATGGGTGGGTCTGCCCATCGAAAATAGGGTCCAAAAAATAATTTTCCCTGGGCACTGCCTCGGACCCCAAAGAGAGGGGGCTGTTGCCCCCCTGTTGCACTCAACACAACATACAGGGGGGCTATCCCCCCGCGTGTGCAAATAATAGTGGAAATAATATAACACATACCCAACATGTAACATATTCTCTTGGTTTTCATAAAAAATGTTCGTGACTATAGAGAAATATAGCATGACTCCAAGACCGATGATACCATCGTGCAATCATTCGAGGAATTAGAATGCCACAACAGTTCCTTTGTGAAATGTCATATCATGGTATATTAAACAATTCAATCTTAATAAACTTTGACCTAATGGGGTGTGTTCAGAATTAATAAAAGTACAATTTTGACTCAGTCCAGCCCTTTGCCCAGGAATTAATAAAGGACAGGTTGCCCTATTGGAAATAGAATTATTTATAAATAAATATTGGTAGTAGTTATAAATAAATCTAGGTTGTAGTTTGAGCGCATTTTTATGGAATAAATTAATAAATAGACCTCCATAGTAGTTTGAAGACATTTCGATACAACAACTAAAAAGAAGAGAACGCCATGTTGAGAAGCCATACAGAGACATATGTTTTATTTTTCTGTAATAAAATAACTATGTTCTTTCCAAAGCAAGCATAGACTTCCCTAATGACTATCTCTGGCACACTTTGGGCAGAGACTAAATTTAATTTTAATTCAATCGATCTTTGAAATTTTTTTTAATCTTTCTCTGCATTGTAAGAGACTTATATTTTATATTCACTTTCAAAATAATAGCCCAAAAACTAATGAAACATTTGAAAAATTCATGGTCCTACGATTGCACATAAAAGTAAGAATGACGATGTTTCTCATTTTATTTAGATGATCAATGATATACAAGTCATACTAACATGGCCTTTTGTATAACATAGTTACCAAACACGTTCGCCATCAGTGTTGAGGCTTGGGGCAATACTTCTTGGAAAACCAACGCTTTCACTTGAGGACTAGTTGTTTCCAAATTCTGTTGTATGAATCGGTTTCCATGCTGATCAGGTCTGATACAAAACAACCAAATAAAATGATATTCACATTAATAAAATGATATTAAATGATATTCTTGATCAGGTGTGAAGAAAAAATCTTACAGGCTAAAAAATTCATATTAGATTTACAAATAAAATTATTTAAAAAATTGCGAGTTTTTACCTCAATTTAGCTACATGTGCAACAATATCAGATAACTCAACTCTGCGAGTTTGCTATTCAGTTCCTCCAGGACATATAACTCAACTTTGCAAGTTTATTGTTCAGTTCCTCGAGGACAGAAGAGCATCTCATATTGATATCATCCAAATTTTCATTTCCCTTTTGTGAATGTCAACTAGAATAAGCACCTTTATCCTATTCGACCCTAATGGGAGGCAGCAGTTTCACTCATTTGGTGTTCCAAAAAGACTTGCCACCATTACTGGAGACCCTGGTATTACTGGACTAGCCAGCGGTGAACTGAGATATTACATTACAAGGGCCATAGTAGGACTCCATAACATGTTGGACTTACAACACCACTTTTGCTAGCAATTGGTACACCCATTGTCCCACTTCTCATTAACTGAGACTTAACTGCAATATATATCCTCCAAAGTCCACAAACATAATACCAATTTCGTAGTCCAAAATCTTTATGATAGAATATTTTTACCTTATCCCTAAATTTAGAGAGCAGTACGATTCAAAGGAAGTTGTACAAATCCAACACTCTAAGTCTGAACTTGCTAATGTTTATAAGTTTCTGGTCTTTCCAATATCTCAGCACTGTCATTCAAGATCTCTCGGCCAAATCCCATTTTTGGTCTTTCCCGTCTTTCTAATCCTTCACCTGTAATAGCATTCAAGATCTGTTGGCCAAAATCCTCATAGGACTTGGTCTGGCATAATTTCAAACAGCAGGAGAGAACAAAAATCCACAGCAGGAGAGAGAAAACATCCACAGGGACGAGCACACCACCAGCAAGTAGAGCGCTGAATTTCTTACAGTGGGAAACAATAAACATCGTCATGGATGGGCACACCACTAGCAGACATAGCCTAAAAGGGATGGGCACACCACCAGCAGGAATAGAGAAAAGAGAGGCAGAGATGACAAACACTTGAATTTAAATGTTTATGTTATTTTGCAGGCATTGTCAATTATTTGATATATAGGTTCTTTTTCTTGGAAAAAGAGAGAACATTCACATACCTGTGGTTCAATGAATATCCATGAAATTCCAATTCCAGGGCAAGATGCAAGACATGTGAGACTGCGACTAGCACTATTTGGCGCACTATTTTAATAGTTATTAAGACACTCTCAATGTTGCAAGGGATGAGATAGTGTGATGATCTGCGAAGCTGGTGTTGAGACGGTGTTCAGCCTGGAGGTGATCCATGTGTTGAATTTGTATTCAAGCTGCAGGAAACAAAACAGATGTTGGTTACACCTCACATTTACCTAGCAGAGGAGGCTAAAATGTACGTTTAATTTTTTACATACACACAAGATATCTAACATTTAATGTTCCAGACTAATGTTAACTAAATTTAGCATTAGTTCAAATTCGTATATATCATATTAATTTTATTTAATATTTTAGATGGGAAATATATGATTTTGGACGGTTACCTGCAGTAAGAGTTCAAGCAACAAACTTTGGATAAAAAAATTTAAAAGTGGAAAAAATATTTGAAAATGGTTAAAACATTGGATAAAAAAACCACATAAGAATGGTCAACGGAAATTAATATTGATTCAATCGCAAAGCGATGGCTATAGTCCAGGCAGGGACTAATAAGATCATGTTAAAATATGAAAAAAAATCTTAATTATAAAACACATATATAACTGATTATATATTAGAATAACATATACATGCTATAATATAATATAATTGAATTTATATATAACATAATTACTAATTTTATGAAAATTTTCATATATTTATATACAAAGATGTTTATATTAAATAACATAGTTTTATATTAAGTTTATATAAAGAAAATAATAATAATTTAAATTTTTTATATTTTTAAAGAATTTGTGTAATTTACTACATTTTTAATATGGATGTGATATATAACATAATAATCATAATAATAAGTTATATATAGAGAATTCATATTTCATTAATAATTTTTTTGTTGGGGAAATTTGAAATTCCTTCATTCATTCATTTTTTATTATGGAGTTGACAAATATATAGAAGAAAAATCGTAATTTTTATTATAAAAGGATGGAAATTACATTTTGTTTGTGTAGTCAGACTCTATGAAAACCACTGCCACTATAAGATATGTTAGTGGACCGAAACATGGACTATTTATATATATATATATATATATATATATATATATATATATATACCATTCTCACAAATGAACAAACAGATTTAGATAAACATAGAAATGAATTCTATTCACAAGGATGTGCATATTAATTCATAGTCTTACCACCCTTAGTTTTGATATTCTTGAGGTCTCTTGGACTTCCGTGCTTGTTCACATTCTTCCACACCAACCTTCATTGGATTAAGTGTCCAACATCCCCCCCGCTTAATTTGAAAGAATGTATGTGATTCCAAGAAGAGAGTTGAAATACAAAAGTATGACAACCAATTGTTGTATGTTCTTGTTGAAATGCTAGTTTTTAAGGAAGACCACAAACCAAAATAAGTGGGAGAACTCAAGGTCTCAAATGGTGGTGGTTTAGAGTTGACTATTAACTCTAGAACTAAAGCTTGGTGCAGTTCTTGGAATAATTCCAAATCTAGCTGGAAGCTAAAGTCGTATACTAGTGAAAGTGTTCCCTGATATTGGTTTATAGATGAACAAAAACTTCTGCAAGTGGTGGTTTAAAGAAGGCCACGAAACCCAAAACATGCTCCATGGAGCATGACTTTATCTCTAGCTACACTTTGAATATGTATATGGCTGACTTTAGCTTTAGGCTCTGGTAACTGGATCTAGTTCAATTTGTGGCTCAAGAGTCACTTAATTTGCCTTCAAATCTAGTAATTGACTATCAAGTCTCCCTATGTCACATATAAGGTGAGAAGATGAATAAATATAAATTTCAATACATGTCAATATTCAATAATAAAATTTGAATTATGACCAAAATATCTTATTGGTTATTGAAGTGCATTATCAAGAAGCGGTCCATCCAATGTCACTCTTCATTCTTGTAGGAGGCTTGTTTCTCGAACATTTGTTTGAATGATGAGTATGTTTTCCACAGTGCTCATAAGGGTGAAGATCAAAGCATTGATCTTTCACATGGCCAACTATGTCACAATGTTCGCATCTGCAAATTTGACGTGGCTATGGAAGAGGAGCATAATGTGGAAGATGTGAATATGGGCTTTCTTGAAGAAACTAAACACTTTGAAACATGATGGGTTTGGAGTAGTGTGGAATGTAAGAGAAAAATAATTTTCATATCCAAGACCAACTATATTTTGGCTGCTTATAAGTTCTTTCTGAGGTCTATGTTACCCACCACTGGTGGGTAGTGTACCCGTATGATAGGAGAAAACGTTTCCCTATATGGTACTCCATGGATAGCCAGCAACCCCTTACAACCACAGAATAGATCGATGTGCCATTACCTCTGCCACCTGAGCTAGCCATGTGATCCCTCGCCCATCTGTTATGATTGTATGTTTGAAGGTGGGCCTCCTAACCCAAAAAATATGGCTTTTCATTGGTATATTTAAGTAACTTTCCTTACTTTTCATGGAAATGTTTGTGCATGGATTGGCAGGGGGATCCAACAGAAAGAGTGGGTTAAGTTTTTACTCTTGTCTCCTCTGCCCGATCTGGTGGATACCTTTGTATCATATTCCCGTGGGATCTCCTTTACTGGCCATTAGCTTTAGGTTTTGAACTACTTAGGAAACCATGATTTTGGTTGTGTGGTCCCACTTCCCAACACCATATACATCACTCGATTATGCTCATTATAACCTCATTCATAATTTTTCCCATCCGAGTCCACATAAAGTTAGCATCCCCCTCCCCTTTTCTGCACCTTGGGTTGGGTGTGGAATGATGCCCCGGAGGTTGATGCATCTAAAAAGAAAATAAAAGGCATAATTTTTCCACTATGAAATGTAAATGTACCACAAAATAAAAAATATGGTTGAGGCATACAAATTTAGCACGTGGGAAAAAGCCAAGAATGAGCTCTACCCCTTATTTATGGCCATCACCCTGGTTCCTATGGGCCCTAGATGAGCCCCCTCCACATTAAAGAACCCGTGATTGTCCCAACCCCTATTAGGAAATTAAATGCCCCACCTTGAAAGGGGGTACCTACTGTTATCCTATACATCATTCTCTCGTCCACTGGAAACCCGTGCAGTTATGAAGAAAAATAAATTAAAGGAAAACGACATATGAAGAAGGGTGGAAAAACAAAGGGCAGGGTAACTAATGTACCATGATTTTCTCCCTTCTACACTAATATACCTAAGTGTGGTCTTCCATCATTATAGCTACCCTCTTATCCCATGACATATGGCATGAATTCTTTCATTGATCCCCACTCTGCTCCATCATTATATCACTTTCCACCTACCACCTGATGGATGTACCATGGACATGTCACCCCCTTTAAAGGCTTAAACCACCTAATAGGGTCCTTGGTTAACCCCCTTATTGAGCTTGGAGACACCTGTACACACCGAAGCCCACTATGGGAGGGCATACCACTATGAAGTACCCCATTGAGTCCATGATTTTTAAGCTATTTTACTTGACTATTCTAATGATTTGTTGTATTGGAGGGTAAGGGGACGCATTGGATCTTATGCAGGATTGCAAGTGGGTCTCCATTTGGGGCTTGGAGCTATGGGCCTCCACCATAGCATAAATTACTTCATGGATGCCCAACACCACTCATTTATTGCATGGGTTCCACCATTGGGATGAGGATGATGCACCTGGTTCACCATGCCCATTCAGCTCCACACTTGCACCATACACTTGGAATATGTTCTAGGGTCCATATGAGGATGTGTCTCACTACAGGAGACAAAGTGAGGTATTATATCACCATGCTAACCCTTGCAAATAGTTTACAGCCATTTCTATCCACTTGGAGGCCCGTGAGGATGTCCTTGTGCACCCACACCTACTTGGGAGCACCATGACGATTTTCTTGGAAAATAATGGGGCAAACCCCTTTTCCACTATGTTTGAGGTCCATTCTCACATTATGGCAAACTCTGTACTTCATAAGGCCTTCTCAAAGGCCCAATGATTCATTTTATTTATCATTTTATCCTCTTGACAGGCTTATTATTATGTTATTGAGCTATCTTGGTGGGATTGTCACTAATGAATGTTATTATTGCACATTATTTTATTATTTGGGGTTCAAATAGGCAAAATTAGGAAAATACAACTCATTATAGATTATATAAATAGATTATACGTGATTCATTATCTCATCATCACTTCGATTTGGATTTAGTAGCTATTTGAGAATTTCACATTCCCTTTTGGAGGACGAGTTTGAATTACATGGATGAATTTTGATGTTTGGATTTATTTCTCTTGTCCTGGAGATTCATTATTGGCATAATTTGATGATTGGATATACTAATTTATACATGTAAGTGATATTTTTAATGCATATTCTTGTTTTTTACTTTTTCACATGAAATTTTGTTGGGATTTTTGCTATACAAGTCTAAAATTTATTGTGTTTCTATGCAAAGTTGTAGAAATTTTTATCCTTTGTAGCATTGCATCATTTCATGGGCCATGTATGAATGGGTGAATGTTCCTAGAGAGTATTTTTGTTTAATATCTCTTGAAAATTCATCAACTATTTTATATCAAAGTATAAAAACCTTGAGTAGTTTCTCTCATGCCCTAATGCCATGCAAATTTTCCTTAAGGCCTCCTTGATTGGGTAAATCCTTTCCAAACAATAAATTCTCTTTGACTCCATATCTCCCAAAGGATGATGCACTAATCCTTCCATATCTAATCACTTTTAAAGAATATTTCTCTCACCTCTCCTTCTCTTTCTAGGCCTTGCCTCCATAGATCACCTAGCGCATCACGTTTCTCCCATTGTAGCCATAAAAATAGTTTAATATCTATTACAAGCCATTTTGTCACCATGACATTTTACTATTCATATGGTTCTATCACCATCCATATCATGTTCCCTTAGAGGTCAAAAACACTCATGTTCCTTAATCAAATCTTGGAAATTGGATAAAAGCTCTGTAAAACCCTTAAAAGATCGCTTGTGTAGTTTTTCTAGCCTTTTCTTGCACATGTGCTAATGCTTCTTCCATTAGTCGCAACAATCATTGCTCTGTTCGCCACTAAAATTAGCACACCCCCGTGAAAAGCAAGTAAAAATATAAGTAACTTCTAGAAGCCTAGTTGGTCGAGTATTCTCCCAACTGGAAGCCTCTAGAGTCATGCCAGTTTGAGCTTTATCCCTCCACTCATGGAGCTTATCCCTTGGTCCAAGGAACTCAAATCCCTTCATGGGAGGAATCCATCCCTCTTTTAATGTAACTGAAACTACTTCAATATCCCTATATATTGAGCTCAAGTTTCAGGTTGAAGGGTAGATACCAATGTGAATAGAGACTGATTTGCATAGTTTCTAAGCTGGAGAGAGTTCATAGAGTTCATATTTTCTATACTAGTGAGTTTTTGTTGACACTTTGAAGATCACATATTTGTGCCCATGAATTCATATTGGCCATTCTAGAGAGGAAGGCTTATCAAACTTAAGGAAAATTATTTCTCAGACACCCGGGAGAAATCTGTACAACATTAAGGCATCTGGTTGTAATATTTCTCTTTCTAATTTATGATAATACATATGGATCTATTTTTTTCATTGTATTGTTTTTGAATTCATGAAAATTATATCAATACTTATATTCCTTGATCACTAAGTTGGATTAGTATTTATGATTATTATATACTACAGTTTCTTTGATCATTTGTCTTGTTTGTGATTACAGGTTCTACTTGTCATTGAAGAACTACTTTGGAGCAAAAGACAAAGGACTACATCAAACATCTGGATTGAAAGGTAGGAGCATGTCCTATCTACTTTCCTAGATGTAATGATCATAAAATACAAATAATCTAGAGAAAGAGATATTGAAATGGACCTTTGTTTCTAGTTTTCGTTGGAGTACTAGGGAGATCGCTCTTGTCCGCAAGAGGGATTAATCCTAGTAAAAAATTGGTGACAAAAAACAAAATTTCAATCTACATTGACCATCAACTATCCATGATGGTGATCATGATATAAAACTATGGGACGTGCCACCTTGCGCATAAATTGTCTTAGTGGACCTCGGACACTAGTCACATGTATCTGAAGCCTAAGAGGTATATCATCTGTCCCATCCTCTAGAATATCAATAGTAAACCTCTCTAGTTTGTGCTCCAGCTCTGCAAGGATCTCTACTGCATCATTCTGTGGTGGACCTACTATAGTTTGTGCCTCTCGCCTATCAAAGCGATGAAGCGCTGCTGGTCGTGTTGGATTGACATCTGCATTTAAATTTTTTGTCAGTATTGGACGATAAAAAATAAAATAAAAATGAGATAACATAAAAAAATTCAAATTGATTTGCTAACATGTCTCATCCCACTGTGCCCCTGGTGGAAGAGAAGTATCAGGATTACCTCTATAATCTATCCCTGCATAGGGAAATATTCAATCATGAAGATATGATTCCTAATCCATATGAAAAATTGAGTAAAATGAACCACTGCACCACCTTCGCTAGCATGGCGAGGAATCAATGTTACCTAGCGCACCATACGTGGTTTTTGAGGACCTGTGGAATCCACCGGAGAGTGTTGAGGCCCAAGGCATGGGATCCTCTCTAAATCAAAAGATACAAGAATGACCCCATATCCGAAGTTTTTCAACTTCCCATTCTTAGCTCTCGTGAGTTGGTGCTTCATATTAGCCAACACTCCTTCACTCCAGTTGAAAATTGTTCCCCTGAAACATTCAACTGCGGTCTGCATATTTTCTTTGGTAGCCACATGCGGAGCTGCACTCCCACATAACCTGGTAATCATGAATTCTATTATCTTGAGCTCCAGTCACACAATAGTTTTGATATCTATGCGACCGTCCTTTAACTCTAAATCTCGGCTACAATATTGAGCCTTGTAAGTAGTAGTGGGAAGACCTCCTTGTCTGGTCCCAAATAAGGAAATGTCCCTCCCTCTACGAGGCAATCCAGTAAGGAAATATATGTCATCCAGCGTGATCACAAGCCAATAGTATCTGATAATGAAACATTGATCTTGTACATCCCATGAATTCACTAGCTAGGTCATCAGCTCAACCTGTGCTTTCATGCTCTAAATTTCCCAAAAATTATACAAGCCACAACTTTTAAATGAGTGCATTGTTGTTGGATCATCCATGGCTTCATTTTCCACGATTTAATTCTCTCTTTCTCGCCATTCCAACATGATTTTCAACCTACACATCAGTAAATTAATCATTAAAAATCAATTGGGATAAATTTGAGCCATTTTTATGGAAAGTTTTATGTTTTTCAAAACCCCACAACACTTGCACAGGTGTTGTGTTTACATAGTTTGTTTTTGCACATGCATTATATGCAAAACCCGTGTCGACGATTTTTCTATTAAACAATCGTCGTGGTGAGAAATTTTCTCCACAATAACCCGCACACCCCCGAGGATGGATTTTAAAAAATATTTTCCCTCTAAAAAATGCCTTGAAATCTTAAAATAAAAAAATAAATGGATGAAAACAAACATAATGATTATGTGGATTACTTGGTGCAGACAGTTCTCGAAATGGTCGGTTAGTTCTCCTGATATCAGCTCCAGAAAATTTTGGGCAAAAACTCTTTCTACTCTGTTCTGAAATTCAAAAGGTGAAAATGACTTGTTTAAACTTATTTTTGTAGTTTTAAATGAATAAAATAATATTATTTTATTTATTTTTACTTTTAAAAAGTCAAATGATTTTTTTTTGCCTTTTTGAGAGCAGATGTTTGTAATTGTTCGAATTTTTGTGCAGGACACGGGATTTTTGTGAAAATAATCATTTTGACATTTAGTACACTTTTATCACTTTTTTAGGCTCTGTAAAAATATGAAAAAGTGAAACCCTAGATTCCTCTTTTAAGCCCTTTCTAGACTCTCTAAACATGAAAATATCATCGAGCACTTGATTATTCGAACTTGTTAAAATAAATGAATAGTCGTCCATTCAGTATAAGTTTACCCCTTTTCGGATTGAATTGGACTAGTTACGAAAAAGGTATATGTTGACTAATCATGGTCAATAGAGTTCTCTCTTGCATTATTTTATCCTTTTTCGGGCTTGAGGGACTAAAATTACGAAAAAGAACAACCATAGAGTTTACTTATGTTTTTCTTCTAACTCCCTAAAACTGAAAAACGCCGAGTTAATCCTATACTGAACTCGTTAAAACTAAACAGTACAGGACCTGTCGATCACAACAGGACTGAACCACTCCTTCTTAGGGTTCTTTTTTAATATTAAAATGGACTCATCCAAAGTATGAGCTTACACAACAAGCAGATGTTATCCTCCTTAAGCTTGACAAAAATAAAGAGGTACTTTCCAGTAATGGTGGGGGAAAAAGACTAAAAAAGAATCTATTTGTCATCCTTGTTTTAGAAAGCAGCATGTCGCTCTTGAATATAAAATTTTCTTACACTTGTACCTGGGTTAGAAATCCTTTGTCTTACAGTTAATCAAACCACATTGAAAGTATGCAGTCGATTTCTGGGTATTATCTTAGGTCAAATGCTGCCAAGCCATTTATAGTGTCGTTATGTGTTCAAGAGAAATTTCAATTTACCATTCATTGCAAACATTTTTCTCCATTTGCGTTGACCATCCCTGATTCATTCCTTGCAAAAATATCTTCAAAACTTGATCTAATGGTTTTGTGTCGTAGGCTTTCTTGCGACGGATCACTTTCTATTTACATCAGCTAATTATCTAGAAAGTTATTCTAGAATCCTATCAGTACCTTGGAATCTACATGCCTTAATGGCAGGTTTCTCACCTTCGACGATAGGTTTTGATCATTGACCTTCGATCGATTGATTCTATGGTTTTTTGACTGAAAATCATTCATTCACACTTCATAGATTGTACTGGAGTACTTCAAGGGCCATTGTCATTATTGATGGTTTCTCTCACACTTTTTAATGGTTCTCACCATTGACTGTCAATCAAGTGGTTTCTACCATGTTAGACTCCAACATAATCAATCGCATGGATAGATTCGTACTAGTTTGAGAAGCGGAAATTAAGACCCTGGATCTAGTTTCCACCATCCAAGCTGCAAGGAGTTTTTTTATTCATAATGTAGTAGACTTCTTATGATAGATGGTTGCGCCCATACTGTGTCTACTTTTGATGTAATACTGAAATAATATATGTACCAGAACATTTAATTATTTTTTCTATGGGTATGGGAATGCCTACCTCAATGATATATATATTTCCATTGAATGTTTTTACAGGTTTTCTACCAGTGTCTCCAATCCAATCCTCAGAATGATAAAGCACTTCACTCTTCAGAAAAAACTTTCTTAGACTTTACACTTTAGGGGGAAATATGTTACATGTCATTTTGTCACCATGACATTTGACTGTTCATATGGTTCTATCACCATCCATATCATGTTCCCTTAAAGGTAAAAAACACTCATGTTTTTGAATCAAGTCTTGGAATTTGGAGAAAAGCTTTGTAAAACCCTTAAAATATTGCCCGTGTGGTTTTTCTAGCCTTTTCCTGCGCATGCGCTGATGATTCTTCCATTAGCCACATAAATCTCCACTCTTTTCACCACTAAAACCTGCGTACCCCCGTGAAAATAAAGTAAAAATAAAAGTAACATCTAGAAGTCTAGTTTGTCGAATATTCTCTGAACTGGAAGCCTCTAGAGTCACGCAAGTTCAAGCTTTATCCCTCCACTCATGGAGCTTATCCCTTGGTCCAAGGAACTCAAATCCCTTCATGGGAGGAATCCATCCCTCTCTTAATGGATATGAAACTAATTCAATTTCCATATATATTGAGCTCAAGTTTCAAGTTTAAGGGTAGATACCAATGTGAATAGAGGCTAGTTTTCATAGTTTCTAAGCTGGAGAGAGTTCATAGAGTTCATAATTTATATATTACTGAGTTTTTTTTTCCACATTGAAGATCACATCTTTGTGCCCATGGCTTCATACTAGTCATTCTAGAGGGGAAGACTTATTAGACTGAAGGAAAACAATTTCTCAGGCACCCGAAAGAAATCTATACAACATCAAGGCATCTGATTGTAAGATTTCTCTTTCTAATTTATGATAATACATATGGATCTCTTTTTATCATTGTATTTTTTTTGAATTCATGGAAATGATATGAATACTTAGATTCCTTTATCACTAAGTTGGATTAGTATTCATGATTATTATATACTACAGGTGCTTTGATCATTTGCCTTGTCTGTGATTGCAAGTTCTACTCATAATTGAAGAACTACTTTGGAGCGAAAGACAAAGGACTACATCAGATATTTCGATTGAAAGGTAGGAGCATGTCCTCTCTACTTTCCTGGTTGTAATGATCTTAAAATACAAATAATCTAGAGAAAGAGATATTCAAATGGACCTTTGTTTCTAGTTACTCATTGGAGTATTAGGGAGATCGCTCTTTTCCGCAAGAGAGATTAATACTGGTAACAATATCTTATCCATAACTGTGCTAGGGTTTTCTCTAAAGGCCCTCCAAATTTCAAAAAATTCTGACAGCGAGATTTTGAGATATAGCATGCCCTAACTCAAGGATCGTTTCTTTCCCTAGGTTTCCCTTGGCTAGTGTCCTCATTTGTATCATTACATTAAATTCTCAAAATAGTATTTGTCCTTTGGTCCTAGCATCTTCCATAATTAGGTCAAGCCCCTCTTTGGTTGATCATATCCACATCCTTGACCTAATTCTGGGTCCACTTGGTCCCATGTGGTCCCGCAACCTTACAACTCTAGTTCCACAAATATCACACAAAGGCCAATTCTCCACAAGGATTATCAGGTCTAAGAAAAGTATTGAAAATATATACTCCCAAACCTAGGCCTCAAGAATCCTCCTAACCTTTCCTATAGATCCCATAACCTTGCTTTACAAGGAAGAAAACCATATAGTTGGGTCTCTCTTGTGAATGGGCCTTAGTAATCACTCTTCATCCTTTCATTGAAATATTCATTCTCATGATTCCTCATATTAGGTCTCCTACCATTGGTGAAAGTATGTAAAGAGTAGAGAGTATTAGTTGAGGTGACAGTGGGTTATCACTAAATTGTTTCCCCTTGACCTAGTAGTTTCTCTATAGGATCCCCTCTTAGGACCCCTGCTAGTTTGAGCAGTAAAAATCTAATGATCAGCTTGGGAAGTGCAACCCAAACTTCTACACGTTCATTTGAAACTTCTCCTGAAATGACTTTGTTATTTTGATAAAAAATTTACTGTTTTGGGAGTCAACTTCAGAATAAAAAAGGGATTTGTTCTGAACAAAAATTAAATGAGAATGATGACTCTTCTGATGTAGCTCATCTTTTTGTAGTTGAGATTCAAGTTTAAAAAACTTGATCTTTTCATATACATCTTGTAGTCATATTTGAATATTAGTGAGAGTAGTTTTTTTTTTAATTTTCATTATGTCATCAGTAGTAGATAGTATCAAAGTATTCAATAAATCTAATACTACATCAATTTTGGCCATTTTCTTAGAAAAATAAAGGCTCAAAAAATATAGGGAGTCAGTTCAACCATAAATACACATTCGTACAATGTAAAATTATCTTCACACAATAATGAATATCACCCTATGCATATTTATTTTTCTTTTGATCCAGAAGGATCTGAAAAGGCCTAAAATTAAAAGTTCCCAAAAAATAATGGAAGAAACTCCATGTCAAAGAGCTCAACAAGAAGAATCTAACACAACTTGAATCACGTCGAATGGAGTTCATATGAAAAATTTACAACATTTTGAATCTCAGGCCAAATAGAAAAAAATGGACAAGGTGACACATGGAAGAATCTATAGTTCCATGTGGCAAGGCCATATGACAACATGTTGCATTCGTACAGATGATGTGGCAAGGCCATGAATTGAAACGTGATAGGATAGGTCGTGTGACTCTGAATTGACATAGTGGATAGGTTGTAGAAGATTGGGCACAAAGGGACCAATATAAGGTTTTCACATGGAACAATCATAGGGCACCATGTGGCACCTTAGAACAATGTAGACGATACCAAAATTTTGTTCAATGAACTAGCACCAATGGGGTTCAAACACGCGACCTCTAGTTTGCAAGACAAGTGGCCTAACTAATATGCTACATAACATTATTGTGCAATGGAAATGGAAAAATTATATTTATATTTGTTGTGTATGGCGAAAATGGGGGTGGAAGGCCGCATGATTGACCCTGCAACCTCCTCATCGTATTTACAACAACAAACTAACAAATATTGAAATATAATTGGACTACCATTAAAACTATATCGTATGGTTATACACAATATGACTTTGATATTGGATGCAATGTACTCTCCAACCAATAAGTAGTCGAGTATAACCAAGGTCACATTGTGTATTATGTTTGGACTACATTATAATATTGTTGAATTGTATGTAACTGGGAACCATCAAAATCATTATTTGGTTAATGTTTTTCCAATTGTGTTTGATACAATATATGGTTTATTGGAGTCGAAAAACCATATGATGGTTGCAATTTTTTATAAAATAAACAATATTTATATTTAAATGTAACCATGCATGCAATACAAGAAAAGGCCAACAACCTATGGGCTTGACCCTAGGATTGACAGACACCAAATTATGTTTATACTAAAAGGTTTTTCCATTGTGCCACTAGATTTGGATGTAATGATTTTTTAAGTTTGAGAGCTTTTAAGCTTTCTTTAATCCTAAATTTATTTTTTAAAATTAGGGTTTTAGAGCTTGATTTTGTAGCAACCAAAAGAGGCTTTTGAGTGGTATTATTTAACTACTTCCTAGTAGTAGAGAGTTCATTTGCTGCAGGATTTTGGATGCATTTTTCTTATTTTCAATTACAATTTTGGGAGAAAAATAAAGAGGTCACTCCCTTGGAGGCAGGACCCAGAAACGTAGTCCACACTAGGTGAACTATGCTATCAATTGGTTATGTTCTTATTTTCTTATTTTCTTGAGCTTCTATATTTCTATAAGTTATAGCTTTTGTAAGTTCTTTACACTTGATTTAAATTTATTATTTTCACACTTTAATCCAGATTAGTTTAATCATGCACACTTGAAGATTTTTACAAACCAAGTCACTTTAAAAGATCTAGATCACCTCCGAAGGATAATTTTCTTATTCGTTGGAGACCCGGGCCTTCTTACAACTTCTAGCTAATTTTGGAATAACATTAGAGTTTGATAAGGATGAGTTATGCAATATTTTTCTTGTAGTTTCACATCATAGGAAGACACTTGAACTTTTTTTCTCCCTTTAACTTGAATAAAAAAGAGCCAAATGTTGTAGAAACCTTGGCCAATAGTGGAAGATAAATGTAGGCAGGCTACTTTTCTCACACAAGGTGTTTTCTAGTAGTTGTCATGTACAACTATACAAAAATTGTCGAAGAGATGGTGAAAATGACACTAAATAGTTGAAAATGAAGAATATAACAGTCAATAAATGTGTATGGTCTTTGTTTTCCAAAATATTTGGTTACAACAAATATTGGGGTTTTAAGAATGGTTCCAATATAACAATTTTTACATAAAATCGACACTAGTTATCCCATGCCAACTACTTGCACATAAATTCCTATAGTGTCAGTATATACATATAATATTTTCAAATGCTTGATTGTCTTGAATAGTAAATTTCCATTGCCAAAAAATATTATTATTTCAAGCATATTCCTAAAAAATGTCTAGATGGAAACATCCAAGAATTAATTTTCTTCAAGCCATATAAGTAGGTTATCTTTACAACTTCAATAATGCAATACTTTACATCTTCTCAATGAAAATGTTAATGAACCTCTATCAATTGTGCTGAAACACATAGTAATAATCCTCGCAAGGAGATAAGTTTGGTGCAATAACGAGTTTAGGTCATCAAAAGGCTTTTTGATCTAACTTTTGCAAGTTTGTGAGCTCCAAAACGTGATTCCTCAAAGACATGGTAAAAATAATTGTAAGGAAAACTAAAAAACCAAGTTCAAAAAGTTCTCAATAGAATATTTAACTCGGATAAGAAAAGCAATATCATCCAAACCAAATGTGGAAACAAAAATAAGTTGTCTTTAGTGAACCTTCTCACATATGTAAATTTTCGAGCAATATAAAGTATTGTGTGACTGGAATCAAATGCTTACACACTTTAGATGGATCTCCAATAATCACATGATCAATCAATAGAATATTGTGAGTATTATAGAGTTTGTAGAAAACATTGGACAAGGGCTACTAAAAAATTATAGGGAAAAACATATCACATCTTCTCATTATCATGTACAAATCAAGATCACACTAGGGTTTGTGGAAAAA
Source organism: Pinus albicaulis (assembly GCA_034641835.2). Taxonomy (NCBI): domain Eukaryota; kingdom Viridiplantae; phylum Streptophyta; class Pinopsida; order Pinales; family Pinaceae; genus Pinus; species Pinus albicaulis. The sequence goes on from CM076580.1 coordinate 1,758,345,460, forward strand.
ATATTAAGCAAGAGAGATAGAGTTGTCGTGAGGTCTAAGCAGTGTTGGCTAATGCCAATTACTAGAGCCATGGAGACTACTCAAACAAAGTTGCAAAGGTAAATCTTGTCTCATATTAAGCCACATGATTACAAGAATTTGAACCGGTACTCTCCAACTAGAAAATTTCCTAAGGAAGCACAACACTCCATGGTTTTCGTGATATCTTAATCCTTTCAACCATTCCTCTTTTTCCTAGTAGTTTTGAAACCTCGCTAAGTGCTTAGGCATAGATATGAGCATAGGTTGAGATAGGGACAGAGAAAATCCATTTCTACTTGACACGATTGATGCAGAGGAACGTTGTTGATGGTTGCATATACAAGGATGTTAGGAATGTTTTGTCCAGATACACATCTTTGTTGATAGATTTATGACATTGTATAAAATTTAGCTACGGACAAGGTTGAGGAATGGTCTTATGGAAGAGTGCCCAAGTCCAGTAAAGACAACCAAACAAATCAAGTGTGGTGCTAAGCAGAGAG